>CM076186.1:64425523-64989073 GCA_038277355.1 Encarsia formosa | reverse complement strand
GTGGTTGCGGCATCACGGTTGAAGCATGACTGTTGAGGGCGTAAACTGGTCACTCCGGGCAGCTCTGGCATGGGTCGCTCGCATGACCAATCCTGTGGCGATAAAAGGCGGTCAATTTCAAACAATAGAATTTATAACATGATCTTGAGGTTCAATTGATTTTTCTCTACCTCTCCATAAAAACTTATGATCTGAAATTTTACTTTTAAAAACATATCTCTCATGTCTTCCTCAGCAGCTACAAAGTTTTGACGAAACCGCATTACAATGCCGATCAAGGATTTTAAAAGATCTGAACCCGATAGCAATAAATCATTAAAACTTATTGAACCCGACTTCGCTGCTGCGTCAAAAACGAGCCTCACTTCACCAGGCTTATTCACATTCCTAATCCCGAACAAAGGCAGGTACCAAACCCGATCACGTGGAGCTTCATCAATTTTACCGGCGTAACCTTTCTCGAACATTCTGTCCATTTCAACGTAATACAACTGCTCGTATTCCGGGTCATGATCTAACTTACACTCCAAAAGATAAAGGCGTCGCGCAAAGCAGTCGATGTACTATCGGGCAATGAACCAAAATCTTCGCGCCATAATAAACCAATTTTCCAAGCTGAATCAGAACGTCGACGCAGGTTTTATGAAGTATTTCAACGGCGCGTTTCTCAGAATCATTAATTTTTGTCTTTGTGCCCACTCCTAAAGCGTCCAAATCAAAACTTTGCCTTACTAATTCATTCAATTCATCAAAACTATCATTCAACTGATTTAAAAAGTTATAAAGCAAACTATTATCTTTAATATTTTTCTTCGAACAAGATTTACCGTGAATGGACCAACCCAGATAACATTGAGAAAGCAAAAGGTTACAATTTTCTAAATCTATTGTATGACGAGTCACAATCAACTTCGCGTAGTCTTGTCCTACCAAAAATATTTGGCACTATTTCAAAGGTTCAATTCTAATATTCAAGTTTCTCTTGCAATAATCAGTTATGTATGGCGGTAATGAACATAAAGGGAGTGACAAATCTTCAACTACAAAAACATTTTTTTAATTTAAAAACTTTTCGTCAACCTTTATTTTAAAAGATACTTTGTGTTTAACGGCCATTGAAGGATCACTTGAACCAGCACCCTTCAAAAGGATATTTACACTAAATTTTTCTAAATTTAAGCGTCTAACAACTTTCTCATTAATCACCGAAACAGTTGAACCTTCATCAAGCACAGCAAAATATTTATCTGAATCTTTTGGCCCAAACACGTACAAAGGAGTCGATAGTCCACATTATCTCTGCTGCCACTACAGTCAGAAGAGAAAAGCGCTTTACTGCATCTCGAGCACGATCTTTCAGAGAATCAAACAATCGCTTAACATTTTCACTCTCCGAGTATTGACCAGTCTCAGTAGAAATATCATAAGCCTTTTAAACCTTAACCAATCAAGTGGGTCCCCCGAAAACAATGGCAATCTCCGTGAAGTCATATGGTTCAAAAGACTTATATTATTCAAAGCATTTAATCAATCACTAGCTTCTATACCTCGCTGCGCTAACGCTTGCTCGGTTCAGAATTTAATTATTTTTATTTTATTTTTAAATTAAAACAAAAAGTTTAAAAATATTGTTATTTAAAGTATCTAAAATAAAATACATAGTAAAAATAGTTCATACCGAAATATATTAAATTTTAAAATTTTTATAAGAAATATAGTTTTTATAGCCCTTACATAGGCCAATTTTAAATATGAAGGTCAGAATCAGCAACCCTAGAAACCCCCTTCATGAAGTTTGAAAAAAAATACTATTAAAAATAAATTTTTACCTTGAATAAGTAGCCCTTTTAGTAGACCAAATTAAAAAATAAAGGTCAGATTAGCAATTATTAACCTTAAAAACCCCCGTAGACAAAGTTTGAAAAAGATGCTATTAAAAATAGACTTTTACCTTAAGTAAGTAACCCTTGCGTAGGTCAATTTTAAAAATTAATATCAGATTCATAATCAGCAACCCCAAAAACCCTCGATACGAAGTTTAAAAAAAAAGCTATTGAAAATGAATTTTTACCTTAAGTAAGTAGCCCTTACAAAGGCCAAATCAAAAAATAAAGGTCAGTTTCGTAATCATCAACCTCAAAAACCCTTGACTACTCAGTTTCTAATTAATCATAGACCTCAAAGTCTGAAAAGAGCCTGAGAAAAAATTAATTTCAACCTTGAATAAGTAGACTTTACATAGGTCAAATATAAAAATGAATGTTGGATTGGTGATCAGCAGCCCCGAAAACCCCCGAGTAGCAAATTTCTAATTGATCTGAGACGTCTAAGTCACTTTTTTTTTGAAAAATTAAGTCGACGACGACGAAAATAAACTTCTTAATATAATAAAGGATTCGCGATAATATTGTTTTTGATAGCATTTGCTAAACGAGTCATTTGATGAATCGATGAAATTGAAGAACCCATGACTGGTACAGATTGATTAGAAAATAACGCTTCGCGACTATCAAAATGCGGATCTCGCGAATCACGCGTTGGTGTTAAATTATATTTGCTAACATCATTTTCATCAAGACTCTGACTTGGAGAACGTCGACGGGCAAGTTCCGAAGAATCATCATCGACAATTGAATCACCTCGTCGACTCGTAGCTGTAGAGAGACCTGACTCCCGAGAGGCTGGACGAATGGCCTGTGCGATGAATGGCCGGCTCGACGTGCAAGGGGGTTGATGACCAAAGCTTGGGTCGAAGTCGGAGCAGCTGCAGGATAACCCTCGATTGGCAGCAAATAACTATGTCGTGATACCTCGGAGCCAAGATTTGGCGCTGCTAGTGTTGGTCCATAATCTCGATGACCAACAACATCATTTGAGTGTGACCTCCTCGTGGACGACTGTTGTAGTTGAAATGGGACCGCTGGGAGATTCTCAACCGGCATGCGTGATCCTTGTATCGTCCGTGGGAGTTCAATCGCTTGCATTAGTTCTCGACGCTCGTGAAACTCATCAAAGCGTGACCTTCGTGTCAATGACAGCCTTCGTGATTGTTGATGTGTAGTATCCCTGGATCGTTAATGAACGATTGGAGATGCATTTCGATGTACTTCAGCCGAAACCTTTAACTTCCTGCGGAAAGCCTGGACTACGTCTCCTTCCAGCTCGTGAAGTTGAAGAACTGTGTTGTTTGCGTCTCATTCGCTCAGTTCGTGAAGTTGGAGATTTTGGACGCGAATCTGCTACTCGTGGTGGGTAAACACCTCGCTGAGTATTTTCTGGAACGGAGATGGTTACATCCCTCGAAAGTTAATGTTCACAATTTTGACTGGCTCGTGTTCGGCTTGTTCCGCAAATATTACAGTCAAGAACTCGAGAGCTTCGCAGGATACGTTGGCTCGTTCTGGAAGGTGCGAGGTTATCGATTGTTGCAGGTCATTTAAAGGGTGCCATGAGAGAGTGAATCGCCGCGTCTTTTTGTTGACATCATGAATTTCCCCATGCCTCTCAAGGACTGACTTTTCATTTCCTTGTCCTGTCACAGGTCGCCTAATGTAACGTGAAATTAATTGAGAAGCAGTCCTTGAAGGAAAAGAATACTTTTAGTAAATAAAATACCTAAATTTGAACTGAGTCGTTTATTAAGCAATTTCTTTTAATAAAATTACAATAATAATGAATTCAATCAAAAAAACCTGTGAGCTAAAAAATATTTTTAAGTTACCCAATTTAACTTCCTTCTTTGTCTTCTTTAATATAATAAACAAGTTCGTACCAACGAGCCTTCAAACTGTGTTCAAAGGAAGAACGCGTTCTTTTCTTTCGAACACCGATCGAATTCACGCGGTTTCGAATAATCAAATACTGGCTACCTATCTCTACGTCAACGGAATTGTCGTTTGCGATCCGTCACGTAGCTATCCTCGGCAGGGCTATGACTTACGACGCTCGACGAAGATAATACTAACAAATAATAATTCAAACCCTGATAAGCGAAGAGCGGTCTTTCAGGTTTAAAGCCAGTAGTTGAAAGCTAGCAATGTATAAATACTTAAGTAAAACCGCAGATAGATTTGAAATACAAAATTAAATACAGTATTTATGAATTAAATTTAAGATTACAAATTTAAATATAAAAGTCAAAAGTAAAGTTCGAAAATTGTTCAGTAACAACGGGGACTCAGCTCCTGTAACAGAATGCCGTTAACACCCTTCATGGAGATTGCAAGCTCGGGCGTCCCCATTGCTGGAGCTCACGAGCAGTTTCCCACTTCTGTTCAAGCCCCTAACTTTGCCCCTGTGTAACCAGAGGTTCCTGTGTAAGGGCTATGTGTGTATGCATCGTTGCCATGCGCCTTGCTAGAACTGCAGAGGCACTTCTGCAATGATGCAAGTTAATTTGGAGAAGCGCAACATGAAAAGTATCCATGAGGACTACTCCATTTTTGCTTTCTCCGACCCACCGCCACCATCCGCTTTGTTAGAGGGGTGGCCTTAGCAAACCTGAAGGTTGCCTTGCCGACCTCCGCCCAGAGCTGGAAGTTTTGGCGCTGGAGGATCTCGAACCGATGGTCATCTAGACCTAGAATCTAGGCATCGTCAACAGCCCCGATTCAGGATCGCCCACCTAGTGGTGTCTACCAACCCATTCTGCCTTCGGACCAGTTTGATGAAGGTCCTCAGCTTTTTTAACCCCCGGTGGAAGCCAGGTGATCACCTTAGTGATTCTGGTCTCTTCTGCGTGAAATAATCCTCGCCTTTAGGTCTGGTTGCCCTAGGTCAAGAAGGGTGGACTCACTCTCCAGCCAGATCTTGCTTGACTTCATCTGCGCAGACGAAGACAAAACGTGACCCTTTCTGGGGAACGAGTCCAGGAAGCGGCAGTAGAAGGTCCCATTCCCCTCGATAGCAAGTACCTTGCTGACAACCGCTTTTGCAGTTTCACGCAGGACAGCAACAGGCATCTCCTTTTCTAGGTAGTCCCCACAAGTGAGGGCCACTCTGGGAGAGTTTAGACGCGGGCTGCAGCGTATCTGCGATCCACTTTGGGTTTGCTTCAACAGTCCCTGCTTCTCGGGTATCTCCAGGCTTGAGGAAGCCATCCTCTTAGCCATGCTGGGTGTCGCTGAAAAGACAGAATCATTGGGGCGGTACTAGCCCGCTTCTCCTCATGACCACACCGTAGCTTCGACCCCCTTAAAAACTTGGGAGGTGATTTCCCTCCTCCTTGGACTTTTGGCGAAGAATTTTTCTTCGCTGCGCTCCACTCTTGGGTTTCGGTCTTATGACCGTCCCTGGAGTGGCTTTCGGTGACCTTTGGGGTTGGAGCCCCCAGGATTGTTTGTCTCCGAGTCGATAAACGTTGGTTCAAGGCCCGTATCCATCGACTCGTTTTGTTTAGTAATTGCAGTCTCAATTTTGATCCCACGAGTAGGGCGGATATGCTCTGTCCACCCGCCATGGACCCACCAATGACGGACAAGGCTTCAGATACTCCGGGATTCTGCTCGGTGTCCCGGAGGAACCGTTTGAGACACAGCACCCCTGTGCCACGCATTCCTTGGCACGGTTGTCTAACACCTTAGATTGGGTAGGCCACTTCTTGTCCCCGTGAGCCCCCCCGAGTCAGACCGATGCTTGAAGTCTAAGGGCTCTATCATCCATCCCACTCAGAGGAGAGCCCGTTTATAGAGATCCTCTACTCACCCTCACTCATTCATCTACCCCTTAGACGCCCAGCAGGCCAGCCAGTGGGCCCACGGCCTCAGCCTATCACACTACAGCAAGGTCATATGGCCCCCCAGCGAGGGCAATATAGTTGATAGTACGTTAAACAAATCGATTTTTGATTAAAACAAATAAGATAAAGGTGTTAGAAACCTTGTAAAGTCTACAAAATGACCCAGAACAAACGAATCTCACCAAGTAGTTTTTGAAAAATTCAATTGTTTAGGAGTCAAATCATCTGAACTGAGACACTAAAAACTGATTATTTGAATTTCATATATATTTTTGTAGATTCTGAAAGGCAAAAATCCTTCGCAATCAAACAAAATCTGTGTTTAAATTAAATGTCTTGACGTATGCGGATTTAGCAATTTGAATTAAAATTTTTTTCATAATAACATTCCTCGAACTCCTCCCTAGATGATCATGAAAAAAAGTTGTGCATTCTCAATTAGGAAAAAAGTTATGAACATTTAATCAGCTCAAAACATCGGGAAAAACAGCAGCCATGCCCTGGAGGTGCATGTATATGTTACATGCAGTCATGCAAAGTTCGGATGAGGCTTATTCCTCCACCAGGGGCGGTAGTTGTGCCCATTGGGGAAAAAACATTTCGTGTATACCTATACGCATGACGTCATAAAAAAATATAGGTATACTACCCATGAATTTCCCAATTGGCACATCCTAGCGCCCCCTGGCGGGGGGCCTACGGCACTAGGCATATTCATCGTGTTAAGAGAGGCCCAACGTGTTAAGCACAACCGCGAAAGTTGTTGCTAGATATAGTTCAAAATTTGGCAACTTATGGACTTCTCCGGGTTAAGTTTGGATTACTCTGGCGCTAGTTGTCGCTTTAACATGACGAATATGCCTAAAAAAAAAGTTAAGAGCAGAATGAGCTGCAGTGACGAAGATTGTATATGGATAGGCGTATGTGTCAACTCTTTAACCCGAATCTCTATAAACTCAAAAAAACAATTACATGGAGAAGGAGACACAATATGAAACACAATGTGTGTACGGTGTTTTTCCACTGTACGCATTTGACGCATGCTTTTTCTCGGTTACTCAAGTTCGGTCGAATCTCTAACCTCGAAACTTTAAAATCGTATATAATATAAATATCAAGTTCGAAATCATAATTGAAGTTTATAAATTTGTTAGGAAAGATAGCAAGAACATTTCAAAGTAAGAATCGTACACAATTTTTAGTGTAAAACTTTGAAAAACTGGTTACGTCGGTGTTCGAGCGCCGTTGTTCCTGCTCTATCGAAATTGTCTTTCTAAAAATTTTGCACTGGAAAACACGGTGCATGCACTTGGAAATACGAAGTGTGACTTAGAATCACGCCTGCACCACGCATCATGTAAAACGATGGCGCCTGTACACCAAGTTTCATGATGTACCTCTTTCTCGTGTAGTAGTCTGGCTTAGTGGTTCAGATGATAGGCTTGTACGCTTAGGGTAGTGGGTTCGATCTTTAGACTCATAATTTTTTTTTTTTCATTTCCTGTTTTTATTTTTTACATATATATTAAATTAGATTTTTTTTAAATATCTCAAAATTATCTAAAAATGTTTAAAAAAAAATTTTTCATTAAAAAGTTTATTTTAATTAAAAGAGTTATAAATAAAAATAAAAATAGGAGTTGTGTTAATTGGTTTATTTCAATAATAAAAAGAGACATGAGTTATTTGATTTATTTAAATAATATCAAGAAACATGGGTTATTTGGCTTTTTTTTTTAAATAATAAAATAGAATTAGGATATTTGGTGTAGGGTAAATAAATAATATTAAAGCAATAATTATCAATTAATTACAGGAATACTTTTATTCAATCAAGAGAGCTAAGATGTATTGATAATCGGAGCGATGCACAAGCCGAACAGGCAGCAGCCTACACCCAGTCCAGCGACGAAGCTCTGCATCAGTCACACAGACTCTCACCTACACATACATATTATACTCACAAGTATTAATTATTAGTCGGCTAAGCTAAGCGCGCTCTTATTCAAAATCTTATTCAATTTTTTGTAATTTCCAACTCGTCCCTCAAAAAAATTTAAATAAGTTACAAAACATTAATTAATAACTATAACAACAATGATTAAACTTCTAAACATATCAGCTTATCTGTTTCTTGCTCATAACAACACGCTAACTTATGACAACCTTCATCTTCCGCTATCATAATACATCCCCACGATTATCTTCATAAATTAAAACGCCATCATTCATTTTTAAAATTCACAGTATTTGCCGGAGACTTAAGCCACAGTGCTTCTATAACACCCCCATATAATGCCATGTACTCAGCAGTGGTATTCGCTATGTGCACGACTGCAGCGCTACCTAGGAAGCCCAGCAGATTTTCGGTCGAAGTATCGACTTTTCAGGCCAAAAGGGCTTCCTAGGTAGCGCTGGCAGTTGCGCACATAGCGAATACGAGTCAGCTACAGAGAGCTGTTTTTAGTAATCCAACAAATGGTAAATTCAACTGGATCATTTTCATACATTTCAAATTCATTCATCCTAACAATATTTTCAGTAACAATAACTTAATCGTCAACATACAAAATTACAGAGTTCTTAAATCCTAACTTAAGTAAAATTTTCCCAAAAGTTTCAAAGAAACATCTGTCTAATTGTTTTAAACCACACAAAGACTCATTCAATTCACATAAAAAAATTGTCACTGACCAGATATTTTGACTAAAACCTCGAGCTACCAATCTAGGCTTAAATCTAACAGGATTTTCAAGTTCATTAAGTTCCATTGTAAAAAACCATTTACAGTCGACCATATTTTTGCTTTTCAACTAGAGTCTATTTGGTTTAGTTTACCTGGAACGAATCAAGTTCATCTTTCATGGCTTGCTCTCATTTTACTGTATCTGGACTTCAATTTCCTGAAAACAAAAGGAATTTCACTGGCCAAAGACTCTGCTCGGTAAAATACTTAATTATAAAGATCATCGTTATCATCATTATCATCATATAAAAATGATGGTTCACTTCTAACTTTGTCTCTTCGTACTAAAATAATACTATTCTCAAATTGTTATTCATCAGATTTTATGCCTCTCACTAGTTTCAAATTTTTTTTTCAAGTTTACTGTTCTGTTTGTCTCACCTGATCCTCGATCAAGGTTTATTAATTCATCTGCAATTTATTATTTTATCTCTTACAACAAGTTTTTTTTATTTTATATTTTACAACAAGAGTTTTTTATTTTCTCACCTTTCACAACAAGAGTCTTTATTTTTTTTCCCTTATTCCCTTACAACAATAGTTGTTATTTTCTTCATTTCTTACAACAAGAGTTTTTATTTTAAAGAAGTAATGAACAGAAAAATTTTTTTTTCTTTTAATTTAAAATAAATTTTCTTCTCTCAATAAAATCATTCAGAAAAATTTTTAAGCAAATCCGATTCATATGTAACATGAGATTTTTTTTCAACTTCATTTCATAGCAATTCAACCTGCAATTCAACTCACAATTCTTACTATTCGTTTTTTTTATATCATTATTTTCCTCCCTTCCTCTGCATTAATTTAATATTTCTAAAAATCACCGTTATCTTACTTGTCTATTTATTATTATCATTATAATCATCTTTCATTTTTTATTTGTTTATTTTATTTCTTTTTTATTTTTATTTTTATTCATTTATTTTATTTATTCATTTTTTTCGATAATGTTGTTTTTACCTTTTATACTTCTCAATTCATCAGCATGAAAAATCGTTTCTAAGCCGCAAAGTAACTTGTTGAAAAACCTCCGGATGACCATTCCACTGTGTCTGTAGTCTCATTACTCAAGTGAAAAGATGGTTCAGCTTCATGGTTTTTATTTTGTTTATACTCGATGCTCTGCCTCTTTGCTATTCGGCAATCAATTAGCCTATGTCCGACATTGCCACAAAAATGACATATTATTGATCGTGTTTGAGTGTATCCTTGGTTGTTCACCCTCTGGATGATCCATCACGATCCTTGCTGTCCTGTTGATTTTTGTCTGACCTCTCGTTGTTGGCAAAAAGAACTTTAGTGCTGGTGTCACTGCTCTCGTCTTTTAAAGATGCTTCCTTATCCAGCAATCTGCTTTTTGCTAGCTGCAAATTAAGGTCATCGTCCGATAGGATTTTTATTGCAAGCACTGAATCATAAGATTCTGACATACTATGTAGCAGATAGGTGACTTTATCATTTTCGGTCAAAGTTCCTCCAGCTGACGTGAGATTTGATAATAATTTTTCGAAGTTCTTGAAAGGCTCCTGGAGTGAAGTATTAACTTCTAACTTAAATTTAAGCAATTGATTTTTAATCAGCATTTGCGCTACGTGACTTTTTCGGTCGTACGTATCATCTAGCTTTTGAAAAATATTTTTGGCATAGGATTATCTCCTTTGACGAATGAAATATGTGAATTTGCCAGGTAATCCATTAACTCATTCACCACCTTGGTCATCTATTACGTATAATAATTGAAGCTCTTTCAAATGGGCACGAATTCGCCTTTTCCAGATAAGATAATCGGAACCGTCGAAAGGTTCTATATTTCTTTTACTGCGTGAGTTATTCATTCTTAGAAAAATTTTCTGCGAGCACA
The DNA here is from genome assembly GCA_038277355.1 of Encarsia formosa. NCBI lineage: Eukaryota > Metazoa > Arthropoda > Insecta > Hymenoptera > Aphelinidae > Encarsia > Encarsia formosa. Next base: position 64,978,729 of record CM076186.1, on the reverse strand, counting down.
ATCTCGAGCAGGAGAAGCTAAAAGTTTAAGTCCTTCAATCTTGCTTTCACAGTTTCACAGCGACGCAGCTCTGCATCAGTCACACAGACTCTCACATACACATAGATATTATACTCATAAGTATTACTCATTAGTCGGCTAAGCTAAGCGCCCTCTTATTCAAAATCCTATTTAATTTTTTGTTATTTCCAACATTTGGTCTTTTTAAAATAATAAAAAGAGAGTTAAAAAATGAGATTGGGATATTTGGTTTATTTATAATTCTTATATGGAATTCTAGCCTGCGGCAAAAAATACTATTTTCGGGCTCCAATCAATTTTAGGTGCGTTATGAGTGTTGTTTCATGAACAAATGACAGCAAGTTCAGTTGTAAACTGTGTGGCCATGTTCTACCTCAAAGCCTGGCACCTTGGTCATTTTCATCTTTGAGTAAGTTTTTTGACGATCCGATAGATGGCGACTGCAAAAAAGATCAAATATTTACACACCTGTTATTTGGTCAGAAAACAGCACGAATAACGCACCGATAATTGGTTGGTGACCGAAAAAGCAATAAAAAGAGACATGGGTTATTTGATTTATTTAAATAATATAAAGAGACATGGGTTATTTGGCTTTTTTTAAATAATAAAAATAGAACTGGGGTTATTTGGTTTTTTTAAGTAACAAAAAAATTTCAAATAAAAATAAAGTCTGGTTATAGTATTTATTTGGACATGTTCGATTATGGGGGTTATATATATTAAAAACCAATAGCTTTATTCTATACATAGGGAAATGATTTACTTTAAGGAAATATTAAGGATTTACGGATTCTACGTAAAGGATACTGTAATATCCTCATAACAGCAGCAACAGGCGAGTAGTCGCTACGCGCATGCGTCAAATTATTGATCCACTACCGAGCAGCTGAGATGAGTAGTTGCTTGCCGCTGTAGCACTTGTACAGACACATTCTTGTATTAAACCTGATATTATTACATTTTTACACCTGATCATTTATTGAGCTAACCTTTATCCACCTCATCCTTAAGATACGACATTGGCGACGAGGATACTGCGGAAAGTGCGGGCAAGTAATTCGTGCAAGTGAAATTTTTTCTAATCGTACAAAAAAGAAAAAAACGTGCAGTGGCATTACAGATGACTACATGCAAAATTACGTGCAGCAAAATTGCGTGGTCCTTTATACCACCTCGTGCCCCGCATTTTGGTGGACTTTAGGAAGCTGCCATGCGCAGCTTTAAGCATCACTTTTGACGAGTTCTCGGGAAGCTCACGTTAACATTGGAAGAGTTTAGAACTCTCGCGGCCATCTTCGAAGCATGTCTCAACTCGAGATCCCTCTGTCCCCTCAGCTCAAACGCTAGTGATGCCTTGGCTCTTACACCTGCTTACTTCTTGGTTAGCTCGTCGTTGCTGAGCCTACCCGAGCCGTACGACGAGACGGAGCAGTCGGCTCCACTGAACAACCATTGGAGGCTACTCAGCAACTTGCGTGACTCTTTCTGTAGTCGTTGGAGGAAGGAGGTCCTGCACCACATGCAGCTATGTAACAAATGGCTGAACCCGCAGCCCAACCTGAAGGAAGGAGACGTCGTGCTGTTGACAGATGAGCTCTCTCCTCCTAAGCAATGTGCCTCGGCTTGGTCACCAAGACACATACAGGAGTCGCCACTGTGAAGACGTCGACTTCAAGCTTTACTCGGCCAGTAGTGAAGCTCATCAAGCTACCAACTGAACCAGAGCTGAGCGAGATTTATCGTAACAATACTGAGACTAGACTAGCTAACGGCGTGCGAAGACAAGGCTGTTTCGAAGAAAGGAAGAAAATTGACCTTGTTCGAATATTGTTAATTTATGAAAGAAGAAATAATAAAAAATATAGATTTCGCCTTCGAGCCGATATAGGAGTAAATTTTATACACAGTAAATTTTATAGATTTGGTCCTTCGAGCCGGATGCTGGTGGGTGGCTGGGCTAGTTATTGAATAATCTCATCATCATAACCATCACCCTCAGGTTTTCTCAACAAGTGGCACCTTGGTTTTCATCAGTTGGCACCTCTCATCTCAGGACATGGACAATACTCAGGATAAGAAGTCAGAGGCTCCAAGCGATAAGACCAAACTTGAAGCAGCCAATACTGGACATCACTCGGATGAGACCTCTCAACAGTTGGATAACTCAACGCTAGGAGCTACTGGTGGCTCAGCTCCTGCTACCACTGTACCAAAGGTACTTTTACAGCCTGCTGGTATATCCGAGCAGGGAAATCTCTTGAATGTGGTGGATGGTGGGTCCAGGCCCAGGACTCGCTCAAGCTCTGGCTCTGTGCCTGCAGACTTTATCTGCAGGACCAGATCTCAAAAGGAGCGGTTGACCAGCTTGGAAAGTTACAGCACAATAATTAAAGAGAAAGGTGCTACTGCTGCGTTTGATGGTGGTCAATCAGTGGCGTGAGTCTGTGGAGTCACTGATGTTTTCATTTAGATCTGACCATGGACAATTGGTGTCATCTTGTCCTGCCACTATGGTCAATGATGAATATTTCACCGCTGGGTACCCTCAACAAAATGGAAATGCTTTACCTGGACATCCTCATGGAATTGGCAACGCTCAGGGAAAATCTCACACCTCCAGCTCCACCAGTCACCTCATCTCACCCAAGGTCAACGTCTCCTCAGAACATGAAGTTACCGGATATCAATTTGCCACCGTTTTCTGGATCCTACTCTCAGTGGCAGTCGTTCAAGGAAATTTTTGAGGAGATGGTGCTCAACAACACTAAAATTTTGGATTCCTTCAAGGCCATGTACTTGAAGAGGTCCTTGACTGGGGAAGCTGCGAGTTTGGTTCAAAACTACCCCCTCCCCCTGGAAGGTCTCAATCTTGGCTGGCAAAAACTCAACGAGCGCTACGATAACAAACGTCGTTTAATTGAGGAGCTCTTCAATGAGTTGACTAAGGTCCCGTCGGTGCAGCCTAAGGACTCAAAGTCCCTCAATACTTTGGTGACGTCAACCTCAAACACTTTCAAGTTATTGGCGTCGTACGTAGATGCAGAACGGCTGGGGGACGTTCTCATTACGGCAAACACGTTGAAACTCCTGGATCGACCGTCAAGAGAGGCTTGGGAGACCTCGGTCACATCATCTTCAGAGTTTCCCTCCTTCAAAGAATTGGAAAAGTTTCTAATGGCCAGGGTGCGAGCCTTAGAAAACATAGAGAGCACCCATCGAACTGTGGCATCCCAACCTGGTAAATCTCAACAACCTGGGCACCCTTTCCAAAAGAGTGTAAAAGCTCACGTGGGTATCTCATCTGGGTCACAAGGGTCATCTGGGCAAAGGCCCAACACTCAGCAACAGCAGCACACCTGCTCTCATTGTGGACAGGGTCACTTCATTGTTTCCTGTTCTGATTCAGGGAACTCTCACCAGCAGATCGCAGACGGGTAGTCACACAAAGTCATTGTGTTATAATTGTTTGGGTAGGCATTCATTTAAAAATTGCCAATCGAAGACGAGATGCAAGACTTGCGATTAAAATGCATCACACCATGATTCACGTGGACCCATCCGTCGCTTCAACTGCAGTTGGTACTCCCTCATTACCCTTGGCTCCATCTCAACAACAACAATAGGAGGCAGGCGCAATCACTCTTGGTTTTTCTCACGCCCTGGATACCTCTCTTTTGGCTACAGCGGTAGCTGTTCTCATCACTGGGTCAGCCTCTCACATGGTTAGAATTCTCATCGACCCTGGTTCAGAATTATCATTCATCTCATCTGCATTGGTGGACTTGCTCAAAATCCCTCGAACTCATTCATAATTCTCAATACTTGGTATTGGCGCTTCAAAAGCTGGTCAAACTCACGGAAAAGCAGTGGTTATTCTCAAATCTGCATATCGAAATACTCAAGTGAAACTTCACGTTCATATTCTAAATTGTCTCACTTCGACCTTACCTTCTCAACCATGCGATTGAAGGGACTTGGCCTCACATCAATAATCTATGTCTGGCCGATCCTCAATTTGGACATCCTCGAAAAATCGATATTATTCTTGGATCTGATCATTACGGCTTGATCATAAAACCCAATATTATTAAAGGAGATCCACACGAACCTATTGCTCAACTCTCAATCTTTGGTTGGTTGGTACTTGGTCCTTGCTCCTTGGAATCTGGCTCAATAAAACAATCATTTTCAATAGTACCTCTCAATCTGGACGCTTTACATGAAGCTATCTCAAAATTCTGGACATTGGAGGAAACCCCAAATTCTCAACTGGCAGCCTTGACGGCTGGTGAAAAGGAATGTGAAGAACACTTTTCAACCACTCACTCACGAACTCAACAGGGAAGGTACGTTGTCCGGCTTCCCTCTCATCCAAGATCCTTCCGTGCTGGGTCATTCTCTTGGTCGTGCTCAAGCTTGTGTTCGAGGAATCATGAGACGATTATCAAAGGACGAAGATTACAAAAAATTGTATTTTGAGTTCATGGAGGAATACCTCAAATTGGGACACATGGTTCAAGTGCCAGCCGATTCAATCAACGTTACCCCTTGTTACTACCTACCTCATCATGGTGTTCTCAAACTGGATAGCCTCACTACAAAACTGAGGGTAGTATTCAATGGTTCGGCTGCTACTTCATCTGGTTACTCTCTCAACGACATCATGCATACTGGGCAAAATTTGCTTCTCAACATATTGGACGTCATCCATTGGCTCAGGGTTTACAAATTTTTGTTCGTTACTGATGTCACAAAGATGTACAGGCAGATCTTGGTCCACCAAGATGATCAAGATTTACAAAGAATCATTTGGGTCGACAAACTTTTCAGGGAAATTCATTACAATTGACAACAGTGACGTATGGCACTCGAGCAGCTCAATTCTTGGCTATCCGAGTGTTGTTACAACTCATAAAGGACGAAGGTGCCCGTTTTCCATTGGCAATCGACTCTCTCACATTTGGAAGGTATGCGGATGACATCTTTGGTGGCGCTGACTCTTTATCTCTTCTCAATGGAAAGGCTGCTCAATTAGAAGGATTGTGCATGGCGGGCGGGTTTCCACTAGCCAAATGGAATTCAAACAATCGGAAATTCTCGAAATTGGACCGCTCGACTTCACAATCAAATAGCCCAATCTCATTTAGTGATTGCACTGCCAAAATCCTCGGATTAACTTGGTCTCCTCAACGGGATATTATCATTGTGAAGCTCTGCTTACCAGAGGTGAGTAAAGTTATCTCGAAAAGAAACATCTTGTCGGAGGTGGCTCAAATCTTCGACCCAATTGGGATGGTCTCACCAGTCGTTATCAAGGCCAAAATTCTACTGCAGGAATTGTGGTTAGAGAAATTGAATTGGGATGAAGCAGTGCCAGCTTCAACCCAGAAAAAGTGGTTAAAAATCAGAGAAGATTTCAAAAATTTGGAAAAAATCTCACTACCCCCCCGTTGGCTTGGAACACTTTCAAACTCAGTGGTCGATATTCATGGTTTCTCGGATGCTTCTCAATTCGCTATGGCTGCAGTTATCTACACGAGAGTTCAATCAACTAAGGGCACAACAGTTTCTTGGTTATGCTCAAAAACAAAGGTAGCCCCTCTCAAACCAGTTTCAATTCCAAGATTGGAATTAGTAGCTGCCCACATTCTCAGCAAACTGGTGCATCATTTCTTATCAACCACGAAATTGGACATAAACTCTGTGATTCTTTGGACTGACTCCAAGACTGCTCTCGCATGGATTAGCTCTCACCCATCACGCTGGAAAGAGTTCGTGCGCAACAGGGTACACTCAATTCAAGTGTTGGCCCCTCAAGCGCACTGGAGGCATGTACCTGGTCACTGCAATCCAGCTGACTGTGCCTCTCGTGGTATTCTCACCTCTCAACTTGTTGGTCATCAGCTTTGGTGGAATGGACCACCGTGGCTTTCTCAACCAGAGGAATATTGGCCAGCCCCCGCTGCTCCCCTGGATCTACACGCTCTTCCAGAACAAAGAAAGTCTACACCAGTAGTGGCTGTTGCCCTTGCCAAGGAACAGTGGAATCTCATACGCAGGTATTCATCTCTCACCAAATTATTCAGAATCACAGCTCTCTGTATGGTTGCAGTACAACGATTCAAGAGAAATTTCCAGCAGTCGTCAGTCATCTCGTCTGAGTTGCTTAACAAAGCAAAACAATTTTGGATTGGCTTCTCTCAACAACAAGATCTCTCTGATGAGATAAAACTGGTTTCGAGCTCAGCGCTTCCAAAATCTCACCCTCTCAATAAATTGACACCATTTGTGGATGCTTACGGTATGTTGAGGCTTGGTGGTCGGTTAAATCAAACGAATTTGAGTTATTCGACCAAGCATCCAGCAATTCTCACTAGAAACGCACCTCTCACAGCACTCATCATTGGTCAAGCTCACCTGGATACGTTGCATGGAGGCACTCAACTTACCCTGTCGAAAGTTCGTCAGGAATATTGGATCATTGGTGGCCGAGCTACTGTTAAGTCTCACATAGTGCACTGTGTGGTTTGCGCAAGACAGAGGGGTTCTCTAGCTCGGCAACTCATGGGACAACTACCCTTGGCCAGGGCAACTCCCTCTCGTCCTTTTTCTCATTCTGGTGTAGATTACGCTGGCCCTCTCAACATCACTACTTGGAAAGGACGAGGTTCAAAAGTTTACAAAGGTTGGCTGTGCGTGTTTGTTTGCTTTTCATCATCGGCTGTACACTTGGAGACAGTCAGTGATTACTCAACAGACGGTTTTCTCGCTGCCTATAGAAGGTTTACATCAAGGAGGGGCTTGCCTTCTCACATGTACTCGGATTGTGGTACCAATTTTCAGGGTGCAGACAAAGAGTTGAGGACTCTATTCAGGCAAGCTCAATCTCAAGACTCGACCTTGGCTAGGGTTTTGGCTCAAGATGGGACGAAATGATACCGTACTTACCTTTGAGGAACTCGCCACACTGCTCACCTCAAATAGAAGGTATTCTCAACTCGCGTCCATTGGAACCTCTCAGTGATGTCCCTGAAGATCTTCAGTTTCTCACCCCTGGACACTTTCTCATTGGAACAGCTCTCAATGCGGTCCCAGAACCAAGCCTTCTGGATCTCAACTCGTCCAGGCTCTCTCAATGGCAACTTATACAGCAAAAAATTCAACAGTTTTGGAAGCAATGGTCTTCTCAATACCTTCATCACTTGCAAACGGTGTCCAAGTGGAAACATCCATTTTTTAACATTAATGTTGGTTCGATGGTCTTACTCACCAATGAGAATTCACCGCCTAGTAAGTGGCCCATGGCACGGGTCATTCAACTTCACCCTGGTAATGATGGACTTACTCGAGTGGTGACTCTCAAGACATCCTGTGCAACTCTCAAAAGACCGGTGACAAAACTGGTGGTTCTTCCAGTTAGTCGACTGATGGTGATCAACACATTGGTTGATGGCGGGCGGAATGTTGCGGAATTTATCAAAGTTAAATATTCGCGCCCATGTCCACAGTTGATGTCGTCGCCGCGGTGTCTCTCGAAAATTAGCGCTGCTAATCGTTAGCGGTTCAAAACCGCTGACTCACCTGCGCAGAGTATTGATTTTTCGCTCTGTCTCTCTCTCTCTCACGTGCCTTCAAGCTACGCGCTGTTGCTGCTGTCGCTGACGCTGCTGGACCTGCAGCGTCTCTCCAGTTTCTCTTCTCGGCAACGCTCGTGAATAGACGTTTCTTTCGCCATTTTGTGTTATCTCTTGGGTTCTTTTCACTTGGCATTTTTCTCGACTCTTTCTCGTCATCAACGCAGTGGTCTCATCTGCACAGTCATCTCAACAAATAATTCACCTGGTGGTAGTCAACTCTGGAGACATCTCATCTTGAATTCGATCGGCTTGATTCGCTTCAATTCTTGGGTTAGCAGCTCAGCAAGGAGATCATCCCAGGCATCCTCAGGTATTTTTGCGCAGCACCGGTAACAATAATTTACCGGTGCTTCTCCTCGTCATTTCGCAGCCAGAAAATCAATAAAATTTACTGTGCCTTCTCTCGCTCTCTCTCTTCTTTCTTTGGTCTGTCTTACAAGCAGCCATTTTCTTTTCTATTCTGTTCAAGGCCATTCTCTGCTGCTGCTTTAATCTCTCTTGGGCATCTCTCTCTCTCTCTCGTTTTCAAGGCCATTTCTGTAGCCTTGTTTACCTCAACTATACTCAAACAAAACTTATGTTTATGGTTTTAATTAATATAATCAAGTCCATAAAGAGTTTTGGCTAGGTGCTTCTCAAGTTAATTAATTAATTTTCTTTACATGAAAATTAAGAGTGTAAATTTTCCACTCAAACTATAATATTTTCACCTCTCAGTTTTTTTGCTTTAAAAATAATTTTTATTAAACTGTATACACTCACTTATTGTAATGTTGGAATTATTCACTTATTGTTGTAAATAGAGTGCTATGTTAAAATAAATAAATTAACACTGTTCTTATTAAATATTGTCTGTCTCACCGTTTATTTGATAACCCTCCCCTACCAGCTTTTAATCCGGCAACAAAATAAAATTAATAAATGTTGCAGATTTACTGCTTTATTAATTTTATTTTGTTGCCGGATTAAAAGCTGGTAGGGGAGGGTTATCAATAAACGGTGAGACAGACAATATTTAATAAGAACAGTGTTAATTTATTTATTTTAACATAGCACTCTATTTACAACAATAAGTGAATAATTCCAACATTACAATAAGTGAGTGTATACAGTTTAATAAAAATTATTTTAAAGCAAAAAAACTGAGAGGTGAAAATATTATAGTTTGAGTGGAAAATTTACACTCTTAATTTTCATGTAAAGAAAATTAATTAATTAACTTGAGAAGCACCTAGCCAAAACTCTTTATGGACTTGATTATATTAATTAAAACCATAAACATAAGTTTTGTTTGAGTATAGTTGAGGTAAACAAGGCTACAGAAATGGCCTTGAAACGAGAGAGAGAGAGAGGATGCCCAAGAGAGATTAAAGCAGCAGCAGAGAATGGCCTTGAACAGAATAGAAAAGAAAATGGCTGCTTGTAAGACAGACCAAAGAAAGAAGAGAGAGAGCGAGAGAAGGCACAGTAAATTTTATTGATTTTCTGGCTGCGAAATGACGAGGAGAAGCACCGGTAAATTATTGTTACCGGTGCTGCGCAAAAATACCTGAGGATGCCTGGGATGATCTCCTTGCTGAGCTGCTAACCCAAGAATTGAAGCGAATCAAGCCGATCGAATTCAAGATGAGATGTCTCCAGAGTTGACTACCACCAGGTGAATTATTTGTTGAGATGACTGTGCAGATGAGACCACTGCGTTGATGACGAGAAAGAGTCGAGAAAAATGCCAAGTGAAAAGAACCCAAGAGATAACACAAAATGGCGAAAGAAACGTCTATTCACGAGCGTTGCCGAGAAGAGAACTGGAGAGACGCTGCAGGTCCAGCAGCGTCAGCGACAGCAGCAACAGCGCGTAGCTTGAAGGCACGTGAGAGAGAGAGAGACAGAGCGAAAAATCAATACTCTGCGCAGGTGAGTCAGCGGTTTTGAACCGCTAACGATTAGCAGCGCTAATTTTCGAGAGACACCGCGGCGACGACATCAACTGTGGACATGGGCGCGAATATTTAACTTTGATAAATTCCGCAACATTCCGCCCGCCATCAACCAATGTGTTGATCACCATCAGTCGACTAAACTGGAAGAACCACCAGTTTTGTCACCGGTCTTTTGAGAGTTGCACAGGATGTCTTGAGAGTCACCACTCGAGTAAGTCCATCATTACCAGGGTGAAGTTGAATGACCCGTGCCATGGGCCACTTACTAGGCGGTGAATTCTCATTGGTGAGTAAGACCATCGAACCAACATTAATGTTAAAAAATGGATGTTTCCACTTGGACACCGTTTGCAAGTGATGAAGGTATTGAGAAGACCATTGCTTCCAAAACTGTTGAATTTTTTGCTGTATAAGTTGCCATTGAGAGAGCCTGGACGAGTTGAGATCCAGAAGGCTTGGTTCTGGGACCGCATTGAGAGCTGTTCCAATGAGAAAGTGTCCAGGGGTGAGAACTGAAGATCTTCAGGGACATCACTGAGAGGTTCCAATGGACGCGAGTTGAGAATACCTTCTATTTGAGTGAGCAGTGTGGCGAGTTCCTCAAAGGTAAGTACGGTATCATTTCGTCCCATCTTGAGCCAAAACCCTAGCCAAGGTCGAGTCTTGAGATTGAGCTTGCCTGAATAGAGTCCTCAACTCTTTGTCTGCACCCTGAAAATTGGTACCACAATCCGAGTACATGTGAGAAGGCAAGCCCCTCCTTGATGTAAACCTTCTATAGGCAGCGAGAAAACCGTCTGTTGAGTAATCACTGACTGTCTCCAAGTGTACAGCCGATGATGAAAAGCAAACAAACACGCACAGCCAACCTTTGTAAACTTTTGAACCTCGTCCTTTCCAAGTAGTGATGTTGAGAGGGCCAGCGTAATCTACACCAGAATGAGAAAAAGGACGAGAGGGAGTTGCCCTGGCCAAGGGTAGTTGTCCCATGAGTTGCCGAGCTAGAGAACCCCTCTGTCTTGCGCAAACCACACAGTGCACTATGTGAGACTTAACAGTAGCTCGGCCACCAATGATCCAATATTCCTGACGAACTTTCGACAGGGTAAGTTGAGTGCCTCCATGCAACGTATCCAGGTGAGCTTGACCAATGATGAGTGCTGTGAGAGGTGCGTTTCTAGTGAGAATTGCTGGATGCTTGGTCGAATAACTCAAATTCGTTTGATTTAACCGACCACCAAGCCTCAACATACCGTAAGCATCCACAAATGGTGTCAATTTATTGAGAGGGTGAGATTTTGGAAGCGCTGAGCTCGAAACCAGTTTTATCTCATCAGAGAGATCTTGTTGTTGAGAGAAGCCAATCCAAAATTGTTTTGCTTTGTTAAGCAACTCAGACGAGATGACTGACGACTGCTGGAAATTTCTCTTGAATCGTTGTACTGCAACCATACAGAGAGCTGTGATTCTGAATAATTTGGTGAGAGATGAATACCTGCGTATGAGATTCCACTGTTCCTTGGCAAGGGCAACAGCCACTACTGGTGTAGACTTTCTTTGTTCTGGAAGAGCGTGTAGATCCAGGGGAGCAGCGGGGGGCTGGCCAATATTCCTCTGGTTGAGAAAGCCACGGTGGTCCATTCCACCAAAGCTGATGACCAACAAGTTGAGAGGTGAGAATACCACGAGAGGCACAGTCAGCTGGATTGCAGTGACCAGGTACATGCCTCCAGTGCGCTTGAGGGGCCAACACTTGAATTGAGTGTACCCTGTTGCGCACGAACTCTTTCCAGCGTGATGGGTGAGAGCTAATCCATGCGAGAGCAGTCTTGGAGTCAGTCCAAAGAATCACAGAGTTTATGTCCAATTTCGTGGTTGATAAGAAATGATGCACCAGTTTGCTGAGAATGTGGGCAGCTACTAATTCCAATCTTGGAATTGAAACTGGTTTGAGAGGGGCTACCTTTGTTTTTGAGCATAACCAAGAAACTGTTGTGCCCTTAGTTGATTGAACTCTCGTGTAGATAACTGCAGCCATAGCGAATTGAGAAGCATCCGAGAAACCATGAATATCGACCACTGAGTTTGAAAGTGTTCCAAGCCAACGGGGTAGTGAGATTTTTTCCAAATTTTTGAAATCTTCTCTGATTTTTAACCACTTTTTCTGGGTTGAAGCTGGCACTGCTTCATCCCAATTCAATTTCTCTAACCACAATTCCTGCAGTAGAATTTTGGCCTTGATAACGACTGGTGAGACCATCCCAATTGGGTCGAAGATTTGAGCCACCTCCGACAAGATGTTTCTTTTCGAGATAACTTTACTCACCTCTGGTAAGCAGAGCTTCACAATGATAATATCCCGTTGAGGAGACCAAGTTAATCCGAGGATTTTGGCAGTGCAATCACTAAATGAGATTGGGCTATTTGATTGTGAAGTCGAGCGGTCCAATTTCGAGAATTTCCGATTGTTTGAATTCCATTTGGCTAGTGGAAACCCGCCCGCCATGCACAATCCTTCTAATTGAGCAGCCTTTCCATTGAGAAGAGATAAAGAGTCAGCGCCACCAAGATGTCATCCGCATACCTTCCAAATGTGAGAGAGTCGATTGCCAATGGAAAACGGGCACCTTCGTCCTTTATGAGTTGTAACAACACTCGGATAGCCAAGAATTGAGCTGCTCGAGTGCCATACGTCACTGTTGTCAATTTGTAATGAATTTCCCTGAAAAGTTTGTCGACCCAAATGATTCTTTGTAAATCTTGATCATCTTGGTGGACCAAGATCTGCCTGTACATCTTTGTGACATCAGTAACGAACAAAAATTTGTAAACCCTGAGCCAATGGATGACGTCCAATATGTTGAGAAGCAAATTTTGCCCAGTATGCATGATGTCGTTGAGAGAGTAACCAGATGAAGTAGCAGCCGAACCATTGAATACTACCCTCAGTTTTGTAGTGAGGCTATCCAGTTTGAGAACACCATGATGAGGTAGGTAGTAACAAGGGGTAACGTTGATTGAATCGGCTGGCACTTGAACCATGTGTCCCAATTTGAGGTATTCCTCCATGAACTCAAAATACAATTTTTTGTAATCTTCGTCCTTTGATAATCGTCTCATGATTCCTCGAACACAAGCTTGAGCACGACCAAGAGAATGACCCAGCACGGAAGGATCTTGGATGAGAGGAAGCCGGACAACGTACCTTCCCTGTTGAGTTCGTGAGTGAGTGGTTGAAAAGTGTTCTTCACATTCCTTTTCACCAGCCGTCAAGGCTGCCAGTTGAGAATTTGGGGTTTCCTCCAATGTCCAGAATTTTGAGATAGCTTCATGTAAAGCGTCCAGATTGAGAGGTACTATTGAAAATGATTGTTTTATTGAGCCAGATTCCAAGGAGCAAGGACCAAGTACCAACCAACCAAAGATTGAGAGTTGAGCAATAGGTTCGTGTGGATCTCCTTTAATAATATTGGGTTTTATGATCAAGCCGTAATGATCAGATCCAAGAATAATATCGATTTTTCGAGGATGTCCAAATTGAGGATCGGCCAGACATAGATTATTGATGTGAGGCCAAGTCCCTTCATCGCATGGTTGAGAAGGTAAGGTCGAAGTGAGACAATTTAGAATATGAACGTGAAGTTTCACTTGAGTATTTCGATATGCAGATTTGAGAATAACCACTGCTTTTCCGTGAGTTTGACCAGCTTTTGAAGCGCCAATACCAAGTATTGAGAATTATGAATGAGTTCGAGGGATTTTGAGCAAGTCCACCAATGCAGATGAGATGAATGATAATTCTGAACCAGGGTCGATGAGAATTCTAACCATGTGAGAGGCTGACCCAGTGATGAGAACAGCTACCGCTGTAGCCAAAAGAGAGGTATCCAGGGCGTGAGAAAAACCAAGAGTGATTGCGCCTGCCTCCTATTGTTGTTGTTGAGATGGAGCCAAGGGTAATGAGGGAGTACCAACTGCAGTTGAAGCGACGGATGGGTCCACGTGAATCATGGTGTGATGCATTTTATCGCAAGTCTTGCATCTCGTCTTCGATTGGCAATTTTTAAATGAATGCCTACCCAAACAATTATAACACAATGACTTTTGTGTGACTACCCGTCTGCGATCTGCTGGTGAGAGTTCCCTGAATCCAGAACAGGAAACAATGAAGTGACCCTGTCCACAATGAGAGCAGGTGTGCTGCTGTTGCTGAGTGTTGGGCCTTTGCCCAGATGACCCTTGTGACCCAGATGAGATACCCACGTGAGCTTTTACACTCTTTTGGAAAGGGTGCCCAGGTTGTTGAGATTTACCAGGTTGGGATGCCACAGTTCGATGGGTGCTCTCTATGTTTTCTAAGGCTCGCACCCTGGCCATTAGAAACTTTTCCAATTCTTTGAAGGAGGGAAACTCTGAAGATGATGTGACCGAGGTCTCCCAAGCCTCTCTTGACGGTCGATCCAGGAGTTTCAACGTGTTTGCCGTAATGAGAACGTCCCCCAGCCGTTCTGCATCTACGTACGACGCCAATAACTTGAAAGTGTTTGAGGTTGACGTCACCAAAGTATTGAGGGACTTTGAGTCCTTAGGCTGCACCGACGGGACCTTAGTCAACTCATTGAAGAGCTCCTCAATTAAACGACGTTTGTTATCGTAGCGCTCGTTGAGTTTTTGCCAGCCAAGATTGAGACCTTCCAGGGGGAGGGGGTAGTTTTGAACCAAACTCGCAGCTTCCCCAGTCAAGGACCTCTTCAAGTACATGGCCTTGAAGGAATCCAAAATTTTAGTGTTGTTGAGCACCATCTCCTCAAAAATTTCCTTGAACGACTGCCACTGAGAGTAGGATCCAGAAAACGGTGGCAAATTGATATCCGGTAACTTCATGTTCTGAGGAGACGTTGACCTTGGGTGAGATGAGGTGACTGGTGGAGCTGGAGGTGTGAGATTTTCCCTGAGCGTTGCCAATTCCATGAGGATGTCCAGGTAAAGCATTTCCATTTTGTTGAGGTACCCAGCGGTGAAATATTCATCATTGACCATAGTGGCAGGACAAGATGACACCAATTGTCCATGGTCAGATCTAAATGAAAACATCAGTGACTCCACAGACTCACGCCACTGATTGACCACCATCAAACCAGCAGTAGCACCTTTCTCTTTAATTATTGTGCTGTAACTTTCCAAGCTGGTCAACCGCTCCTTTTGAGATCTGGTCCTGCAGATAAAGTCTGCAGGCACAGAGCCAGAGCTTGAGCGAGTCCTGGGCCTGGACCCACCATCCACCACATTCAAGAGATTTCCCTGCTCGGATATACCAGCAGGCTGTAAAAGTACCTTTGGTACAGTGGTAGCAGGAGCTGAGCCACCAGTAGCTCCTAGCGTTGAGTTATCCAACTGTTGAGAGGTCTCATCCGAGTGATGTCCAGTATTGGCTGCTTCAAGTTTGGTCTTATCGCTTGGAGCCTCTGACTTCTTATCCTGAGTATTGTCCATGTCCTGAGATGAGAGGTGCCAACTGATGAAAACCAGGTGCCACTTGTTGAGAAAACCTGAGGGTGATGGTTATGATGATGAGATTATTCAATAACTAGCCCAGCCACCCACCAGCATCCGGCTCGAAGGACCAAATCTATAAAATTTACTGTGTATAAAATTTACTCCTATATCGGCTCGAAGGCGAAATCTATATTTTTTATTATTTCTTCTTTCATAAATTAACAATATTCGAACAAGGTCAATTTTCTTCCTTTCTTCGAACAGCCTTGTCTTCGCACGCCGTAGCTAGTCTAGTCTCAGTATTGTTACGATAAATCTCGCTCAGCTCTGGTTCAGTTGGTAGCTTGATGAGCTTCACTACTGGCCGAGTAAAGCTTGAAGTCGACGTCTTCACAGTGGCGACTCCTGTATGTGTCTTGGTGACCAAGCCGAGGCACCATTGCTTAGGAGGAGAGAGCTCATCTGTCAACAGCACGACGTCTCCTTCCTTCAGGTTGGGCTGCGGGTTCAGCCATTTGTTACATAGCTGCATGTGGTGCAGGACCTCCTTCCTCCAACGACTACAGAAAGAGTCACGCAAGTTGCTGAGTAGCCTCCAATGGTTGTTCAGTGGAGCCGACTGCTCCGTCTCGTCGTACGGCTCGGGTAGGCTCAGCAACGACGAGCTAACCAAGAAGTAAGCAGGTGTAAGAGCCAAGGCATCACTAGCGTTTGAGCTGAGGGGACAGAGGGATCTCGAGTTGAGACATGCTTCGAAGATGGCCGCGAGAGTTCTAAACTCTTCCAATGTTAACGTGAGCTTCCCGAGAACTCGTCAAAAGTGATGCTTAAAGCTGCGCATGGCAGCTTCCTAAAGTCCACCAAAATGCGGGGCACGAGGTGGTATAAAGGACCACGCAATTTTGCTGCACGTAATTTTGCATGTAGTCATCTGTAATGCCACTGCACGTTTTTTTCTTTTTTGTACGATTAGAAAAAATTTCACTTGCACGAATTACTTGCCCGCACTTTCCGCAGTATCCTCGTCGCCAATGTCGTATCTTAAGGATGAGGTGGATAAAGGTTAGCTCAATAAATGATCAGGTGTAAAAATGTAATAATATCAGGTTTAATACAAGAATGTGTCTGTACAAGTGCTACAGCGGCAAGCAACTACTCATCTCAGCTGCTCGGTAGTGGATCAATAATTTGACGCATGCGCGTAGCGACTACTCGCCTGTTGCTGCTGTTATGAGGATATTACAGTATCCTTTACGTAGAATCCGTAAATCCTTAATATTTCCTTAAAGTAAATCATTTCCCTATGTATAGAATAAAGCTATTTGGTTTTTAATATATATAACCCCCATAATCGAACATGTCCAAATAAATACTATAACCAGACTTTATTTTTAATTTGAAATTTTTTTGTTACTTAAAAAAACCAAATAACCCAGTTCTATTTTTATTATTTAAAAAAAGCCAAATAACCCATGTCTCTTTATATTATTTAAATAAATCAAATAACCCATGTCTCTTTTTATTGCTTTTTCGGTCACCAACCAATTATCGGTGCGTTATTCGTGCTGTTTTCTGACCAAATAACAGGTGTGTAAATATTTGATCTTTTTTGCAGTCGCCATCTATCGGATCGTCAAAAAACTTACTCAAAGATGAAAATGACCAAGGTGCCAGGCTTTGAGGTTAGAACATGGCCACACAGTTTACAACTGAACTTGCTGTCATTTGTTCATGAAACAACACTCATAACGCACCTAAAATTGATTGGAGCCCGAAAATAGTATTTTTGCCGCAGGCTAGAATTCCATATAAGAATTATAAATAAACCAAATATCCCAATCTCATTTTTTAACTCTCTTTTTATTATTTAAAAAGACCAAATGTTGGAAATAACAAAAAATTAAATAGGATTTTGAATAAGAGGGCGCTTAGCTTAGCCGACTAATGAGTAATACTTATGAGTATAATATCTATGTGTATGTGAGAGTCTGTGTGACTGATGCAGAGCTGCGTCGCTGTGAAACTGTGAAAGCAAGATTGAAGGACTTAAACTTTTAGCTTCTCCTGCTCGAGATTGTGCTCGCAAGAAAATTTTTCTAAGAATGAATAACTCACGCAGTAAAAGAAATATAGAACCTTTCGACGGTTCCGATTATCTTATCTGGAAAAGGCGAATTCGTGCCCATTTGAAAGAGCTTCAATTATTATACGTAATAGATGACCAAGGTGGTGAATGAGTTAATGGATTACCTGGCAAATTCACATATTTCATTCGTCAAAGGAGATAATCCGTATGCCAAAAATATTTTTCAAAAGCTAGATGATACGTACGACCGAAAAAGTCACGTAGCGCAAATGCTGATTAAAAATCAATTGCTTAAATTTAAGTTAGAAGTTAATACTTCACTCCAGGAGCCTTTCAAGAACTTCGAAAAATTATTATCAAATCTCACGTCAGCTGGAGGAACTTTGACCGAAAATGATAAAGTCACCTATCTGCTACATAGTATGTCAGAATCTTATGATTCAGTGCTTGCAATAAAAATCCTATCGGACGATGACCTTAATTTGCAGCTAGCAAAAAGCAGATTGCTGGATAAGGAAGCATCTTTAAAAGACGAGAGCAGTGACACCAGCACTAAAGTTCTTTTTGCCAACAACGAGAGGTCAGACAAAAATCAACAGGACAGCAAGGATCGTGATGGATCATCCAGAGGGTGAACAACCAAGGATACACTCAAACACGATCAATAATATGTCATTTTTGTGGCAATGTCGGACATAGGCTAATTGATTGCCGAATAGCAAAGAGGCAGAGCATCGAGTATAAACAAAATAAAAACCATGAAGCTGAACCATCTTTTCACTTGAGTAATGAGACTACAGACACAGTGGAATGGTCATCCGGAGGTTTTTCAACAAGTTACTTTGCGGCTTAGAAACGATTTTTCATGCTGATGAATTGAGAAGTATAAAAGGTAAAAACAACATTATCGAAAAAAATGAATAAATAAAATAAATGAATAAAAATAAAAATAAAAAAGAAATAAAATAAACAAATAAAAAAATGAAAGATGATTATAATGATAATAATAAATAGACAAGTAAGATAACGGTGATTTTTAGAAATATTAAATTAATGCAGAGGAAGGGAGGAAAATAATGATATAAAAAAAACGAATAGTAAGAATTGTGAGTTGAATTGCAGGTTGAATTGCTATGAAATGAAGTTGAAAAAAAATCTCATGTTACATATGAATCGGATTTGCTTAAAAATTTTTCTGAATGATTTTATTGAGAGAAGAAAATTTATTTTAAATTAAAAGAAAAAAAAATTTTTCTGTTCATTACTTCTTTAAAATAAAAACTCTTGTTGTAAGAAATGAAGAAAATAACAACTATTGTTGTAAGGGAATAAGGGAAAAAAAATAAAGACTCTTGTTGTGAAAGGTGAGAAAATAAAAAACTCTTGTTGTAAAATATAAAATAAAAAAAACTTGTTGTAAGAGATAAAATAATAAATTGCAGATGAATTAATAAACCTTGATCGAGGATCAGGTGAGACAAACAGAACAGTAAAACTTGAAAAAAAAATTTGAAACTAGTGAGAGGCATAAAATCTGATGAATAACAATTTGAGAATAGTATTATTTTAGTACGAAGAGACAAAGTTAGAAGTGAACCATCATTTTTTATATGATGATAATGATGATAACGATGATCTTTATAATTAAGTATTTTACCGAGCAGAGTCTTTGGCCAGTGAAATTCCTTTTGTTTTCAGGAAATTGAAGTCCAGATACAGTAAAATGAGAGCAAGCCATGAAAGATGAACTTGATTCGTTCCAGGTAAACTAAACCAAATAGACTCTAGTTGAAAAGCAAAAATATGGTCGACTGTAAATGGTTTTTTACAATGGAACTTAATGAACTTGAAAATCCTGTTAGATTTAAGCCTAGATTGGTAGCTCGAGGTTTTAGTCAAAATATCTGGTCAGTGACAATTTTTTTATGTGAATTGAATGAGTCTTTGTGTGGTTTAAAACAATTAGACAGATGTTTCTTTGAAACTTTTGGGAAAATTTTACTTAAGTTAGGATTTAAGAACTCTGTAATTTTGTATGTTGACGATTAAGTTATTGTTACTGAAAATATTGTTAGGATGAATGAATTTGAAATGTATGAAAATGATCCAGTTGAATTTACCATTTGTTGGATTACTAAAAACAGCTCTCTGTAGCTGACTCGTATTCGCTATGTGCGCAACTGCAGCGCTACCTAGGAAGCCCTTTTGGCCTGAAAAGTCGATACTTCGACCGAAAATCTGCTGGGCTTCCTAGGTAGCGCTGCAGTCGTGCACATAGCGAATACCACTGCTGAGTACATGGCATTATATGGGGGTGTTATAGAAGCACTGTGGCTTAAGTCTCCGGCAAATACTGTGAATTTTAAAAATGAATGATGGCGTTTTAATTTATGAAGATAATCGTGGGGATGTATTATGATAGCGGAAGATGAAGGTTGTCATAAGTTAGCGTGTTGTTATGAGCAAGAAACAGATAGCTGATATGTTTAGAAGTTTAATCATTGTTGTTATAGTTATTAATTAATGGTTTGTAACTTATTTAAATTTTTTTGAGGGGACGAGTTGGAAATTACAAAAAATTGAATAAGATTTTGAATAAGAGCGCGCTTAGCTTAGCCGACTAATAATTAATACTTGTGAGTATAATATGTATGTGTAGGTGAGAGTCTGTGTGACTGATGCAGAGCTTCGTCGCTGGACTGGGTGTAGGCTGCTGCCTGTTCGGCTTGTGCATCGCTCCCGATAACATATACATCTTAGCTCTCTTGATTGAATAAAAGTATTCCTGTAATTAATTGATAATTATTGCTTTAATATTATTTATTTACCCTACACCAAATATCCTAATTCTATTTTTATTATTTAAAAAAAAAGCCAAATAACCCATGTTTCTTGATATTATTTAAATAAATCAAATAACTCATGTCTCTTTTTATTATTGAAATAAACCAATTAACCCAATTCTATTTTTATTTTTATTTATAACTCTTTTAATTAAAATAAACTTTTTAATGAAAAATTTTTTTTTAAACATTTTTAGATAATTTTGAGATATTTAAAAAAAATCTAATTTAATATATATGTAAAAAAAAAAAACAGGAAATGAAAAAAAAAAATTATGAGTCTAAAGATCGAACCCACTACCCTAAGCGTACAAGCCTATCATCTGAACCACTAAGCCAGACTACTACACGGAGAAAGAGGTACATCATGAAACTTGGTGTACAGCGCCATCGTTTTACATGATGCGTGGTGCAGCGTGATTCTAAGTCACACTTCGTATTTCCAAGTGCATGCACCGTGTTTTCCAGTGCAAAATTTTTAGAAAGACAATTTCGATAGAGCAGACAACGGCGCTCGGAACACCGACGTAACCAGTTTTTCAAAGTTTTACACTAAAAATTGTGTACGATTCTTACTTTGAAATGTTCTTGCTATCTTTCCTAACAAATTTATAAACTTCAATTATGATTTCGAACTTGATATTTATATTTATACGATTTTAAAGTTTCGAGGTTAGAGATTCAGCCGAACTTGAGTAACCGAGAAAAAAGCATGCGTCAAATGCGTACAGTGGAAAACACCGTACACACATTGTGTTTCATAGTGTGTCTCCTTCTCCATGTAATTGTTTTTTTGAGTTTATAGAGATTCGGGTTAAAGAGTTGACACATACGCTATCCATATACAATCTTCGTCACTGCAGCTCATTCTGCTCCTGAACTTTTTTTTTAGGCATATTCGTCATGTTAAGCGACAACTAGCGCCAGAGTAATCCAAACTTAACCCGGAGAAGTCCATAAGTTGCCAAATTTTGAACTATATCTAGCAACAACTTTCGCGTTGTGCTTAACACGTTGGGCTCTCTTAACACGATGAATATGCCTAGTGCCTAGCCCCCCGCCAGGGGCGCTAGTGTGCCAATTGGGGAAATTCATGGGTAGTATACCTATATTTTTTTATGACGTCATGCGTATAGGTATACACGAAATGTTTTTTCCCCAATGGGCACACTACCGCCCCTGGTGGAGGAATAAGCCTCATTCCGAACTTTGCATGACTGCATGTAACATATACATGCACCTCCAGGGCATGGCTGCTGGTTTTTCCCGATGTTTTGACTGATTAAATGTTCATAACTTTTTTCCTAATTGAGAATGCACAACTTTTTTTCATGATCATCTAGGGGAGAGTTCGAGGAATGTTATTATGAAAAAAATTTTAATTCAAATTGCTAAATCCGCATACGTCAAGACATTTAATTTAAACACAGATTTTGTTTGATGCGAAGGATTTTTGCCTTTCAGAATCTACAAAAATATATATGAAATTCAAATAATCAGTTTTTAGTGTCTCAGTTCAGATGATTTGACTCCTAAACAATTGAATTTTTCAAAAACTACTTGGTGAGATTCGTTGTTCTGGGTCATTTTGTAGACTTACAAGGTTTCTAACACCTTTATCTTATTTGTTTTAATCAAAAATCGATTTGTTTAACGTACTATCAACTATATTGCCCTCGCTGGGGGCCATATGACCTTGCTGTAGTGTGATAGCTGAGCCGTGGGCCCACTGGCTGGCCCTGCTGGGCGTCTAAGGGGTAGATGAATGAGTGAGGGTGAGTAGAGGATCTCTATAAACGGGCTCTCCTCTGAGTGGGATGGATGATAGAGCCCTTAGACTTCAAGCTCGGTCTGACTCGGGGGGCTCACGGGGACCAAGAAGTGGCCTACCCAATCTAAGGTGTTAGACAACCGTGCCAAGGAATGCGTGGCACAGGGGGTGCTGTGTCTCAAACGGTTCCTCCGGGACACCGAGCAGAATCCCGGAGTATCTGAAGCCTTGTCCGTCATTGGTGGTCCATGGCGGGTGGACAGAGCATATCCGCCCTACTCGTGGGATCAAAATTGAGACTGCAATTACTAAACAAAACGAGTCGATGGATACGGGCCTTGAACCAACGTTTATCGACTCGGAGACAAACAATCCTGGGGGCTCCAACCCCAAAGGTCACCGAAAGCCACTCCAGGACGGTCATAAGACCGAAACCCAAGAGTGGAGCGCAGCGAAGAAAAATTCTTCGCCAAAAGTCCAAGGAGGAGGGAAATCACCTCCCAAGTTTTTAAGGGGGTCGAAGCTACGGTGTGGTCATGAGGAGAAGCGGGCTAGTACCGCCCCCAATGATTCTGTCTTTTCAGCGACACCCAGCATGGCTAAGAGGATGGCTTCCTCAAGCCTGGAGATACCCGAGAAGCAGGGACTGTTGAAGCAACCCAAAGTGGATCGCAGATACGCTGCAGCCGCGTCTAACTCTCCCAGAGTGGCCCTCACTTGTGGGGACTACCTAGAAAAGGAGATGCCTGTTGCTGTCTGCGTGAAACTGCAAAAAGCGGTTGTCAGCAAGGTACTTGCTATCGAGGGGAATGGGACCTTCGTACTCCGCTTCCTGGACTCGTTCCCCAGAAAGGGCACGTTTGTCTTCGTCTGCGCAGATGAAGCAAGCAAGATCTGGCTGGAGAGTGAGTCCACCCTTCTTGACCTAGGGCAACCAGACCTAAAGGCGAGGATTATTTCACCAGAAGAGACCAGAATCACTAAGGTGATCACCTGGCTTCCACCGGGGGTTAAAAAAGCTGAGGACCTCATCAAACTGGTCCGAAGGCAGAATGGGTTGGTAGACACCACTAGGTGGGCGATCCTGAATCGGGCTGTTGACGAATGCCTAATTCTAGGTCTAGATGAACCATCGGTCGAGATCCTCCAGCGCCAAAACTTCCAGCTCTGGGCGGAGGTCGGCAAGGCAACCTTCAGGTTGCTAAGCCACCCCTCTAACAAAGCGGGAGGTGGCGGTGGGTCGGAGAAAGCAAAAATGGAGTAGTCCTCATGGATACTTTCATGTTGCGCTTCTCCCAAATTAACTTGCATCATTGCAGAAGTGCCTCTGCAGTTCTAGCAAGGCGCATGGCAACGATGCATACACACATAGCCCTTACACAGGAACTCTGGTTACACAGGGGCAAAGTTAGGGGCTTGAACAGAAGTGGGAAACTGCTCGTGAGCTCCAGCAATGGGGACGCCCGAGCTTGCATCTCCATGAAGGGTGTTAACGGCATTCTGTTACAGGAGCTGAGTCCCCGTTGTTACTGAACAATTTTCGAACTTTACTTTTGACTTTTATATTTAATTTGTAATCTTAAATTTAATTCATAATACTGTATTTAATTTTGTATTTCAAATCTATCTGCGGTTTTACTTAAGTATTTATACATTGTTAGCTTTCAACTACTGGCTTTAACCTGAAAGACGCTCTTCGCTTATCAGGTTTGAATTATTATTTGTTAGTATTATCTTCGTCGAGCGTCGTAAGTCATAGCCCTGCACGAGGATAGCTACGTGACGGATCGCAAACGACAATTCCGTTGACGTAGAGATAGGTAGCCAGTATTTGATTATTCGAAACCGCGTGAATTCGATCGGTGTTCGAAAGAAAAGAACGCGTTCTTCCTTTGAACACAGTTTGAAGGCTCGTTGGTAACGAACTTGTTTATTATATTAAAAAGACAAAGAAGGAAGTTAAATTGGGTAACTTAAAAATATTTTTTAGCTCACAGGTTTTTTTGATTGAATTCATTATTATTGTAATTTTATTAAAAGAAATTGCTTAATAAACGACTCAGTTCAAATTTAGTATTTTATTTACTAAAAGTATTCTTTTCCTTCAAGGACTGCTTCTCAATTATTTCACGTTACATTAGGCGACCTGTGACAGGACAAGGAAATGAAAAGTCAGTCCTTGAGAGGCATGGGGAAATTCATGATGTCAACAAAAAGACGCGGCGATTCACTCTCTCATGGCACCCTTAAATGACCTGCAACAATCGATAACCTCGCACCTTCCAGAACGAGCCAACGTATCCTGCGAAGCTCTCGAGTTCTTGACTGTAATATTTGCGGAACAAGCCGAACACGAGCCAGTCAAAATTGTGAACATTAACTTTCGAGGGATGTAACCATCTCCGTTCCAGAAAATACTCAGCGAGGTGTTTACCCACCACGAGTAGCAGATTCGCGTCCAAAATCTCCAACTTCACGAACTGAGCGAATGAGACGCAAACAACACAGTTCTTCAACTTCACGAGCTGGAAGGAGACGTAGTCCAGGCTTTCCGCAGGAAGTTAAAGGTTTCGGCTGAAGTACATCGAAATGCATCTCCAATCGTTCATTAACGATCCAGGGATACTACACATCAACAATCACGAAGGCTGTCATTGACACGAAGGTCACGCTTTGATGAGTTTCACGAGCGTCGAGAACTAATGCAAGCGATTGAACTCCCACGGACGATACAAGGATCACGCATGCCGGTTGAGAATCTCCCAGCGGTCCCATTTCAACTACAACAGTCGTCCACGAGGAGGTCACACTCAAATGATGTTGTTGGTCATCGAGATTATGGACCAACACTAGCAGCGCCAAATCTTGGCTCCGAGGTATCACGACATAGTTATTTGCTGCCAATCGAGGGTTATCCTGCAGCTGCTCCGACTTCGACCCAAGCTTTGGTCATCAACCCCCTTGCACGTCGAGCCGGCCATTCATCGCACAGGCCATTCGTCCAGCCTCTCGGGAGTCAGGTCTCTCTACAGCTACGAGTCGACGAGGTGATTCAATTGTCGATGATGATTCTTCGGAACTTGCCCGTCGACGTTCTCCAAGTCAGAGTCTTGATGAAAATGATGTTAGCAAATATAATTTAACACCAACGCGTGATTCGCGAGATCCGCATTTTGATAGTCGCGAAGCGTTATTTTCTAATCAATCTGTACCAGTCATGGGTTCTTCAATTTCATCGATTCATCAAATGACTCGTTTAGCAAATGCTATCAAAAACAATATTATCGCGAATCCTTTATTATATTAAGAAGTTTATTTTCGTCGTCGTCGACTTAATTTTTCAAAAAAAAAAGTGACTTAGACGTCTCAGATCAATTAGAAATTTGCTACTCGGGGGTTTTCGGGGCTGCTGATCACCAATCCAACATTCATTTTTATATTTGACCTATGTAAAGTCTACTTATTCAAGGTTGAAATTAATTTTTTCTCAGGCTCTTTTCAGACTTTGAGGTCTATGATTAATTAGAAACTGAGTAGTCAAGGGTTTTTGAGGTTGATGATTACGAAACTGACCTTTATTTTTTGATTTGGCCTTTGTAAGGGCTACTTACTTAAGGTAAAAATTCATTTTCAATAGCTTTTTTTTTAAACTTCGTATCGAGGGTTTTTGGGGTTGCTGATTATGAATCTGATATTAATTTTTAAAATTGACCTACGCAAGGGTTACTTACTTAAGGTAAAAGTCTATTTTTAATAGCATCTTTTTCAAACTTTGTCTACGGGGGTTTTTAAGGTTAATAATTGCTAATCTGACCTTTATTTTTTAATTTGGTCTACTAAAAGGGCTACTTATTCAAGGTAAAAATTTATTTTTAATAGTATTTTTTTTCAAACTTCATGAAGGGGGTTTCTAGGGTTGCTGATTCTGACCTTCATATTTAAAATTGGCCTATGTAAGGGCTATAAAAACTATATTTCTTATAAAAATTTTAAAATTTAATATATTTCGGTATGAACTATTTTTACTATGTATTTTATTTTAGATACTTTAAATAACAATATTTTTAAACTTTTTGTTTTAATTTAAAAATAAAATAAAAATAATTAAATTCTGAACCGAGCAAGCGTTAGCGCAGCGAGGTATAGAAGCTAGTGATTGATTAAATGCTTTGAATAATATAAGTCTTTTGAACCATATGACTTCACGGAGATTGCCATTGTTTTCGGGGGACCCACTTGATTGGTTAAGGTTTAAAAAGGCTTATGATATTTCTACTGAGACTGGTCAATACTCGGAGAGTGAAAATGTTAAGCGATTGTTTGATTCTCTGAAAGATCGTGCTCGAGATGCAGTAAAAGCGCTTTTCTCTTCTGACTGTAGTGCAGCAGAGATAATGTGGACTATCGACTCCTTTGTACGTGTTTGGGCCAAAAGATTCAGATAAATATTTTGCTGTGCTTGATGAAGGTTCAACTGTTTCGGTGATTAATGAGAAAGTTGTTAGACGCTTAAATTTAGAAAAATTTAGTGTAAATATCCTTTTGAAGGGTGCTGGTTCAAGTGATCCTTCAATGGCCGTTAAACACAAAGTATCTTTTAAAATAAAGGTTGACGAAAAGTTTTTAAATTAAAAAAATGTTTTTGTAGTTGAAGATTTGTCACTCCCTTTATGTTCATTACCGCCATACATAACTGATTATTGCAAGAGAAACTTGAATATTAGAATTGAACCTTTTGAAATAGTGCCAAATATTTTGGTAGGACAAGACTACGCGAAGTTGATTGTGAATCGTCATACAATAGATTTAGAAAATTGTAACCTTTTGCTTTCTCAATGTTATCTGGGTTGGTCCATTCACGGTAAATCTTGTTCGAAGAAAAATATTAAAGATAATAGTTTGCTTTATAACTTTTTAAATCAGTTGAATGATAGTTTTGATGAATTGAATGAATTAGTAAGGCAAAGTTTTGATTTGGACGCTTTAGGAGTGGGCACAAAGACAAAAATTAATGATTCTGAGAAACGCGCCGTTGAAATACTTCATAAAACCTGCCGTCGACGTTCTGATTCAGCTTGGAAAATTGGTTTATTATGGCGCGAAGATTTTGGTTCATTGCCCGATAGTACATCGACTGCTTTGCGACGCCTTTATCTTTTGGAGTGTAAGTTAGATCATGACCCGGAATACGAGCAGTTGTATTACGTTGAAATGGACAGAATGTTCGAGAAAGGTTACGCCGGTAAAATTGATGAAGCTCCACGTGATCGGGTTTGGTACCTGCCTTTGTTCGGGATTAGGAATGTGAATAAGCCTGGTGAAGTGAGGCTCGTTTTTGACGCAGCAGCGAAGTCGGGTTCAATAAGTTTTAATGATTTATTGCTATCGGGTTCAGATCTTTTAAAATCCTTGATCGGCATTGTAATGCGGTTTCGTCAAAACTTTGTAGCTGCTGAGGAAGACATGAGAGATATGTTTTTAAAAGTAAAAATTTCAGATCATAAGTTTTTATGGAGAGGTAGAGAAAAATCAATTGAACCTCAAGATCATGTTATAAATTCTATTGTTTGAAATTGACCGCCTTTTATCGCCACAGGATTGGTCATGCGAGCGACCCATGCCAGAGCTGCCCGGAGTGACCAGTTTACGCCCTCAACAGTCATGCTTCAACCGTGATGCCGCAACCACGCGTCACGGGAGTCAACGCTATCGTCGTAGATCGCCCGGTTATGTACGACGATTCCACAAAGTTTTCCTGAGGTTGAGAGACTCCCGGCCAAAACGGCGAGCTCTTTCTCCTCATTTGTACTTATAGTTTTAATAAATAGTTTAAGTGTTTATCATAAATCGTAATTTTTATTGTGTTTGACCTGCTCTGTACCAACTCCTTTGTTCTCGCGCCCACGAATTAGTTTTTGCCCGCGTCTAGGATCTAAAAACGTCTAATTCAAAACATTGGCATCCCTTGTGGGGAATTGACGACCCCAGCCAGACGTGTAAAAGTAGTACGCGACGCAACCAAGGTGAAAGAAGAGCAAGTAGAACGGCGGCCATCTTCGACTGGCTAGCTACGGCAGGTGACGCCGCACGAGGTGAAACGAAGAAGAAGGACGGCCATTTTTAAAGTGCGCTCACGACACTCACTTGACCGCAGCAGCACTTCAGTTTAACTCCCGACTTCAGGCATCCACAGGCAGAGCCCACTGTATCTCGCAGGCACACTGACTCTGCATGGCTTGGACAGCTGTTACATCTACACCAAATTGCACATCCATCTCATATCAAATTGCATCTTCTCCGACCACTTTGCAACTCTTCAAGGGACTTTGGTCTACAGCGAAGCTGATCGACAACTATTAAGTTATTGGTGGGTCCGCTCCAAGTCTCAAACCTAATTTGAGCACTTGAATTTAATCTTATTTCTTGTTTTTGGTTTTTTTTTGTTCTAGAGTTATCAGCTGATTGTTTGGTAACATCTTACCACGGTTTTGATCATTTTTTTTTCTCTTCTTATATATTTTGCCTCTATAAGCTTAAATCAATGTTGTGTCACAAAGACACATTTTGTAATTATAAGACATTGTGTCATGAAAGACACATTTCGTTAACTAAGCATTTTTATGCTATAAGTAAACACGAAATGAGGCCAGCTTCAGTCTTTTGGTCAGTAAAGCTGCGGGACTCCGAAGCTGGCCACTTCGTAAGTAAAATCATACCTCTTAATTTTTACCGTAAATCGGGTCTGGAGTCTTATCTCCTTATACATAAAATAAATAATAATCATAAAGATGTCTCAAATTATAAATAACTCTATATCTTAAGCTATGCATATATTTATATTATGTAATATTATATTATTAAAATTAAAATAAATAAATATAAAAACTAGATTATATCTTATTAATAAACTAATACATAACAAAATGGTTCCGATACAATTGAATTTCGAGTGCAAAGTAATAATTAATCGTGTGAGAGACGGTTAAATCTGTGAAAAATCTAAATAATAATAAATCGTGTGAGAGACGGTTAAATTGTGAAAAATCTAAATAATAATTAATCGTGTGAGAGACGGTTGAATCTGTGAAAAATCTAAATAATAATAAATCGTGTGAGAGATGGTTAAATCAGTGAAAAATCGGAAGTAATAATTAATCGTGTGAGAAACGGTTAAATCTGTTAAGAATCTAAAGTGATAATTAATCGTGTTAGAGACGGTTAAATCTAAGTGATAGTTAATAGTGTAAAACGGGTCATTGATGAAAAATTTTAATAATAATAAAATAAAGTAAAATAATAATAATTAGTCATCGTGCGAAAGACGAAGAGAGGACAAATCTATATTTAAAAAATTGTAACTAAAAATGAAAATAAATGTATTCCGTACATCGTACGCCGGAAAAAAAAGCCGTGAATAATACAAACGAGGATAAACCAATAACGAGAAGCACGGTAAAAAATAACCCGCAATTACGTGAGAAGATCTTACCGGGATTAGACAACGTAAGTAAAAAACGAAACCCATCCAAACAGTTAAATTTAAACAAGTGTACCGATGAAAATGCGTCGAGTACATCGACAGATCTAGTGTCAGGAGATTCATCGTTTGTGAATTCTCAAGATCCAATAAAAAATATAGAAAATTTTATACCAGATAAAACGAATCAAATACCAAACGTTAATAACACAAAAAAAATAACGTCGGGAAATAATTCGCTAATAGATCTCGAAGAAAGCTCCGAAGTAAAAGAGGTAGATAATCTATTAGATTTTATAAAGTTCACAAGAATGTCTAAATTTAAAATAACAGATCTGGTCAACGAAAGCCCATTTTTTAACGGTTCGCAAAAATCGGCGGAAGAGATAATTAAATACGTGACAGAAGTAGAATCATCAATTGCAAACGACGACATTCCAAACTTTCTAAAATATCTAATTTTGAGAAAATGTGTTGAATCAGCGGAAGAATGGTTTACGGATAAAAAACCAACAACAATAAGAGAATTCATAACAAGTATTAAAAATTCATTCTCGACAACAGAAAACTACTATTCTTATTATAACGATTTATTAACAATAGCGCAGAAAGAAGACGAAGACGTACGTGTAACTATACAACGCGGTTGAAAAAATTAGTAAAAAAAATTAAAGAACTAAAAAAATTGACCCCAAACTTAGAGTATCAAACTTTTGAAACTAAATTAGTTTTAAATTTAAAATTAATGTTCAGTTAGACAAGACGGGAGATTTTTCAGCAATATTAAATAATGCACTGATCTTAGAGAAAAAACTAAATTTAATTGAAAATCAAAATAACATACAAGTAAATCATTGTGCTAATAATATGATGAAGAAAAATATACCGATCTGTCAAATTTGTACAGAACGCAATCACGAAGCTTTATTTTGTCCATCCGCGGCGTGTGTATACTGCAAGTCGCAGAATCATAGATCTTTTGATTGTAATAGAGCAACTAAAAAAATTAAACTACTGTGTAATTTATGAGGTAATTACGGTCATTCAATTAGCGCACGTGAATTTAATAAAATCGGAAGTAAAAATTGTCAATTTTGTCAAATAGCAGGTCACCAAGTAGATCAATGCGAGAACATAAAAGAATTTGAACTTTGTTGGAAATGTTTTAAACACGGGCACACTCCGTATTTGTGCCCAAATAAGGAAGAAAATCGCGAAAACTGCGAAAATTGCAAAAAAACGGGTCATACGGTTAATGAATGCCCCGAAGTTATTTGTCAAAAATGTAACAAGAAAGGTCATACTATAAAAAATTGTAATATTCAAGAAAATAAAAACAGATATCGTTTCTGTACTTATTGTGAAAATATTGACCATGAACTAAATGACTGCATTCAAGTGAAAACTTTAATAACGCAGCAAAAAAATAAAAACTCAGTAATTTGTCAAATTTGCGATAAATCGGGTCACAACGCTAAAGATTGCTTTAAATTTTTAAATATTACTAAAAATAAACAACAAAACACTCAAACTAATACCTATTATAATAAACGGGATCAAAATAGAAATAACGTATCACAAAAAATATGCGAATATTGCAATTATAAAGGTGCACAAATTACGATATGTGCACAAAATATAAAGCCTTAAAAAATTACACAAGTAACAAACCTGAAAATTGCCGACACTGTAACTCTCCGGGACATTCGTTGCGAAATTGCTTGGACCTGCAAAATTTACAAAAATTAGCCGGGAATTTTTGTTCAAATTGTAAAAATATCGGGCATACTATTGAAAAATGTAGACGTGCACAATATTCGGTGGAAGCAAATTATTTTTCTACAGACGTAGAATCTAGTGAGAAAATAAACCAATTATTGAACGATAACGCCGAAAATTCCTTAAATGATACTTGTGAAAATTTGATAGAATTAACAGACGTAAAAGACTATACGTGTGAAGAAAATATTATAATACGAACTTACGTAGTAAAGTTGGAAAACCTCTTGAAACATATTCGAGTCGAGAACGTGAATCCGAAAAATACATACGAATTTTTAGTAGACAGCGGTGCTCAATTAAATATAATTAAAAATGATAAAGTTAGACAGACAGATATTGATCCGAGACATCAAATCATGTTATCAGGAATATCGAATAAAATTATGAAAACTGTAGGTACTACAAACATACTTATTAACGGTTTATTTTATGAATTTCTGTAGCTTCCGATGCATTTAATTTACCATACGATGGTATTTTGGGTATAGAATTACTAACTGAGGGTAAATTAAGATTAGATGAGGGCTATCTAGAAATAAATAATGTAAAATTCGAGCTGTTAATAAATAAGAATAGGATAGTCAACGAAATACAAAATAAAAATTCCATAAATGACACGCAAAACTTGGTCAATGATTCGCTTAGCTTGCAAGTCACTACATCGCATGATCGCGAAAAAATTTTTGAAAATGAAAACGATGAGGTAATGAATGTTTTGAAACTTGATTTTAATACGGATGAGATAAACACGGAAAAAGACACTTGTTTCACAGAAGAGATAAAAAAATTACTGAACACAGTTGCAGAAATCAGCTATAAAAATAATGAGACAGAGCCTAATAATAGTAAACCAAATTTACGCAGAGTGATAGAAACGGAAAATAATATGCAAACATTCGTAGCTCAAATAAACTGTGCCTTAGAGAGTGAAATATGTCAAGAAAATGTCGAAAATAAAGTATTAGACTACCCTTGCTTTTTGAAAATAGTTGATAACAATGTAAATTTCAACCCAAATGAAAATGATAGAAAACATCTTAAACACAACATACAAGAAAATAATATGAAATTCGAGATCGATTTTAACGACACTATAGAAATTTACAATGTTAACAATAATAATTACGTCGATAAGAGAGAGAGAACTCAAAAAATATTAAATAAAATAAATCTAAAACATTTGTCCAAAAAAAATGCAAGGTTGATCGGGAATTTAATTGATGACTCGAATGAAATTTTTGTAATAACGCGCGCGCAAGCAAAAAAATATATAACTCCGCAGACCGTGAATAAAGACATTTAGCAAAATCGGAAGAAAGAAATTCTCGAAAAATAAATAGACAAAAAATAAATAAAAAGAAATGTAACGATACAATAAATAAAAACCTAACTGAAAATATTGTAAAAGTAAAAGATACAATAAATCTAAGACAAGATAATATAATGTACTTCATGACAAAAAGTAAAATACCACTGGACTCTAAAACATATGAAATCGTAAAATCAAATAACTTACTGGTCGACAGTGAAATACAACCGAGAGAGATTGAAATCCTAAAAATTAAAAATAAAAAACTGTTTAGCATATGTCTAGACACTGCAAAATCGAAAGATTTGATATTAAATGATATATCACTATCACTAAAATTACTGAAAAACATAATGATTCAAAAAAATATCGCAACAATAAGTATTTCAAAAGATATTGAAATTTGTTGCGGAATTAATCAAATTTAAATATTCGCGCCCATGTCCGCAGTTGATGTCGTCGCCACGGCGTCTCTCGAAAATTAGCGCTGCTAATCGTTAGCAGTTCAAAACCGCTGACTCACCTGCGCAGAGTATTGATTTTTCGCTCTGTCTCTCTCTCTCACGTGCCTTCAAGCTACGCGCTGTTGCTGCTGTCGCTGACGCTGCTGAGCCTGCGGCGTCTCTCCAGTTCTCTTCTCGGCAACGCTCGTGAATAGACGTTTCTTTCGCCATTTTGTGTTATTTCTTGGGTTCTTTTCACTTGGCATTTCTCTCGACTCTTTCTCATCATCAACGCAGTGGTCTCATCTGCACAGTCATCTCAAAAAATAATTCACCTGGTGGTAGTCAACTCTGGAGACATCTCATCTTGAATTCGATCGGCTTGATTCACTTCAATTCTTGGGTTAGCAGCTCAGCAAGGAGGTCATCCTAGGCATCCTCAGGTATTTTTGCACAGCACCGGTAACAATAATTTACCGGTGCTTTTCATTGTCATTTCGCAGCCAGAAAATCAATAAAATTTACTGTGCATTCTCTTGCTCTCTCTCTCCTTTCTTTGTGCTGTCTTACAAGCAGCCATTTTCTTTTCTATTCTGTTCAAGGTCATTCTCTGCTGCTGCTTTAATTTCTCTTGGGCATCTCTCTCTCTCTCTTTTCAAGGCCATTTCTGTTGCCTTGTTTATCTCAACTATACTCAAACAAAACTTGTGTTTATGGCTTTAATTAATATAATCAAGTCCATAAAGAGTTTTGACTAGGTGTTTCTCAAATTAATTAATTAATTTTCTTTACATGAAAATTAAGAGTGGAAATTCTCCACTCAAACTATAATATTCTCACCTCTCAGTTTTTTTGCATTAAAATAATTTTTATTAACCTTATTGTAATTTTGAATTATTTGAATATTGTTGTAAATAGAGTGCTGTGTTAAAATAAATAAATTAACACTGTTGGTATTAAATTAAGTCTGTCTCAACATTTATTTGACAACCCTCCCCTACCAGCTTTTAATCTGGCAACAAAATAAAATTAATAAAGCAGTTAATCTGTAACACACGTAATCTGTATGAGTGTCAAGAGAGTTGTCATCAGGTAAGGAATTTGGTGACCTTGTTGGTTTCCCAAATACCATCTTATAAGGTGAAAAATTCAGAGCTTCGTGAACCGATGTGTTATATGAGAACATAGCAAAGGGGACCATTGTGTCCCAATCTTCAAATCTGTCAATATTATTTTTAAGATACTCTGTGAGCACTATATGGCTTCGTTCGAGCGAACCATTTGCTTGAGGCATGTAACCAGAAGTGGTGGATCCTAAAAACTCTAGCTAACTCGCAGAACACCCCATTCAAAAAGCTTGTCCCCTTGTCAGACAAAACAGTTTTAGGCGCTCCGTAGAGTGATATGAAATGGGTGGCAAATGCATGCGCGATTGTCTTTGCCTTGATGTCGGGTACGGGTACCCCTATACAGTACTTGGTGAGAATAGTGTTGTAAATAGAGTGCTGTGTTAAAATAAATAAATTAACACTGTTGGTATTAAATTAAGTCTGTCTCAACATTTATTTGACAACCCTCCCCTACCAGCTTTTAATCCGGCAACAAAATAAAATTAATAAAGCAGTAAATCTGTAACATTTGGTCCTTCGAGCCGGATGCTGGTGGGTGGCTGGGCTAGTTCTTGAATAATCTCATCATCATAACCATCACCCTCAGGTTTTCTCAACAAGTGGCACCTGGTTTTCATCAGTTGGCACCTCTCATCTCAGGACATGGACAATACTCAGGATAAGAAGTCAGAGGCTCCAAGCGATAAGACCAAACTTGAAGCAGCCAATACTGGACATCACTCGGATGAGACCTCTCAACATTTGGATAACTCAACGCTAGGAGCTACTGGTGTCTCAGCTCCTGCTGCCACTGTACCAAAGGTACTTGTACAGCCTGCTGGTATATCCGAGCAGGAAAATCTCTTGAATGTGGTGGATGGTGGGTCCAGGCCCAGGACTCGCTCAAGCTCTGGCTCTGTGCCTGAAGACTTTATCTGCAGGACCAGATCTCAAAGAGAGCGGTTGACCAGCTTAGAAGGTTACAGCACCATAATTAAAGAGAAAGGTGCTACTGCTGGTTTGATGGTGGTCAATCAGTGGCGTGAGTCTGTGGAGTCACTGATGTTTTCATTTAGATCTGACCATGGAAAATTGGTGTCATCTTGTCCTGCCACTATGGTCAATGATGAATATTTCACCGCTGGCTACCTCAACAAAATGGAAATGCTTTACCTGGACATCCTCATGGAATTGGCAACGCTCAGGGAAAATCTCACACCTCCAGCTCCACCAGTCACCTCATCTCACCCAAGGTCAACGTCTCCTCAGAACATGAAGTTACCGGATATCAATTTGCCACCGTTTTCTGGATCCTACTCTCAGTGGCAGTCGTTCAAGGAAATGTTTGAGGAGATGGTGCTCAACAACACTAAAATCTTGGATTCCTTCAAGGCCATGTACTTGAAGAGGTCCTTGACTGGTGAAGCTGCAAGTTTGGTTCAAAACTACCCCCTCACCCTGGAAGGTCTCAATCTTGGCTGGCAAAAACTAGCAAAAGCGCTACGATAACAAACGTCGTTTAATTGAGGAGCTCTTCAATGAGTTGACTAAGGTCCCGTCGGTGCAGCCTAAGGACTCAAAGTCCCTCAATACTTTGGTGACGTCACCTCAAACACTTTCAAGTTATTGGCGTCGTACGTAGATACAGAACGGCTGGGGGACGTTCTCATTACGGAAAACACGTTGAAACTCCTGGATCGACCGTCAAGAGAGGCTTGGGAGACCTCGGTCACATCATCTTCGGAGTTTCCCTCCTTCAAAGAATTGGAAAAGTTTCTAATGGCCAGGGTGCGAGCCTTAGAAAACATAGAGAGCGCCCACCGACCTGTGGCATCCCAACCTAGTAAATCTCAACAACCTGGGCACCCTTTCCAAAAGAGTGTAAAAGCTCACGTGGGTATCTCATCTGGGTCACAAGGGTCATCTGGGCAAAGGCCCAACACTCAGCAACCGGCAGCACACCGGCTCTCATTGTGGACAGGGTCACTTCATTGTTTCCTGTTCTGGATTCAGGGAACTCTCACCAGCAGATCGCAGACGGGTAGTCACACAAAAGTCATTGTGTTATAATTGTTTGGGTAGGCATTCATTTAAAAATTGCCAATCGAAGACGAGATGCAAGACTTGCGATAAAATGCATCACACCATGATTCACGTGGACCCATCCGTCGCTTCAACTGCAGTTGGTACTCCCTCATTACCCTTGGCTCCATCTCAACAACAATAGGAGGCAGGCGCAATCACTCTTGGTTTTTCTCACGCCCTGGATACCTCTCTTTTGGCTGCAGTGGTAGCTGTTCTCATCACTGGGTCAGCATCTCACATGGTTAGACTTCTCATCGACCCTGGTTCAGAATTATCATTCATCTCATCTGCATTGGTGGACTTGCTCAAAATCCCTCGAACTCATTCATCATTCTCAATACTTGGCATTGGCGCTTCAAAAGCTGGTCAAACTTACGGAAAGGCAGTGGTTATTCTCAAATCTGCATATCGAAATACTCAAGTGAAACTTCACGTTCATATTCTAAATTGTCTCACTTCGACCTTATCTTCTCAACCATGCGATGAAGGGACTTGGCCTCACATCAATAATCTATGTCTGGCCGATTCTCAATTTGGACATCCTCGAAAAATCGATATTATTCTTGGATCTGATCATTACGGCTTGATCATAAAACCCAATATTATTAAAGGAGCTCCACACGAACCTATTGCTCAACTCTCAATCTTTGGTTGGTTGGTACTTGGTCCTTGCTCCTTGGAATCTGGCTCAATAAAACAATCATTTTCAATAGTACCTCTTAATCTGGACGCTTTACATGAAGCTATCTCCAAATTCTGGACATTGGAGGAAACCCCAAATTCTCAACTGGCAGCCTTGACGGCTGGTGAAAAGGAATGTAAAGAACACTTTTCAACCACACACTCACGAACTCAACAGGGAAGGTACGTTGTCCGGCTGCCTCTCATCCAAGATCCTTCCGTGCTGGTTCATTCTCTTGGTCGTGCTCAAGCTTGTGTTCGAGGAATCATGAGACGATTATCAAAGGACGAAGATTACAAAAAATTGTATTTTGAGTTCATGGAGGAATATCTCAAATTGGGACACATGGTTCAAGTGCCAGCCGATTCAATCAACGTTACCCCTTGTTACTACCTACCTCATCATGGTGTTCTCAAACTGGATAGCCTCACTACAAAACTGAGGGTAGTATTCAATGGTTCGGCTGCTACTTCATCTGGTTACTCTCTCAACGACATCATGCATACTGGACAAAATTTGCTTCTCAACATATTGGACGTTATCCATTGGCTCAGGGTCTACAAATTTTTGTTCGTTACTGATGTCACAAAGATGTACAGGCAGATCTTGGTCCACCAAGATGATCAAGATTTACAAAGAATCATTTGGGTCGACAAACTTTTCAGGGAAATTCATTACAAATTGACAACAGTGACGTATGGTACTCGAGCAGCTCAATTCTTGGCTATCCGAGTGTTGTTACAACTCATAAAGGACGAAGGTGCCCGTTTTCCATTGGCAATCGACTCTCTCACATTTGGAAGGTATGCGGATGACATCTTTGGTGGCGCTGACTCTTTATCTCTTCTCAATGGAAAGGCTGCTCAATTAGAAGGATTGTGCATGGCGGGCGGGTTTCCACTAGCCAAATGGAATTCAAACAATCGGAAATTCTCGAAATTGGACCGCTCGACTTCACAATCAAATAGCCCAATCTCATTTAGTGATTGCACTGCCAAAATCCTCGGATTAACTTGGTCTCCTCAACGGGATATTATCATTGTGAAGCTCTGCTTACCAGAGGTGAGTAAAGTTATCTCGAAAAGAAACATCTTGTCGGAGGTGGCTCAAATCTTCGACCCAATTGGGATGGTCTCACCAGTCGTTATCAAGGCCAAAATTCTACTGCAGGAATTGTGGTTAGAGAAATTGAATTGGGATGAAGCAGTGCCAGCTTCAACCCAGAAAAAGTGGTTAAAAATCAGAGAAGATTTCAAAAATTTGGAAAAAATCTCACTACCCCGTTGGCTTGGAACACTTTCAAACTCAGTGGTCGATATTCATGGTTTCTCGGATGCTTCTCAATTCGCTATGGCTGCAGTTATCTACACGAGAGTTCAATCAACTAAGGGCACAACAGTTTCTTGGTTATGCTCAAAAACAAAGGTAGCCCCTCTCAAACCAGTTTCAATTCCAAGATTGGAATTAGTAGCTGCCCACATTCTCAGCAAACTGGTGCATCATTTCTTATCGACCACGAAATTGGACATAAACTCTGTGATTCTTTGGACTGACTCCAAGACTGCTCTCGCATAGATTAGCTCTCACCCATCACGCTGGAAAGAGTTCGTGCGCAACAGGGTACACTCAATTCAAGAGTTGGTCCCTCAAGCGCACTGGAGGCATGTACCTGGTCACTGTAATCCAGCTGACTGTGCCTCTCGTGGTATTCTCACCTCTCAACTTGTTGGTCATCAGCTTTGGTGGAATGGACCACCGTGGCTTTCTCAACCAGAGGAATATTGGCCAGCTCCCGCTGCTCCCCTGGATCTACACGCTCTTCCAGAACAAAGAAAGTCTACACCAGTAGTGGCTGTTGCTCTTGCCAAGGAACAGTGGAATCTCATACGCAGGTATTCATCTCTCACCAAATTATTAAGAATCACAGCTCTCTGTATGGTTGCAGTACAACGATTCAAGAGAAATTTCCAGCAGTCGTCAGTCATCTCGTCTGAGTAGCTTAACAAAGCAAAACAATTTTGGATTGGCTTCTCTCAACAACAAGATCTCTCTGATGAGATAAAACTGGTTTCAAGCTCAACGCTTCCAAAATCTCACCCTCTCAATAAATTGACACCATTTGTGGATGCTTACGGTATTTTGAGGCTTGGTGGTCGGTTAAATCAAACGAATTTGGGTTATTCGACCAAGCATCCAGCAATTCTCACTAGAAACGCATCTCTCACAGCACTCATCATTGGTCAAGCTCACCTGGATACTTTGCATGGAGGCACTCAACTTACCCTGTCGAAAGTTCGTCAGGAATTGGATCATTGGTGGCCGAGCTACTGTCAAGTCTCACATAGTGCACTGTGTGGTTTGCGCAAGACAGAGGGGTTCTCTAGCTCGGCAACTCATGGGACAACTACCCTTGGCCAGGGTAACTCCCTCTCGTCCTTTTTCCCACTCTGGTGTAGATTACGCTGGCCCTCTCAACATCACTTCTTGGAAAGGACGAGGTTCAAAAGTTTACAAAGGTTGGCTGTGCGTGTTTGTTTGCTTTTCATCATCGGCTGTACACTTGGAGACAGTCAGTGATTACTCAACAGACGGTTTTCTCGCTGCCTATAAACGGTTTACATCAAGGAGGCCTTCTCACATGTACTCGGATTGTGGTACCAATTTTCAGGGTGCAGACAAAGAGTTGAGGACTCTATTCAGGCAAGCTCAATCTCAAGACTCAACTTTGGCTAGGGTTTTGGCTCAAGATGGGACGAAATGGAATTTCAATCCACCTACTGCCCCTCACATGGGTGGAAAATGGGAATCAGTTGTGAAATTGATAAAATTTCACCTTAAAAGGACAATTGGCGATATCGTACTGACCTTTGAGGAACTCACCATACTGCTCACTCAAATAGAAGGTATTCTCAACTCGCGTCCATTAGAACCTCTCAGTGATGACCCTGAAGATCTTCAGTTTCTCACCCCTGGACACTTTCTCATTGGAACAGCTCTCAATGCGGTCCCAGAACCAAGCCTTCTGGATCTTAACTCGTCCAGGCTCTCTCGATGGCAACTTATACAGCAAAAAATTCAACAGTTTTGGAAGCAATGGTCTTCTCAATACATTCATCACTTGCAAACTGTGTCTAAGTGGAAACATCCATTTTTTAACATCAATGTTGGTTCGATGGTCTTACTCACCAATGAGAATTCACCGCCTAGTAAGTGGCCCATGGCACGGGTCATTCAACTTCACCCTGGTAATGATGGACTTACTCGAGTGGTGACTCTCAAGACATCCTGTGCAACTCTCAAAAGACTGGTGACAAAATTGGTGGTTCTTCCAGTTTATTCGACTGATGGTGATCAACACATTGGTTGATGGCGGGCAGAATGTTGCGGAATTTATCAAATTTAAATATTCGCGCCCATGTCCGCAGTTGATGTCGTCGCCACGGGGTCTCTCGAAAATTAGCGCTGCTAATCGTTAGCGGTTCAAAACCGCTGACTCACCTGCGCAGAGTATTGATTTTTCGCTCTGTCTCTCTCTCTCACGTGCCTTCAAGCTACGCGCTGTTGCTGCTGTCGCTGACGCTGCTGGGCCTGCGGCGTCTCTCCAGTTCTCTTCTCGGCAACGCTCGTGAATAGACGTTTCTTTCGCCATTTTGTGTTATTTCTTGGGTTCTTTTCACTTGGCATTTCTCTCGACTCTTTCTCATCATCAACGCAGTGGTCTCATCTGCACAGTCATCTCAACAAATAATTCACCTGGTGGTAGTCAACTCTGGAGACATCTCATCTTGAATTCGATCGGCTTGATTCACTTCAATTCTTGGGTTAGCAACTCAGCAAGGAGGTCATCCTAGGCATCCTCAGGTATTTTTGCACAGCACCGGTAACAATAATTTACCGGTGCTTCTCATTGTCATTTCGCAGCCAGAAAATCAATAAAATTTACTGTGCATTCTCTTGCTCTCTCTCTCCTTTCTTTGTGCTGTCTTACAAGCAGCCATTTTCTTTTCTATTCTGTTCAAGGTCATTCTCTGCTGCTGCTTTAATTTCTCTTGGGCATCTCTCTCTCTCTCTCTCTTTTCAAGGCCATTTCTGTTGCCTTGTTTATCTCAACTATACTTAAACAAAACTTGTGTTTATGGCTTTAATTAATATAATCAAGTCCATAAAGAGTTTTGACTAGGTGTTTCTCAAATTAATTAATTAATTTTCTTTACATGAAAATTAAGAGTGGAAATTCTCCACTCAAACTATAATATTCTCACTCTCAGTTTTTTTGCATTAAAATAATTTTTATTAACCTGTATAAACTCACTTATTGTAATTTTGAATTATTTGAATATTGTTGTAAATAGAGTGCTGTGTTAAAATAAATAAATTAACACTGTTGGTATTAAATTAAGTCTGTCTCAACATTTATTTGACAACCCTCCCCTACCAGCTTTTAATCCGGCAACAAAATAAAATTAATAAAGCAGTAAATCTGTAACATAACAAATTATAAACGTTAAATGGGAGGAAATAGAACAAATATTAAGAGACATTTTTGAAAAATCACAAGTAAAAGTTATAATTTGTTTAAATACAGTAAAATATATCGAAAGTAACCATAGAGATACAATATTTAATGAAATGCACACAAGTCCTATAGGAGGACATGCAGGCGTGCATAGAACTTGCTTGAAAATTAAAAATAATTACTATTGGGAAAATCTTAAAAGAGACATACAAAAAAGAATCAAAAATTCTGATGACTGTCAGAAAAATAAAATTAAACTTGGAAAAACGAAACAACCATTAGTCATAACAGACACCCCTTTGAGAACATTTGATAAAATTGCCATGGATGTTGTTGGCCCACTCAATGTAACAAAGAAAGACAATAAATATATTTTAACTATCCAAGACAATTTGTCAAAATTCTTAATAGTAACTCCACTTAAAGATCAGACAGCAGAGAAAATTGCTGACGCATTTTTAAAAAAATTTATTTGTATTTTTGCCAGTCCCAAAATTGTTTTATCAGATAAAGGACAAAATTTTTGTTCGAAATTAATGAAGGCACTGTCACGTAGATTCAAAATAAAAAAGATAGAAACCACAAGTTTTTCACCATGGGTTAATGGGTCGCTAGAAAGACAACACGCACCATTAATAACCTTTTTAAGAAATTTTTCAAATAAAAATATAGAATGGGATCAGTTTCTTGAACTTGCTCAATTAAATCTAAATTGTTCAGTTAACTCTTCTCATAAATTTACACCATATGAAGTTGTTTTTGCATATCCACCTAGATTACCATCTAGTGAACCTTTAAAAAAGTCAGAACAATTGCCAACATTTAATGACTATTTCGAAAAATTACTGAATAACATGAAAAATATAGCCAATTTGGCAAGAGAAAATCTAATTATATCTAAACATAAAGCAAAGAAATACTATGACAAAACTGCTAATCCAGTAAATTTCGAAGTAGGCGACAAAGTGTACTGGCAAAAGCAGCCAAAGCCAGGAAAACTAGAGAAAGACCAAAATTTAGGTCCATTTGAAATAAAAAATATTACGGATAAAGGTGATATTATATTTTTATACAAAGGAAAGCAAAAACAAGTTCATCCTAACAAATTATTTTTACATGAGAAAAAACTAATTTAATTTTTGTTTTAGGAACAAATAAAAAAAAAAAAAAAAAAAAAAAAAGAGAAAGAGAAAGCAAACAAAATAACA
The DNA here is from genome assembly GCA_038277355.1 of Encarsia formosa. Classification (NCBI taxonomy): domain Eukaryota; kingdom Metazoa; phylum Arthropoda; class Insecta; order Hymenoptera; family Aphelinidae; genus Encarsia; species Encarsia formosa. The sequence continues at coordinate 64,936,321 of CM076186.1, read as the reverse complement.
TGCATTTCATACTAATCACATTCTCATTAATCATACAATCATATGCACAAATTATTAAATATGAGTGTGGCTCTACCACACCAAACATCACAACGTTCTCATTATTGGACACAGGCGAATGCGACTTCCATGAAATAAGACCAAATTCGACAAATATTACAATCGAGCTGGTACAACTTGCGGAATTTCGAGAAGTGAATACGATTCACTGCAAAATAATCATCCATCGCACAGTTAATAGCTGCGGCATTTTTGGACATCTATTACCTGTGGAGAACGGTGAACAAGATTACCTTTACGAATTATCTCAGGAAAAATGCAAACTACTACATGACACAGGCATTTTTAAATACGACGATACGCATATCATAGCCGATATCAAAGTCAACGCAACACCAATGACAGTAGGAGTGGACTTCGCGGGTAGTGCAGCAGACAAATCCTGTTCCGGAGCATCATATGCAGACAAATTCAACACATATACAAAGGTTTTTGTACATGGCACCATACAAATCTTACTCATACAAACTATAGCTAAAGTAAGTCTTGATACAGATAAAATAAGATTAAGTACGGGTACAACATGTACATTTTCAAATAAACACTGTATAGATTTAGAATACGGGCATACTTTTTGGGATATTCTACCTGTAAACGAATGTTTTAAAAATTCTTTTGATATATTATATAAGGGAATAGCTACTAAATTTACAAACGACATTGATCATCAGATTACTTATGCGGTAAATTCTAATGATATAACTTTTGCCTTATCCTCAAAAGGCGCGATAACTCAATGCAATAGACAATTTATTACAACTGAACATCCTAAACTACTAATTTTCGAATCACAACTAGGACTTAATAATTTGTATTATGATAACGATATTGTCAAAGAGAATACTATAAATCTAGACATTTTTACATGTATTAATTCTAAGTTCATTTATGTAGAAAAACATCTCAGGATAGAATTAAATGACTTATATATAAATTTAATTACGGAAAAGTGTAATCTTGAGAGAGAAACAATCCAAAACTCCCTAGCCCTTGCTACTTTATCGCCAGATGAATTTGCATACACAGTAATGAAACAACCAGGATACACTTCCTTGATAGCGGGTGAAGCTGTGCATTTTATAAAATGTACGCCAAGAACTGTAAAAATAAAGCACATGGAAGAATGTTATGAACAACTTCCAGTGACATTACAAAACGAGACGTGGTTTTTAACACCAAAAACACACATTCTTATTAAGACAGGCAAACAAGTCACCTGTAATAAAATCTTACCAAGATACTATAAAATAGGAGACAAATGGATCAAACTAGATCCATATCCAACTTATGACGTACAATCTCCACACATAATTCAACCATCAACAAAAATTCATTGGAATTATAAATTGATAGAAGCTCTGGCCACGTCCGGGGTATACTCATCATCTCAGCTTCAACGAGCTCAACAACAGATCACATTTCCTCTGGAACAACCAGCCTTACTAAATATTTTAACAAGGCAAATGGCTGGAGAACACAATTATAACGAAGAATCCATAAGTAAATTGTTTACGAGTACGACTATAAAAGGAATCTTGGCGGATCTGTGGTCAAGTATTATCAACAATTTAATTAAAGGTGGATCAATTTCATCTGCAATAATTATGATAATTTTCTTGCTACATCTAATAAAAATAACTATAGATACTATAATAAACGCCTATCTATTACAACAATTATACGGCTGTGGTTTACATCTTCTAGCTGCAGTGTCAAGTTCAATAACGCATTTCTTTATAATCCTGGGCAAGGAACAAACGACAACTAAAGAGATGGCAGAACACTTGGAACTGCAAGAAATAAAAGTAGATCCTATTAAAATCACACCTAAAATTCCTCCACCATTACCATCCACACTTCCTAACCGAAATAAAACTAAAATCAAACAAGAGACACCTTCCGTAAAAAAAATTAAGAATGAAAATTACGGTTTATTTAGTTTATAATTTTTTCTTCTTTTTCTCAGATTGACTTGTTCCTTAGAGTTTTTCAAAAAATCTTTTTATCAGGGAAGGAAACCTATGTATCTATGTTATAATACCACTAACAATACGTTATTTAATTTTTAAAATTTATATACTATTTATAAACTTAAGTTGTAAAACTCACAGATTACTTTGTTATTACTTATTTTATCCACACAATTTATAAAAAACTAACAAGAAAGCGATAACAATAGTATAGTCAAAATAAACACTAAAAGAAGAGGATGCTATGTTATAAAAAAAAAAAATAAAAAAAAAAAATAAAAAAATAAAATAAAAATAAAAATAAAAATAAATAAATAAATAAATAAATAATAAAGAAAAAATAATAAATAATAATAATAATAATAATAATAATAAAAACAAAAACCAAAACAAAACAAAAACGTGGAGATAAACATCTAAAGGGGGGAGGTGTTGTGTCACGAAGACACATTTTGTAATTATAAGACATTGTGTCATGAAAGACACATTTCGTTAACTAAGCATTTTTATGCTATAAGTAAACACGAAATGAGGCCAGCTTCAGTCTTTTGGTCAGTAAAGCTGCGGGACTCCGAAGCTGGCCACTTCGTAATACCTCTTAATTTTTACCGTAAATCGGGTCTGGAGTCATATCTCCTTATACATAAAATAAATAATAATCATAAAGATGTCTCAAATTATAAATAACTCTATATCTTAAGCTATGCATATATTTATATTATGTAATATTATATTATTAAAATTAAAAATAAATAAATATAAAAACTAGATTATATCTTATTAATAAACTAATACATAACATCAATATAAATATTTGATCACCTTTTGTCAATTTCAGATTAAAGTTAATCTTCCAACTCATTTTTGCCAAGCTAAAAAATTTTATCTATTAATTAATATTATTGCTTTCATTTTTTGTAAACAAACCACTTACACAATTGAATTCATAGGTAAGCAAAAACAAATTGCCTATCGCTTGAAATACCTTGGATCCCCTGAACCTCTGGAGTTTGGAGCAGTCTAGGCTTGGACTTTCTTCACCCTATTGGGTAGTCTTGGAGTATCCATTTTACTGTATATCAATCTTCAAAGGTCCTCCGAATACTTGGGTGATCAGTGGCTACTTTCGCTCCATGCATATCTTTGCTGGAGAACCTTTTGTTTATCGCTTGCCTAGTATAGTATAATCCATTCATTCTTTTTTTCTAATCGACTTCTTTTGAAATTATTTGTTGTATCTATTGGTTTCCATTCATTTTTTCTAAAATTTTAATTGAAATTCTTTTTATTTTTAATTCAAGAATAATAAAAAACAAAATGTTTTCAATTTTCACAATTTATTTATTAACATTAGTTAATACATTAGCCTCATGACAGCCGTTTCGACATACAATGTCATCTTCAGATGAGTATATACAATAGGCTGGGCGTTAATTTATTTTTATTTTTTTTTTCACTTGGGCCGGGCAGATTTTGTTTCTATACATGTAAAAACATGTAAAAAAAATTTTAGTAGAATTTTTTGACTTTTTTTTCCCGACCCGCAGAGCACCTGAAGTTTCCCATGGGTTTTGCACGTGAAAAAGAGACAAAACCATTCAATGCGCTAGAACCAGTAAAAAAAGAAATTTTTTTTTTTCGAAAATACATATTTTCATGTATTTTTTAACGCTGAATCCGGAAAAATCGTTAATTTTCATCCAGACAATGATTAAAAAATTTTACGGGTCAAAAATGACTAAATTTGAAGAAAAATCGTTAAAAAAAAACCCTTTTTCGACGCTCATGTGATGAAACTTATAATTTTTTTTATCGAAAATACATAATTTTATGCATTTTTTCTTGCTGAATCCAAAAATGTTATTAGTTTATATCAAATAGATGATTTAAAAATTTAACGGCCCAAAAATGATCCAATTTGAAGAAAAAATCAATAAAAAAAAACACTTTTTCGGCATTCAAATGGTAAAAATTAAAACTTTTTTTAATCTAAATAGTTTTATTTAAAAATAAAACTCGGACTCACAGCGTTTCGTAGGTTGAAAACTTGGGAGATTATTTGTTTATTTATATTTTTTGATTGAAAAATTAAACTCGGACTCCCAACGTTTTGTAGATTTGAAGCTTAGGGGATTATTAGTTCATTTAAAAATTGAACTAATGACGTCCAGCGTTTCGTGGGTTTAAAGCTTGGGGGATTATTAGTTTATTTATATTTTTTTATTTAAAAATTGAACTCGGACGCCCAGAGTTTTGTGGGATTAAAGCTTGGGGGATCATTAGTTTATTTATATTTTTTTTATTTATAAATTAAACTCGGACGCTCAGCGTTTTGGGGGTTTGAAGCTTAGGGGATCATTAGTTCATTTAAAAATTGAACTCGAACGCCCAGCGTTTCGTGGGTTCAAAGCTGGGGGACTATTAGTTTATTTATATTTTTTTATTTAAAAATTTAAATTCGGACGCCCAGCGTTTTGGGGGTTTGAAGCTTAGGGGATCATTAGTTTATTTATATTTTTTTTATTTATAAATTAAACTCGGACGCTCAGCGTTTCGTGGGTTCAAAGCTTGGGGGATTATTAGTTTATTTATATTTTTTTATTTAAAAATAAAACTCGGACTCACAGCGTTTCGTGGGTTTAAAGCTTGGTGGATTATTAGTTTATTTATATTTTTTTTATTTAAAAATTAAACTCGGACGCCCAGCTTTTCGGGGTTCAAAGCTTGGGGGATTATTAGTTTATTTATATTTTTTTATTTAAAAATTAAACTCGGACGCCCAGCGTTTTGTGGGTTTAAAGCTGCTCGGATATACCAGCAGGCTGTACAAGTACCTTTGGTACAGTGGCAGCAGGAGCTGAGCCACCAGTAGCTCCTAGCGTTGAGTTATCCAAATGTTGAGAGGTCTCATCCGAGTGATGTCCAGTATTGGCTGCTTCAAGTTTGGTCTTATCGCTTAGAGCCTCTGACTTCTTATCCTGAGTATTGTCCATGTCCTGAGATGAGAGGTGCCAACTGATGAAAACCAGGTGCCACCTGTTGAGAAAACCTGAGGGTGATGGTTATGATGATGAGATTATTCAAGAACAAGCCCAGCCACCCACCAGAATCCGGCTCGAAGGACCAAATGTTAAAGATTTACTGCTTTATTAATTTTATTTTGTTGCCGGATTAAAAGCTGGTAGGGGAGGGTTGTCAAATAAATGTTGAGACAGACTTAATTTAATACCAACAGTGTTAATGTATTTATTTTAACACAGCACTCTATTTACAACAATATTCAAATAATTCAAAATTACAATAAGGTTAATAAAAATTATTTTAATGCAAAAAAACTGAGAGGTGAGAATATTATAGTTTGAGTGGAGAATTTCCACTCTTAATTTTCATGTAAAGAAAATTAATTAATTAATTTGAGAAACACCTTGTCAAAACTCTTTATGGACTTGATTATATTAATTAAAGCCATAAACACAAGTTTTGTTTGAGTATAGTTGAGATAAACAAGGCAACAGAAATGGCCTTGAAAAGAGAGAGAGAGAGAGAGATGCCCAAGAGAAATTAAAGCAGCAGCAGAGAATGACCTTGAACAGAATAGAAAAGAAAATGGCTGCTTGTAAGACAGCACAAAGAAAGGAGAGAGAGAGCAAGAGAATGCACAGTAAATTTTATTGATTTTCTGGCTGCGAAATGACAATGAGAAGCACCGGTAAATTATTGTTACCGGTGCTGTGCAAAAATACCTGAGGATGCCTAGGATGATCTCCTTGCTGAGCTGCTAACCCAAGAATTGAAGTGAATCAAGCCGATCGAATTCAAGATGAGATGTCTCCAGAGTTGACTACCACCAGGTGAATTATTTGTTGAGATGACTGTGCAGATGAGACCACTGCGTTGATGATGAGAAAGAGTCGAGAGAAATGCCAAGTGAAAAGAACCCAAGAAATAACACAAAATGGCGAAAGAAACGTCTATTCACGAGCGTTGCCGAGAAGAGAACTGGAGAGACGCCGCAGGCTCAGCAGCGTCAGCGACAGCAGCAACAGCGCGTAGCTTGAAGGCACGTGAGAGAGAGAGACAGAGCGAAAAATCAATACTCTGCGCAGGTGAGTCAGCGGTTTTGAACCGCTAACGATTAGCAGCGCTAATTTTCGAGAGACGCCGTGGCTACGACATCAACTGCGGACATGGGCGCGAATATTTAAATTTGATAAATTCCGCAACAACGTGATTGACTTAATCACTAGATTAAGGGAGATACGCAAGTTAGGTGCTACAAATTTGAACAAAGTCTGAGCGAAACATTATGATCGTCATGTTCACCCTGAGAATTTCAAACTGGGGGATTTAGTTCTTGCCCTCCGCAAACCTAAAAGACATAAGTTTGAAAGTCACTACGTAGGACCTTATACGGTGCTTGATTTGACTGAAAAGGGTGACGTGATAATGAAGGACGAATCGGGTGTGCGCTACATCAAGCACCCCAACAAGCTGAAAATGTTTCACGTTTAATCATAAATTCCCATTTTCAGGTTGGGCCGGGAGCAACTATGCATCTCGTTCTGCTCACCATCATCGGAATTGCCCACCTGACATCTGGACATTGTGGTAGAAGGGGAATGGACATCTCTAGATTATCGCTCATGGACACAGGGGAGTGTGATTTGAACGTGCCGAAGGTTAAGAGTAGCGTGTAATCTGTTGCATTGCTGCAAACCAAAAAGTACATGCCTGTCCACGTAACCCAGTGTAAGGTGGAGATGCACCGTATAATAACTCACTGTGGGAAGATCTTTGATTACAGTTCCCCGGTTGTGACGGAGTAGACTCTGTCACTGTTCGAAAACCCGCGGGTCTTGACTCTAGGGAGCAGCCGCTAGTCAGCGAGCGTCTCCCACAACCAAAGCGGTGGGAGTTTAGTTCCCACTGTCGCCGCTACGAGGCCCCGACTCAAGTCCGCCCCGCAAGAGAGACAGACGGGTCGGGAGTATAGCCCGGCGACCGACCGGGTAAAGGCGAGCTGTTCTTCCGATCGTCATTGTTCCTACGATCCTGGTGGAAGAAGAGCTTCTTGGCTGCGCAGGGTGCGACCTCCAGCCCTAGCAGCGGATGCGAATTTAGAGTCCGACGGATCACATAAGTGTGACGCGTTTGTATGCGCACAATTACGTGATCGACAGTCATTTGATTGTTCTAGATTTTGCTCGATCGTATGTTGAGGCGCGAGACGTCTCCTACTGGGTACGCGATTAATTATGGCCCCTCCGGCTTTGGACACACTTGTGTCATACAAATGACCCCCCAGTAGACGTGACGTACGGAGAATCTATTTACTCTCCGCTGGTAACCCAGAGTTTAGTGGTGACCGACCGAGGGTACGTAGCCTCCATATTTAAGACAGACTACTGTAACGTGAGAGACAGTTTCTGATCACGACCAACGGTTCTTTTTCAGGAATACACCTACGGGTGAGCCGGGCGACGGATAGACGCCATTAGTTTTCTTCTGGGCCGATCGACGTTCTTTGTACAGTACTTATTTATAATAAAACACTTGATTTAACTATACATTACTATTCTTATTATTTACTCAGACTAATTCCCACCTACCAACGCTGAGCACGGGCGCAACCAGCTCGTGTACCAGTCCTCGTTCCTCGACCTAAACCTCCATTCGTTACACGGTTCATGGGGGTATACTAGACTATTTAGACGAAGTCACGCGGGAACAATGCATTTCGATGCATGCGACTGGAACTACCAAAATTGGGTACAACACCGATGTGGCTGGTTTAGAGAGAAACGGGACCGTCTTTGAAGCTGTGACTTTGGCAGGCAAGATAACCAATGATGGAGCCTGTTCGGGAGTTAGCTATTATGACCACATGATCTCATATGATTCTGTGGTGGTACAGGCGTCTGTCACGATCACCTTGTTACAACCTAATGAAATGGCCTGGATACACAGCAGTTGTAACAGGTGAGATAGCAAGGGTCATCAAATGTATTCCTGTGCAAGTGGCAATACGCCGCCCTGAAAGTTGCTACCTCGAAATGCCTGTATTGAGGGGAAATAATTCATTTTTCCCAACACCAAAGACTCATTTGCTCATACAAAAAGGAACAGAAGTTATCTGCGACGGAGCTATACCAGGTACGAAATAACCCCCAAAGCACACCACATCGAAGACCCCGGAAACCTGGCTAAAGACGGAATCTACGATCAGAGGGAACTCGAGAATCTTGAGGAGCGCATCTTGTTCCCGATGGAACAGCCAGCCGTACTAAATACTGTTAGAATTTTTGTTGAGGTGGAACAAATAAGTGATGTACTTTATTGTTAATAAATAATATTTATTTCAAGTTTAATATTGTTAAGTTACAAATCGTCCGCATGCGAGCATCGTGCTCCGCACCGGTCAGCAGCTAGATACAGAGAAAGCGCGACTAGTCTGGTCGCGTCGTTGCGTTGCGTGCAGCGCTCTCACTCACACACACAAACATTCCATTCGTGTTCACCGTCGGGCGTTGAGACAATAGATGGTGACACGATTCTAATATTATAATATTTATTAATATTCCAACACGCCTCCTCAAATTTATAATATTTATTTTCTTTCCACATTTATTTCATTATTCTATAATAATTCAAACTTAATTGAATTTAGAAGATATACAATGTATTAAATTTAACGCATCTCTATTTTTTACAAACTTTTGTTTACTAAGACTCTTCGTCAAAATATCTGCTATATTGTTTTCGGAATCAATCTTCAAAATATCAATGATTTTATTTTCATAATTTTCATTCACATAATGGTATTGCACCTCAATATGTTTCGAATTTTTTGTAAAATTCCCGTATTTACCTATCGCTATTGCACCTGAGTTATCTCCGTACATTTTTATTGGTGCTTTAATTTCTAAATTAAATGATTTGTTCAACATTTTTCTCAAAAATACCATTTCACTCACTGCCTCGGACATTGCAGTGTATTCTGCGAACGTCGAGCATTTCGTAACATTTTTCTGCTTATGCGATTTCCAGAAGACAGTATTATTAAATAGTCGAATTACAAATCCCGTTGTCGGTTTTCTATCGACATTATCTCCAGCATAATCAGAGTCAATCATACAGTCTAACTTTTCAATTTTATTATTACCAGAATATGTTAACTTTAAATCTTTCGTTCTTACTAAATATTTTAAAACTCGCATCGCATATTTAAAATGCGTTTCATTGTAACAGCTCTGAAATCGACTAAGATAATTAACACTGAAAGAAATGTCTGGCCTGGTGCCTGTACTAATGTATAATAGCTCACCAATCAAGTTACGATATTTAATTCTTTCGTCGATTTCAAGGGCTTGTTCTAAGTTTAAATTACTCTCCATAGGAGTATCAAACAACTTTGCATTATCTAAATTATATTTTTCACATAAAGATTCTATATACTTGGTTTGACTTAAATGCATCTTATTTCGCTCATCGTTATACTCAATATCAATCCCAATATAGTTTTTTACTTTTCCTAAATCTTTCATCACAAATTGTTTCATCAACTCAGCCTTTATTTCATTCATTTTAATCTATTTTTACTGCAAATTAACAAGTCATCTACAAATACAAGTATGTATATAGGATCTTTATCTGAATTATTTACATACAAACAGTAACAACAATTACTCCGCTTAAAATTTAATTTCTTAACGTATTCATCGAAACAATCGTACCAAGTTCTTGAACTCTCTCTAAGACCATAGAGTGCTTTTATCAAAAGACAAACTTTATTTTTATTTGTTTCAAAACCTTGCGGTTTATACACGTAAACTTCGGACTTAATATTGCCGTTCAAAAAGGCTGTCTCTACGTCCATTTGATCGATATAAAGATTATTCACGCAGCTATAACTCAAAAGTATTTTTAATGTTTGCATTTTACCTACCGGCGAACAAAAATTTTCAATATAATCTTTCTGTTGAAAACCCCTTACTACCAATCTAGCTTTATAAGTGTTATTAATTTTCTTTCTATATACCCATTTAACATCGAGTACTTTCTTATCTTTGTCAACTACCTCCCATGTGTTATTTTTATTTAAACAATCTATCTCAGCTTTCATAGCTTTTTTCCAATTAAAGGATTCTTTGGAGTTTACCGCCTCCTCAAACGCATTCGGTACGTTTGCATTAATATAATTGACATAAATAAAATGGGAAACTGGATTTCCGTATCGTTCTATCGTACTTTTCTTTCGGCTCGATTTTCTTACTGGCACCGCATTACCATTTCCCTGTAAATTATTTTGATTATCATTGTCGTTCATTTCATTATCATTTTCAAAAACTTCATCCTCAATATTTTCCATCTCAACATTTTCATGATCATCATCATTTTCATTATAATTATCATCATCATTATTTTCATTGCTATTACTATTTAAATTTATACTGGCAAATTCATCATCACTATATACATCTGTGCCTCTCTTTTCAAGACAAATTAATTTAGTTTTATCTTCGATTATTTGTACGTGTCTAACACTATTATATATATTCTATCTTTCGATAAGACTCTGCAGCTATTTTCATTATAGCCTACTAATACGCCAACTTGACCTTTATTGGCCCATTTATTTTTGCGTAATGCTTCCGGTACTCTAAAAAATACTCTACTTCCGTAGATTTTCAAATGTTTAACATTTGGTCTTACACCAAAAAGTATTTCATACGGCGTTTTATTTTCTTGCGTATTGGCTAGTGTTCGGTTTTTTAAATAAGCGACCGCTTCCATTATTTCTGGTAGACGAGATCTATGACTTCAGTCTACGATGGTAGACAATTTGAAAGATTAGCAGGGCGAATTCCAACAATCGCCTCGTTTGATTCAAATATATTAACACTGTTGAGGTCTAAACCAAGAATAGTTTTTATTCGCGCAGAGAGATTGACTTTATGGTTGAAACCTTCACACTCACAAGGAGAGGTCACACTCTCCGGGTCACCGATCTTGACGAAACTTTGGGGATCGTTTTCTTATACCAAAAGATGAAGAAATCTACCAATCATCCCGTCTAATGGGCCTTTTATACCTCGTTCCTACATAGCTTATATCGTATTTTTAGCTCTTTTTGGGTTTTTTTACGAATTTTCAAAAAATTCCTGTTCGAAGCCTATTACACTTACAAAATTCTGCAACCCCGCATTCTCTTTATTTTTTTATCTTCTTTTGAGAAAAAATATTTTTAAATCTAATTTTGAAGAAATAGTCAATGTAAAATTAAGGTAATCAAAAACATTTTTTTACTGTTTTTTTAGTTTTATGAACTTAAATTGTACGTCGTCAGCCTTGTCAAAATTATGTCTAAAAATATTTTTTCTAAAAAATTCCTAAAAAAACAAAGAAAATGTGAGGTTGCAGAATTCTGTAAGTGCAATAGGCTTTGAGCAGGAATTTTTTGAAAATCAACTTGTTTTGACACTTTTAAACCTTTGTGCGACTTTTGTGGTTATTCGTGCCAATTTTCAAAAAATTCCTGCTCAAAGCCTATTGCACTTACAGAATTTTGCAACCCCACATTTTCTTTGTTTTTTTATGAATTTTTTAGAAAAAATATTTTTAGACATAATTTTGATAAGGCTGACGACGTACAGTTTAAGTTCATAAAACCAAAAAAACAGTAAAAAAATGTTTTTGATTACCTTAATTTTACAAGGACTATTTCTTCAAAATTAGATTTAAAAATATTTTTTCTCAAAAGAAGATGAAAAAACAAAAAAAATGCGGGGTTGCAGAATTTTGTAAGTGCAATAGGCTTTGAGCAGGAATTTTTTGAAAACTTGCTAAAAAACCCAAAAAGAGCTAAAAATACGATATAAGCTATGTAGGAACTAGGTATGAAAGGCCCATTAGACGGGATGATTGGTAGATTTCTTCATCTTTTGGTATAAGAAAACGATCCCCAAAGTTTCGTCAAGATCGGTGACCCGGAGGGTGTGACCTCTCCTTGTCAGCTTCAGTGCACAGACGTTTAACAGATACATAATCACCGCGTTCAATGCCAAACTCTAGATGATTTTTTGTACAGGCCAAATTATTGAGTTCGTGAATAAAAGTTTTTATATCTTTATAAACGCCCGGCGATACAGTTGGAGTCGAAGAAGTTGTTTCTTGATCTTCTTCACCCGTGTCAGAGGTTAAATCAGTTTCATAAACAGCAGTCAAAGCCTGTGTTTTTTCTGCGTCGAGTAACAAGTAATCTATCGTCGGTTTCTTTCGGTATCGTATTACAGAAACTAATCTCTCATCGCGCTCAAGTGGAATGTGTTGAAAGGTCAATGGAATCCTTATCTCTGTTAAAGCGACTGCCCAGGCACCGTGTAAGCGTATCTGCTGAGGTAGCTGCGTGACGAAGCGAGTTGTAGTATTGTCAGGGTAATAATGTATGCTTACTGGGAAGAACAATATAAAATTGATCCTTCATTTTAGATTTTTCAATTGACTTGCTTTGATCCAAGAGCAAAATTTTTCTGGATAACCACACCACCGAACAAAAAATTCTTTCGAGCGACCACTGGTTCTAGTTTTTAAAATTTTTTCGACGTCAGAAAAAACCTTTTTTAAATCTTTTTTTACGCGACTAAGCTCTTCCTCGTAGAAAAATCCATCGATTTCTTCATCGGCTAAATCTTTTAGGTGATAAACAGGAGGATAACTAGTCAAGGATATCCGAGAAATCTTGAATAACTCCAAGGTCCAGCCACTCTCGTAACCTTTCGCAAAAACGTTGCGAGCTCGACTGACGCGCACCAGGTCGTTCACGTTATATTTAGGAACTCTGACGATGGGGCGTTCGTAACGATGCTTGATGTTTCTACGAGCTTCGGCAGCGTTATCAAGGGTAACGGACGCCGATGTCATTTTTGTAGCTGTGTGTTTAGTATGATTATAGGCTTCTACAATGTTAGACAAAACAACTAGATATCTATGCGTGTTTTTATGCGTTAAATATCTGTAAATTCGCTCTTTTATTGATCTTATAAATCTCTCTACGGTCGCGGCTTTAACATCGGGACTACGGACAACGCGGTACAATATATTTTTTTTTTTCAGGTCAAGTTGAAACTCGCGATTTACAAACTCTTTACCTTTGTCGAATTGCATGGAAACGGGAACTCGGTTGTTAGACTTTTTGAATATATTATCGAAAGCAAGCAACCCATGAATATTTACTCATAACTTCTATAACGGTAAGAAGATAAGCGTAATTATTGTTGTAAGATTTTAGGAACCTCATGTCCATCAAATCAATTTCCCATACGTCATCCATGTTACGAACGTTGTAATGGCGTCGAGGAAACCGTCTTCTCACCTGCTTATGTAAGTTATAGGTATCTTGACCTTCGAGCCAGCTTAAAACCTTCGGTTTACTATATTGCTTTCTTGTAGAATTTAAAAGATTGTTTGCACCCGCGTAGGCCGTGTCGCGAGGTAGGCCGTAATACAAGCTTTGCAGTCGTCTATGCATTTTTTTTATCACTATTTTTATTATTATTATTCTTCTTCTTCTTCTTCTTCTGCAAAGGTTGGCAGTTTACTGACTTTGTCTTCTTCTTGTCCTTCCTCTTGATGGCTTTTTTTATTCGATTGAAAATTTTTTCAAATGTCATCTTGCTGACCATGCAGCAGGCCGTCATCATTGCAACTGTTCTTTCATCGGGAGGAGTCTCACCGGCTAACAAACGAGAAAATGCTTTTTCGGCAAGCACGCGATCAGCTTGACGGTGGTTGGCCTTTTTATCAGCGTATGCTATATCGTGTTCACGACACGCTTCGTCTAGAGGATTGATGCCTACGTCACCACGATTCAAACGCTTGGACAATTTTGTACCGGGACCGCAAAACTTATAACCTGGTACATGCATTTCAAAAGGCATCAGGTCTACTATAGCATCCAAAGCACTTTTTTCTTCCTCTTCGCTCTCAGGGAGAGTAGCGTTTTCTACAGAAACTTCCATCTTCCCTGGTTATTTAATTTTTGTTTTTTCGGAGTTCCGGTAGCGATTGAAATTTTTTCCAAAGCCTTTTTAGCGTTTCTCTTTTGCCGTCTCGACAAACTTTTTTCAAAATTGTCACTTTTTTCGAAATGAGGTCTTTCACCTCCTGAGTTGTATCCATGAGCCAAAATATCCGAGGAAGGTGAAGAAGTAGCACTGGATGACTGACTATGAGCACTGGAAACGATTTGCTCCCACAGTTGATTATTTCCGATAAACTCGTGCGGTGTGTTCGCCTCTCAAAGAGCAGCAGCAAACTGTTTACGACCTGTAGGTGGAGCGCGTTTTCTGTGTCTCAGAGCATCGCCAACCAAGTCGACGATATTAGCCCCCGCCACCGAATTTCCGTTTATAGTTACAGCGCCACTCGGGGACCATTTCACGTGACCGGCCCGTTTCAAATGACGTACCAGGTTAGTAGCAGCGCTTTTAAAAGTTTTGGGTACTCCTGCGATGATGAAGCTGTCTTCCAAAAAAGTTTTTCTTTTTTTCTCTTCACTTTCATCGGTCGAGGCATCTTGAGCTAAATTATCAGGGGCCGAGACATTTTTTTTTCCGTCTTGTCGTTAAAAAGAAGAAATCTCTGCAACGCACGACTGTAATCGAGCCACTTTTCTCGATCGTCCTTTCCTCTTTCGGCGGAGTTTAAAATATCGTTCATATGTGCGTCGAGCCTTTCGCTTGGTGTGCCAGGAGTCTGGACTGTTTTGAGGAGACCATCTTTGCCTACTAGCTGTTGTATTCGCTGAAGACTGTCGTACGGTAGTAGAACTAATTTTCGGGCGTGGTCCATTATTTAGCTATGAGAGTTGATAAAACGGTACCGAGAAGCGATGCCAACAGCGCCGGTAAAAATCCGCCTCCCCGCTGAACGATTAGTTTTTTTTTTCGAGCCAAACTAACCTTGGGCTTGGATAGCGTTCGTAAAGTAGAGGCGTGTTGCCGAAGACGTGTCTTGTGGTTTTTACCCAGTGGTACGTTCCCCACTAAGATATTCAAGGCGCACTCGCAAATACGCTTAATCAATGAAGGATCAGCTTTGCGCAAAACTGCTTTTTTCTGCTCCTCGTTGAGGTGATACAAGGCTCGCAAAATATGTTTTTCTTTTTCGGAAAACGGCGCTCTACGTTTACGAGCCATCACAGTGACGCGACTGGTACGAGCTTTGCTTTGTCACCACCTTTTATATTTTTACGCGGTACGTAAACGTACTGCCACTCGTTGTCGGGGAAAATAGATGTCCGAAATCTACAGTTTTCCGGAGTATTTTGTTTCAGATCCAGTAGCAGATAGCCGTAGGGCTCAGAAGTAGCGTCCCAGTATGCTTCCTGCAAAAAACGCGGATCTTCAGGACACGGTTGACGCGAGAGATGCGTAATCTGAGCGCGATCGCGGAGATTTCTAAAAACAACGATATACTGCGCATTCAGCGATATGTCGCGTTGACCTCGGGCTTGATGAAAAATATTCTGAGTGATGAATATTACCGACAAGTTATTGTGGTGACTCCCTTTTGTAAATAAATCGACAACTGCGCCCCCTGTGCTCGATTCGCGCATCAGGTCGTCAACAATTACGAGTTTTGGCCAAGGGTTGCTTGCGTAATCCCCGCTTTAAAGCAACCCCTCGCGAAATTCAATCTCTTCACCGAGTTCGCGATAGCCGTTTTGCCACTCGGCGTAATGCAATATTATTCGTTGAAAGCGAGTGTCGCACATACGATCGATGAATTTTAAAAATTTTTTCACAAACTCAGTTTTTCCACACCCTGTGGGACCACTCAGAATTGACGTAAATGGGTGCTCCCACTGTAAGGTCATCGTTACAACTGACGCGATTTACTCGATTGTCTAAATTTTACCGCCCCGCCGGAGAGGGAGGCACCTGCTCGCCAACAGAGCGCCAGCGCCTGATGCTCTTTTTGCTTGAGCTTGAGCTTGAGCTAGAGCTAGAGCTAGAGCTTGAGCTAGAAGAGCTAGAGCTAGAGCTTGAGCTAGAGCTTGAGCTTGAGCTAGATCTAGAGCTTGAGCTAGAACTAGAGCTTAAGCTGGAGCATTAGCTTTTGCTTGAGCTAAAAAAAAAAAAAAGCAAGTGTTGGTTTGCACTTTTTCAACGTACAAAGTCTTCAGCTGACGCTCGCGAGCTCGTCAGTATCACTTTGCTCTCGCAGCGTTGAACACTCTTAACAGGATAACGGATATCGAAATTATTTTTGGAATGCCTGTTTCCGTCATTAATCCGTGGCATCCACGTAACATTGCTGATTACATTCCCAATCCATCAGCCATGCGATGATGATTTTTGCTACTATGATTATAAACCAGAAATTAATCGAAGAGTAGCCGATCTGGTGTCATCGTGGACCGAGTTTAACGTCACTCTTGAGTAGATTCGTTTAGTTCATGGTGCTTTTATAAAAGTGCCAGCTCAGCTTGTGCATGATCTTCTTTTCAACGAAATCCCCCCATTTATCGATCTGCCCGAGGAAATCCTTTTCATCGATAAAAAAGTTCGCAAGCTCCAGCAGGAGCTGCATTTGGAAAATTTTAAACACAACAAAGAGTTCGACGAGCAAAAACAATTTATTGGTGCGATAATGGATCTGAGGCTGCACAAAACAGACAACTATGTGCGCGAAGTGCTACTCAACCTGATTAACGAGAACAGTTTTACAACAGTGCAAGAAGAGCGAGACTTTATTTTAAAACATATTCCGCAATAGTTTTTTAACTTTTTTTACATTTTTACAGACTTAACAAGGAATATTTTTTACTAAATTGCTAATCTTAACACGGCCATAGGCTTTTTAAAAAAAAATCAGACTTTTAATCGTGTAAGACTCTTCACCTAGAGCTTGAGCTTCAGTTAAAGTTTCAGCATTAGCCTTTGCCGGAGTTAGAAAAAAAAAGATTTAGTAATATTTATTGTGAAAATCAGGATCTGTTCAAATAAATGAAAAAAAAAAGTTAAGCAAGGTTATGGATTTCTTTATTTACTTTATTTTATTCTCTTACAGGTTTTATTTTAAATGCAGTTTTTAATAACAATACTTAAATTCAAACGTTTATTATACTTTTTCAGAGATATGCCTTTCGACTTTAATCATGTACACTTTTCGAAACATCGAGGATACAATATTTTTAGAGGCTCACATTTTAGCTGCGAGTAGCAGCGATGTGCGGTCACAGAGTTCTATGACCGCGAGCTCTTTGATACTCTCGTATCACAACTGTATGACAGCGCGCGTAATCGACCTAGTAAAAAACGCTGACGAGCAACTCCACGGGGCGCTTACATTTAAAAACCGTAAGGATAACTCTCTTCTACGGATTAAAAATATCTCTTATTGTACACCGTCTTGCAAATCTTGGTTTCGCTTTGTGTTATTACTTCGTGAAAAGCTGTTCTGCGTGTGTTAGAAGATTCTACAACGACATTTTCAATTTTTTCTGTTACCATGTCGTGTATGGACTCGAAATTAATTTTTTGTTTGTTTGCGAAATTAAGTCTGATGCCTTTTACTTTACATACATAATCCTTGCTACCGTCGGGTTTCACGTACTCAAAAGCGTAAAATTTAGCGCCTCCTGATAAAAATTTGCTCACATATGTACCGACACCTTTTTCAGCTAACCCGTCCGTCAGTTCTTCCAACATGGAACCAGTAGGTTAGTCGTTCATACCCGGTGTGCTGATGTAAATCACTGAATCTGTGTCAAAATAAAGGGCTCTGGGCCCCAAAAAGTGTAGACACTCGAAAAGTTTCAATCGTGCTTGCGCTGTAGTAAATGCGGCTACTACAACGTTCGTAGATCGTGTAGTAACCGCTTCAGCTTTGAAAGACCAGCTTGTATACAGCAATTCGTCATTCACAGGTAAGATACTATTTATATCTATTTCTTTACTGTGTATTAACTCAATAGATCAATCTATTTGGTGAAGTAAGCACTTCAGTTTTTTGTTTATTTTGCGCTTGTGCAAATTTTCCCCATATACAGTTGATTGCAAGTTTCGAAACTGGACGCAAGCCTGGATTAAAATTTATAGCTTCTCTATCTAGTTTGATACCTTCAACTTTTTCAAATTCCGAAATATATCTTTCTTTATCTTCTTCGGTCGTGCACTCGGCGGGGTAACCTGAAGCTTGCGTTTTTTGAGTAAAGAAAGTGTCTATGTATTCGGCAAATATTCCTCCTTTTTTGTTACAGGATCATACTGCGTTATATTGTACTGCCAAATTTCAAACATTTTAATGACTACGTAACCTACTTCTATCGCTTTTTTTAATTCTTCGGATACCCAAGTACCTATTAAATATCTATCTTTCGGATTTTCATGGATGCATTCTCGTTGTATCATTTGCTCGGTACATGTTCGACACAGTGGAAAAAGCAATTTATCGTGCATTTTCACTGGCAATACAGGGTGGTACAAATTTCTAGGAGGTAACACTAAACCGTTAACGTTTGAAAAATCGCTCTTATCGCGCACGAGTAGACTACACTCCTCTTCACCTACGTATAATTTAGGGTGACCTACGATATACTTCGATCAATTACAAATTAACGGATACAAACTGTTGAAATCGACGTACCTTATTTTTTCGTCCTGCTTACAAAAGTACTTCTTAACAGTTTTATCCGTGCGCCCACCAAACAAAGCATCGCGAGGATTCAAGGGTTTTTGATAAATCATATCTATTTTTTCACTCAAATACCGTTTTAAATCTTCGTTTGTTTTTTTTAAATTCATCAAAGTCGTGCTCCCAGATTTCAATTAACCTGTACTGCAGACTCTTTATCCTTTCTGATTGAGCATAAGTTCTTTCAAACTTCTCATCCATCGATTGACCGTTCGATAATTTTTCATCTCTATTAAAGCGGTAACAACTCGGGCAGCCGTGCCAATAACAGCTAAAAAGAAAGAAAAAAATTTAAGTGTCATCAGTGTTTGCAAAAAGTTTCAATGATTTCTCCATCCAAAACAGCCATTGAACAGCTTTCAAAGATTGTATGTTACGACCTCTGTATCCTCCTGCTGGTATTATACCAATCTGATTATTTTTCAAAAATTTTTTCTTGAACACTCTCATACATGTGGAAGCAATAGTGGTGCACTCCAGAAACGGATCCACACCAAATTTCATAAATTTTTCTCGAAAATTCAAACAGGCCAGTCTTAAGATTTTTACATCTTGTTTGCAGTATTTAGTTAATTCAGCATCAAAGTCAAAGATAAAGTTTTTAGCTGCTTGCTCATTGTACCACGTAATAAGGCTTTCTCTTTCTTTTTCATACATGGTATCAGGGGAGTAAAATTCAATCGCCGGTAAAGGACCTATGTCATTCACATGCAGGCATAGTAGGCATCGACTGGCTCAACGGTATATCTCAAGCACCTGATTTACTCCGTAAAAACTTAAAGCAGCTAGACATAAATCACAAATACAAAGTGTCATCTGTAAACAAGACGACAACAAAATATGGACGCAAAGTTTTGGCTACCTTTGATAACGAATTTGCTATTTATCTGCTTCAAAAAATTTCGGATGCTCTGACGAAACATGTCCTTTTGGGAAAAAGTATTGGAGAAAATTGATGAAAATAAATTTTATGCCACGTATATTGGTAATTTTCAATTTGCGTTTACTTTCGATGATTAATTGTAAAAAGTTTTGTGTATTTATTAATTATTTTTATTTTTAGGTATTCGTTAGGTAGTATTTTGATTTTGATTTGATTTTGATGATTTTATTAATTGTACATTATGTTGTACAAAATACACAAGGTGAAAAAGTTATACATAAAATTAAAATTACAAAATAAAATAAAATAAAATAAAATAAAATAAATAAAATAAAGGTATATAAAAGGTATGTAAATATAGATAGATAATATAAAATAACAATAACAGTAATAAACAATGATCATAATAATAATAATAGCATTAGTAACAGTAAGATGAATGTGCAACAGGTACACAATTTAACAACGGCGTACCAGACTCAGTCTTCTCCCTCAGCAGTAAAAATATGTGTTTTGACGAGATGTTTGAAACTGGACAGGGATGATGATTGGCGTACATGAGGGGGTAGTGTGTTCCATGAGTAAGTAGCCAGTATATGAAAAGATCGTTTCAGACAGTCCGTACGAGCAAAGGGGACAATCAACGAATCAAGTGCATGCGGGTTCGCCATTCTCAAGGGACGTGAGCTGAGCTTCTCAACAAACAAATTCGCCAAATAGGAGGGAGTACCTGTGAGAAGGATTCTATAGAGCAAGCAGGCAGCAAAATAATCCCTGCGGCCCGCTACTCGAAGCCAGCCAAGCTCACGTCGGTAGGGTGTAACGTGATCACTCTTTCTAATCCCAAAGATGTACCTGATCCCACGATTGAGCAAACGCTGAAGTATGAGATCCTGTCCACCCGAGATATTACAGTACACCAGTGAACAATAGTCAATAATAGGAAAAAGCAAGGTCTGCACGAGGTGTTTACGCAGTTCAGAGGTGGTGCTGCGTCTGAAATGGTTAAGACGGTACAAAAGAGAGTTGGCTCTACGACAAACATACCTAACATGGTCTTTCCAGTTCAGCTTAGAGTCCAGCACCACCCCCAAACTACGCGCAGAGGGGACAAACGGGACTGAGCAGCCACCAAACCGCAGGTCTCGAATACCCAAATCGTTAAAGGCATTGACATAGAACGGGGTCCCAAAAATCATTGCCTTGGTCTTACCAGCATTCAACACCAGCTGATTAGCGGCAGCCCAGTCAGCAATGTGTTCAGCACCCCGGCTCAGTCTTCCAAGAGTGGCATTAATGTCCTCAAGTCGGCCCCGCACGTAAATCTGCAGGTCATCCGCATAAATCACATGAAAGACACCAGGGCCAAGGCCTACAGCTATGTCAACAACAAACAGAAGGAAGAGCAGAGGACCCAACACGGAGCCCTGGGGCACGCCCTTATTAAGGGGGCGGAAAGAAGTAAAACTGCCGTCCTCTGCCCTTACTGCTTGCGAGCGGCCAACCAGATAAGAGGCAACCCATCTCAAAACCCCATGCGAAAAACCCAAGGACTGTAGCTTCCTGAGCAACGTTACGTGCGAGACCGAATCGAAGGCTTTACTAAAATCAAAAAGCAACAGCGCGGTCATTTGTCTTCTGTCCATACCCACCCGAATGTCTTCCGTGAGTTTCAATAGTGCTGTCTGTGTGCTATGCCCTGCTCTGAAGCCCGCCTGATAATCGTCCATCAAACCCTGCGATTCAACAAAGGCAGTAATCTGGTCATGGACCAGTCTCTCAAGGATCTTCGACATAAAACTGAGCAGGGAGATAGGACGAAAATCATTTAGACAAGACGGAGAGGGTGTCTTATTGAGAGGGATCACTATTGACTTCTTCCACTGCTCAGGAAAGGTCGATGTGGATAGGGAAGTATTAAAAATATTGCAGATGAAAGGACCAATGGAAGGAAAGGCTGACTGAATAAAGCTCTGCGGTAGGGAGTCAATGCCCACCGCCTGGGATGTTGACTGGCACATAACGCGTGCTATCTCGCCCACCGTCACATCCACAAACGCAAAGCCACCATGATCTGTCTCTTTTTCCAAGTTATTCAGAAAAAGAGAGAGATCTGGTGCCATATTATCAAAAGAGACAGAGGCAAAGTGAGCATTGAGATCCTCCACCGAGAAGCTACCCAGATTGGAGTCTGCTTTGGAAGAGATACCAAGATGCCTTAGTTCCTTCCAGAGCTGTTGAGGATCAGTGATGTTCTTAAGCCTTTGCCAATAGAAGTCGAGTCTCGCAGACTCAATCCTCTCATGTGCAAAATCACGCGCTTGCCTGTATAAAAGTAGTTCAATATCGAGTCTCGAGCGTCGGTAACGTCTGTAGAGTCTGTCTCTTTCAGTCAATAGGTCACGGTGGTATGCAGTAAACCACGGATGACGATTCTTTCTTTGTTTGAGGGTTTTCAGAGGAGCAAAAATATCAAGAGCAGCGTTGAGGTTAGAGTACAAGCAACCCACCCTCTCACTAAGCGACTGCGTTTCATCCGTGAATACTGACCAATCACACCCTAGCAAAAATTGATTCAAAGCTCTAGCATCAACAGATTTGAAGTCCCTGAAAGTAAAGTCATTCGTCAAAACTTGGGGGGTTTGAATGTCAAGGGTGACTGTCATCAGGTCATGTCCCGCAATAAAAGGTGTCTCTGTCTTCCAGTAGCTAGTCACAGTGTCCAGTGCGTCAACGAGAACCAGGTCAAGCCAAGTATCCGAGTGGGAGGTGTGATGTGTAGACCCAAATGGGACCGAAAACAGAGAATTCTCATCAATAAAATCACGCACAAAAATCGCATCAGGTGAGTCCGAGAGCTGGTCTGCATTAAAATCACCAAGGATGACCTTAGTGCCATAATCATGCATATTATCACGCAGGTCGGACACAAAGTCAGACCCGAGGACAAATGGGGCATGCGGGGGCCTATACACCACACCTACAAATATGGGGTCAGTGCCTCCAAGAGAGACCTCAGCTAGAAGATACTCAGGATGACCAGGCCTACCGTTCCACTCAGTGGAAGACGAGCAGAGGTGTTTAACTGACAGAGATTGATGAACATATAACGCCACCCCGCCCCCCTGGTTATTACGGTCATGCCTTAGAAGAGTATAACCCTCCAAAGCAACAAGCGCATCCTCAATCGAAGGACCCAAATGGGATTCAGTAACAGCGATCACGTGTATCATGGGCTGTGATAAAAGAAACAGCCTAACCTGCTCGATATGTCCCTTAAGGGAGTTAGCATTGAAATGGCAGACACGCAGCATCATGCCCCTGCCACGCACGGACCTCTGGTGTAAAGAGTGTGTAGGAGGCTGGGAGAATGATTGAGAATGAGATGAAGAAGAACTAAAGAGTAGCGGTTTGAAATAGGATGTAGTAGAGGAAGAAGTAGTTACATGTGAGGTGAGAGATGAAAGATGCATACTGTGAAGAAGACTGAAGTGATAATATGAAAATGTAATATTACCGCGAGAGAGAAGATGTGTCAGCATACCTGTTATTACAAAAAACGATTCAAATCTTCAATGCTGGAGATGAGTGTAGGGGTGTCTCCCTTCTTCCTGCGAACGTAGATTCGGCCACTGCGGATGAAGCTGATGAATCCAGAGTCAGATTGTCTCGCCTTCTCACGTACAGCACGATGCAAATCAAAAACTTCCTTAGGAAGGAATTCGTTCAGGTTCAGCAGTCCAGGCAAGATTGAGTTAGGATCAATCTCAGGGGGTAAATTCGATGACAATGCAGAGGTGTGCAGCTTACCCAACTTAATTTTGCTCTGGATAATTTCTAGCATGAGTGCTCTGGAGTGAAGTGTAACCAGAATCGATGGTGGGCGACTTTGCTGACGATTCGTAGGCGAGGTTGTGGTTGGAGGTTGAGTTGAGGACGTTGCAGCGTTTGAAGTGGAAGTTGACGTTGCTGACCTTGTGGTGGCCTTGCTGATGAGCATCCTTGCACCCACTATATCTCGGGCTTCAGTATCCGGGCGCAGAGTCTTGAGTACTGAGAGAACAAGTGATTTCACGTTGGCACCAGGAGGAGTAGCAAGACCTCCAATTACCAGCTCCGAGGAATTTGTAGCACGTGTCGTCGCGTTCAATCGAGCAAGATCAGAGCTGAGAGCGGCATTCTTTTTCTCAATTTGTTGAATTTTATTTAACAGCTCAGTATCACAGTGGAGGGTGGCAGACAGTTCCGGATTTTCAAACTTCTCCTTCAGCTCAGCCAGTTCACCTTTTATATCTTCCAGCTGGTCCTCAACAGTGTCAACTCGAGCTACCAACTTCGGGATGACATCCAGATCAGCAAGTTTGTTGTCAATTCCATCGAAGCGCTCCTTGAAGGAAGTCTTCAGGTTTCCAAGCTCATTCAGGATACTTCTCAAAAGTGCCTCATTGGCTACTGGGTCAACATTCTCCGAAGTTGCGGCATTCGAGGTATTAGATGAAGCAGATGAGGCTGAGTTTGTGCGCAGACGAGTGTTCACTGCGTCGTTCAACCTAGTCTTGTCAGGCGCGGCCTGGGTGATGCAGAACGTGCAGGCTTTCGCTTGCTTACCATGCAGCATAACAGTTGCTAATTTAGCACACTGCGAATGGTAGAGCTTGCTGCAATTGTCGCAACAGTGTAGTTTCGCATTTGTGCGCGCGGGCCCGTGACAAGAGCCGCAGAGTGGAGTATCTTTCCCGTTCATGACTGTAGTTTTAAGTATCACTGGCTACTCTTAACCTCTCAAGCACACAGTACTGCACAAAGAGCTAGCGAGATGACGGACAAGAAGTACTAGTCAACCTGTGGTCAGGCCACAGGTAAGTGAAAAGGCCAAGAAATGGTCAGACCACTGTGTGGTATAGACCACCTAAAGAGGCTAGCAGGTAGTAGAAGACTATGAATAGTCAGGCCGTAAAACCGCAGATAAGGGGTGACAGTTGCCAAAACAGTCAACCAGTGTAAGGTGATAGTATACCGTACAGGCTCCAAGGTATGCCGGGTTGCCAGGTATCAATTGCGCAGCCTAACTATGATTCAAAAATTCGCGCGGATTTGCTATGGCTATGCGCGCACTATTGTAGATAGAACTTAAGGTAGTATTGTATATTAGGCTGGACGTTAATTAATTTTTATTTTTTTTTTCACTTGGGCCGGGCAGATTTGGTTTCTATACATGTAAAAACATGTAAAAAAAATTTTAGTAGAATTTTTTGACTTTTTTTTCCCGACCCGCAGAGCACCTGAAGTTTCCCATGGGTTTTGCACGTGAAGAAGAGACAAAACCATTCAATGCGCTAGAACCAGTAAAAAAAAATTTTTTTTTTTTTCGAAAATACATATTTTCATATATTTTTTAACGCTGAATCCGGAAAAATCGTTAATTTTCATCCAGACAATGATTAAAAAATTTTACGGGTCAAAAATGACTAAATTTGAAGAAAAATCGTTAAAAAAAAACCCTTTTTCGACGCTCATGTGATGAAACTTATAATTTTTTTTATCGAAAATACATAATTTAATGCATTTTTTCTTGCTGAATCCAAAAATGTTTTTAGTTTATATCAAATAGATGATTTAAAAATTTTACGGCCCAAAAATGATCCAATTTGAAGAAAAAATCAATAAAAAAAAACACTTTTTCTTCATTTAAACGAGAAAACTTTTCTTTTTAATTCAAAATACAGATTTTTATGTTTTTTTTGTTGTCTTATACGAAAATATCATTAGTCTCTACCAAATAGACGGTTAAAAATTTTTGTTCCCCAATAATAATTAACCATTTTATAGAAAAAATCATGAAAAAAAACACTTTTTCGGTAAAATAAATGGTAAAAATTAAAACTTTTTTAAATCTAAATAGACGTATTAATGTATTTTTTATTGCTGAATACGAAAATTTTATGAGTTACTATCGGCTTTATGATTAAAAATTTCTACGGATGAAAAAGAAAAAACTCACAGAAAAAATTAAAGAAAGAACGATTAAAAAAAATAAAGTTAAATACTTTTACATGGGTAGGTACAGGTTTTATTAAAGAGGTAGTTTAATAAAAATGAAATTTTTTATTTTTAAAAATGTAAATAAATACTTATTTTTTCATGCGCTAAAAAAATAATTTAGGTTGTTGCGGAGCGAACAATAATTTCGCTCCGTTCACATCGTCGAGTTAGAAAATCAATAGTTGTAGACTGCGTGGCGCCATCTCTTAGTCCACGCAGAACTACATGGTGCTGGGAACTCTCGCGCAGCCGTTTGCGCAGCTTGGGTTGACTGGCGTTGCTGCAGCAGCTGACGCCGTCGGCTTTGCGCGGGCTTGCTGCTTCTCTCTCACTTCTCGTCTTGACGCTTCTCGTAGCACACAGTGGAGAATTCTCGCTCAACATTTCATCTAAGCTTCTCTTGGGTTAACTTTCTTTTTTATCTTGGTTTTTTCCTGTGAGTTTTTGTGTTGAAGTGATCTTGTGGTCCAGCTCATCTCGATTGTTGCAATCAATAATATTGCAGCAATCTTTCAATCTTGCAACCGGCGCGCTCACTGGCAACCTCATCTTCTCTTTGGTGGACAAAGCAAGGACTCCTTCTTCAGGATACTCTCCGGAAACCACCTACAAGGACATCTCCAGGTATTTCGGCTCAAGTAACAATAATTTACTTGAGCCTCTCATTGTATTGTGTGCAGTAAGTACATTACTGTGCGGGTTTCTCTTTTTGGTAAACTCGCTAATTTCACGCGGCCATTTTCTTTTCTCAAGGCCATTCTCTGCTGCTACGTGACTTTCTCGGGGCCATCTCTCTATCTCTCTCTCTCTCTCTTTTCAAGGCCATTCTCTGTTGGCTGTTTATCTCACCTTTATTCTATTTAACTCTTGTTTACGTTTTTGAATTAATACAATCAAGCACGTAACGAGTTTTAACTAGGTGTTTTCTTTTATGACTTGATTTTCCTTTCTTGGAAATTGATCATAAAATATTTTCAATTACAATTGTTTTCTCACTAAAATTTTGTTCATTTCACATTTACATTTTTTAATTAATTAATGAAATTTATAAGCAGTTTCAATTAAATTAATTCTCTCAAGTTACTTAATTTGGTTTACATCAAAGTTAACTCTCAAGCACTCACTGGTCACAATCTTGACAGTATTTTTTGTCATTCAAATTTTTGTTCACTTAAATTAAGTTAAATCAAATCTTGTATAAATTAAAATTTATAATTTATGACTATTTACATTTGTAGTTAAATTTTGTACTTTTATAAATAAATTAACACTGGTTTATTAAATTGTGTCTGTCTCAACCTTTATTTGACAACCCTCCCCTACCAGCTTTTAATCCGGCAAATAAATAAAATTAATGAAGCAGTAATCCGCAACATAGGTATTTTTAGTTTGCTATTTGTGTTTTGAATTTAACGTTTGTAAAAAAACGTTCTCACAAATTTATATCATTTTTTAATTCTTCAGCATTTAAATTCTACACCAGCGCTTCAACTGTCTGCGATGGTTAAGTACTTACACCAGCGCTGCTAAAGTCCGCACAATTCGAAAATTACCATTCGGCTGCCGTCTACGAAAATCATACTCCGAGCCGAATCTAGGTGATATCAACAAAGATGGCGGCGAGGATTTATTCGCTAGTTCGAGCGCGCAGATTCAAAATAAGTGTTTTCGATTTTTTAATTTCTTTCATTTACATAACGAATAATCTTGGAATTAGTTATCAAATTAACTGTATACCCTAGACCTTAAACCCCAAAAACTCTGTGCACCAAAATTCAACTAATTCATTTAAAAATAAACTAAAAATCCCCCAAGCTTCAAACCCACAAAACGCTGGGCGTCTGAGTTTAATTTTTTTAATAAAAATAAATAAATAAACTAAGAATCCCCTAAGCTTCAAACCCACAAAACGCTGGGCGTCCGAGTTCAATTTTTAAATAAACTAATGATCCCCTAAGCTTCAAACCCCCAAAACGCTGGGCGTCCGAGTTTAATTTTTAAATAAAAAAAAATATAAATAAACTAATAGTCCCCCAATCTTTAATCCCACAAAACTCTGGGCGTCCGAGTTCAATTTTTTGAATAAAAATAAATAAATTAACTAATAATCCCCCAAGCTTTAAACCCCCAAAACGCTGGGCGTCCGAGTTTAATTTTTAAATAAAAAAAATATAAATAAACTAATAGTCCCCCAATCTTTAATCCCACAAAACTCTGGGCGTCCGAGTTCAATTTTTTGAATAAAAATAAATAAATTAACTAATAATCCCCCAAGCTTTGAACCCACGAAACGCTGGGCGTCCGAGTGCAATTTTTAAATAAAAAAATATAAATAAACCAATAATTCCCCAAGCTTTAAACCCACAAAACGCTGGGCGTCCGAGTTTAATTTTAACAAAGCAAGGACTCCTTCTTCAGGATACTCTCCGGAAACCACCTACAAGGACATCTCCAGGTATTTCGGCTCAAGTAACAATAATTTACTTGAGCCTCTCATTGTATTGTGTGCAGTAAGTACATTACTGTGCGGGTTTCTCTTTTTGGTAAACTCGCTAATTTCACGCGGCCATTTTCTTTTCTCAAGGCCATTCTCTGCTGCTACGTGACTTTCTCGGGGCCATCTCTCTATCTCTCTCTCTCTCTCTTTTCAAGGCCATTCTCTGTTGGCTGTTTATCTCACCTTTATTCTATTTAACTCTTGTTTACGTTTTTGAATTAATACAATCAAGCACGTAACGAGTTTTAACTAGGTGTTTTCTTTTATGACTTGATTTTCCTTTCTTGGAAATTGATCATAAAATATTTTCAATTGCAATTGTTTTCTCACTAAAATTTTGTTCATTTCACAATTACATTTTTTAATTAATTAATGAAATTTATAAGCAGTTTCAATTAAATTAATTCTCTCAAGTTACTTAATTTGGTTTACATCAAAGTTAACTCTCAAGCACTCACTGGTCACAATCTTGACAGTATTTTTTGTCATTCAAATTTTTGTTCACTTAAATTAAGTTAAATCAAATCTTGTATAAATTAAAATTTATAATTTATGACTATTTACATTTGTAGTTAAATTTTGTACTTTTATAAATAAATTAACACTGGTTTATTAAATTGTGTCTGTCTCAACCTTTATTTGACAACCCTCCCCTACCAGCTTTTAATCCGGCAAATAAATAAAATTAATGAAGCAGTAATCCGCAACATAGGTATTTTTAGTTTGCTATTTGTGTTTTGAATTTAACGTTTGTAAAAAAACGTTCTCACAAATTTATATCATTTTTTAATTCTTCAGCATTTAAATTCTACACCAGCGCTTCAACTGTCTGCGATGGTTAAGTACTTACACCAGCGCTGCTAAAGTCCGCACAATTCGAAAATTACCATTCGGCTGCCGTCTACGAAAATCATACTCCGAGCCGAATCTAGGTGATATCAACAAAGATGGCGGCGAGGATTTATTCGCTAGTTCGAGCGCGCAGATTCAAAATAAGTGTTTTCGATTTTTTAATTTCTTTCATTTACATAACGAATAATCTTGGAATTAGTTATCAAATTAACTGTATACCCTAGACCTTAAACCCCAAAAACTCTGTGCACCAAAATTCAACTAATTCATTTAAAAATAAACTAAAAATCCCCCAAGCTTCAAACCCACAAAACGCTGGGCGTCTGAGTTTAATTTTTTTAATAAAAATAAATAAATAAACTAAGAATCCCCTAAGCTTCAAACCCACAAAACGCTGGGCGTCCGAGTTCAATTTTTAAATAAACTAATGATCCCCTAAGCTTCAAACCCCCAAAACGCTGGGCGTCCGAGTTTAATTTTTAAATAAAAAAAAATATAAATAAACTAATAGTCCCCCAATCTTTAATCCCACAAAACTCTGGGCGTCCGAGTTCAATTTTTTGAATAAAAATAAATAAATTAACTAATAATCCCCCAAGCTTTAAACCCCCAAAACGCTGGGCGTCCGAGTTTAATTTTTAAATAAAAAAAATATAAATAAACTAATAGTCCCCCAATCTTTAATCCCACAAAACTCTGGGCGTCCGAGTTCAATTTTTTGAATAAAAATAAATAAATTAACTAATAATCCCCCAAGCTTTGAACCCACGAAACGCTGGGCGTCCGAGTGCAATTTTTAAATAAAAAAATATAAATAAACCAATAATTCCCCAAGCTTTAAACCCACAAAACGCTGGGCGTCCGAGTTTAATTTTAACAAAGCAAGGACTCCTTCTTCAGGATACTCTCCGGAAACCACCTACAAGGACATCTCCAGGTATTTCGGCTCAAGTAACAATAATTTACTTGAGCCTCTCATTGTATTGTGTGCAGTAAGTACATTACTGTGCGGGTTTCTCTTTTTGGTAAACTCGCTAATTTCACGCGGCCATTTTCTTTTCTCAAGGCCATTCTCTGCTGCTACGTGACTTTCTCGGGGCCATCTCTCTATCTCTCTCTCTCTCTCTTTTCAAGGCCATTCTCTGTTGGCTGTTTATCTCACCTTTATTCTATTTAACTCTTGTTTACGTTTTTGAATTAATACAATCAAGCACGTAACGAGTTTTAACTAGGTGTTTTCTTTTATGACTTGATTTTCCTTTCTTGGAAATTGATCATAAAATATTTTCAATTGCAATTGTTTTCTCACTAAAATTTTGTTCATTTCACAATTACATTTTTTAATTAATTAATGAAATTTATAAGCAGTTTCAATTAAATTAATTCTCTCAAGTTACTTAATTTGGTTTACATCAAAGTTAACTCTCAAGCACTCACTGGTCACAATCTTGACAGTATTTTTTGTCATTCAAATTTTTGTTCACTTAAATTAAGTTAAATCAAATCTTGTATAAATTAAAATTTATAATTTATGACTATTTACATTTGTAGTTAAATTTTGTACTTTTATAAATAAATTAACACTGGTTTATTAAATTGTGTCTGTCTCAACCTTTATTTGACAACCCTCCCCTACCAGCTTTTAATCCGGCAAATAAATAAAATTAATGAAGCAGTAATCCGCAACATTTGGTCCTTCGAGCCGGATAGCTGGTAGGTGGCTGGGTTTTTCTTGTCTTCTCTGCTCTTTGTTGCTCTTCTCTTTTCTTCTCTTAGTCAGCTCTGGATGAAAAGAGTCGGTTTACTTATTTATTTGACATCTCCAGGTACTCTCAACTTTCCTGCTAATTTGGTGCTCACTGGTGGTTCAACATGGATGGGAAGCAGAGTGCAGACACCAAAAGGCCCTCCAGGAGCAACTCACCAAGTCTCATCAAGGAACCAGGTGAGGCTGGCACTACTCCACAGGTCAAGGTTCATGACCTTGCTGATAACACTCAACTCTGGAGCGACTCAACTGAGAACACCTCTGGAGTCCAGGCCAACTCAAAGGAATCTCTTCAAATTACTGATGGTTCTCAACGGCGCACAAGGTCAAACTCAGGATCGGTGTCAGCTGACTTTCTGGTGAGAAAGCTCTCACAGACTGAGCGGTTGCAATCTCTTATCAGAATTTTAGAAAGGATCACCTCACATGAAGGCGTCATTGGTGCCATGGTATTGGATTCTTGGGAAAATTCAGCAACGACCATTATGACTAATTTTCGACAGGACCACTCACAACTGGTCACTTTCTGTCCTTCTGTGATGGTAGATGACGACTATTTTACTCAAGGAACACTCTCTCAAATGGAAAATGTTATGTTTGACATTCTCACCGCTCTGGCTGCTCTCAAGGACAAGCTCCCTCCAGTTGTTCCTCCGGCCAACTCAACAGAATCTCAAGACACTTCTCACGGTGCCAAGCTCCCAGAGATCAAGCTCCCATCTTTTTCTGGATCATATGCAAAGTGGCCAGAATTCAAGGTCTCTTTTTCTGATTTGGTTTTAAACAGCTCCCGACTTGGAGCATCACAGAAGGTCCACTATTTGCGGAGCTCGTTATCTGGTGAGTCTTTAGCACTTATCAACTCTTTTCCCATTACTGCTGAAGGTTTGGATCTCGCCTGGAACACTCTGCTGACCCGTTATGAAAATGAAGGATACCTCATAACGGAGCATATTGGCAAGCTCAATAGGCTATCTCATGTTCAACCAAAAAGCTCGGCCTCTCTCAACTCAATGATCTCATCGTTGTCAGGCATCAGAAAGTCGCTGATGACTCACGTCTCACGCGAGGAGTTGGGAGATTGCTTGCTCACCGCAAAGGGCATCAGCCTCCTGGATCGTCTCTCCGTGGAACAATGGGAAACTTCTCTGGCCAACTCATCAGAATTTCCTAGCTTTGAGAATCTCGAGCAATTCCTTATGGGCAGAGTTCGAGCCTTGGAGCAGGTGGAAGGTGCTTCTCACGGCAGCGTCAATCAGTCTGGTGGAAAATCTCAAGGAACACATCAATCTACCAAAGCGATGAAGGCTCACTTTGGATCAGCTGGACCCTCTCACTCTGCTGCTGATTCCAGGAAAACTCAACCTGCAAAGCAGTACCCTTGCTCCTTCTGTGACGGCTCACATTTCATCGTGTTTTGCCCTGGTTTTAAGGAACTCTCATTGACAGCTCGCAGGCACTTTGTGGTTGAAAAGGTGCTCTGCTTCAATTGTCTGGGAAAACACGCAGCCAGGAATTGCAACTCAAAAGTACGGTGCAAGACATGTGGACAATCTCACCACACAATGATACACCCTGAGTCAGGAGCCAATCCTGGGGCTTCTACTCAAACCAAGGCTAACACATCTACTCAATAGGAAGCAGGCGCAGTCACATTTGGTACTTCTCAATCTCTGGAACACTCACTCCTGGCTACGGCAGTAGCCTTGCTCATAACACCTTCAGCTTCTCATTCAGTAAGACTTCTCATCGATCCAGGCTCAGAATTGTCATTTATATCATCTGATATTGTGACAATGCTCAAAATTCCTCGGACTCACTCATCTGTTCCCATCATTGGCATTGGTGGATCAAAGTCAGCTCACACTCAAGGAAAGGTAGTCGTGACTCTCAAGTCCATTCATCGCAACGTTCAGCTCAAACTCCACGCTCATATATTGAAACAGCTCACTTCTACGTTGCCTTCTCACCCGTGCGATGAATCAACTTGGCCTCATCTCAGCAAACTCAACTTAGCAGACACTCAATTTGGTCAACCACGCAACATAGACATCATAATTGGTGCAGATCATTATGGCTTAATCATCTTGCCAAACCTCATCAAGGCAGCCCCTCATGATCCTATTGCTCAGCTGTCTATATTTGGGTGGTTGGTTCATGGACCTTCCTCACAGTCAAATTATTCACCACGACAAACCTTTCATGGGGCAACAGTTCATGACGACACCTCACTTCTGGAGATCCTGACAAGGTTTTGGGACTTGGAAGAAGCTCCACACTCTTCAAAGTCAATCCTCACACCAGAAGAAGAGGAGTGTGAACAACATTTCCTCAAGACACACTCAAGGGACCCGCAAGGACGCTACATCGTCAGATTGCCCCTGAAGATGGATCCTTCTTGTTTGGGTGATTCTCTCGCTCGCTCAAGGGCATGTTTAAGAGGAATCATGAACAAGCTTCAACGCGACGATGATTACAAGCAGCTGTACGTTGCTTTTATGGAGGAATATGCTCAACTGGGTCACATGGTTCCTGTGCCGGCAGAGGAGCTCAAATCATCTCCAGCTTACTATCTACCTCATCATGGAGTGCTCAAATTGGATAGTTTAACAACAAAGTTGAGAGTTGTATTTAATGGGTCTGCTGTCACATCATCCGGTTACTCTCTCAACGACATCATGCATGCTGGACCCAATTTATTGCTCAACATCGTCGACGTACTCACATGGCTCAGAACTCATCAGTTTGTCTTTGCCACAGACATCACAAAAATGTACAGGCAGATCTTGGTTCATCCCGATGATCAAGATTTGCAAAGGATAATTTGGATCGACAGCGAACTCAGGGAAGTACTCATCAAGCTCATCACGGTGACGTATGGCACTCGGGCAGCTCCTTATTTAGCCATTCGGGTACTGTTGCAACTCATACTGGATGAAGGTCATCGGTATCCACTTGCCATTGACTCAGTGGAAGTTGGCAGATACGTAGACGATATCTACGGGGGAGCTGACACTCTGGCGCTTCTCAACGAGAAAGCTCATCAGCTTGAAGGTTTGTGCAGGGCAGGTGGATTTCCCTTGGCAAAATGGAACTCCAACCACCCTGAATTCTCAAAGACCGCTCACACGGACTCTCAAGGTGACAACACCATCTCATTTAGTGACTGCACTGCCAGAATTCTCGAACTCATTTGGACCCCTCAGCAGGACTCAATCTCATTCACTCTGGCCTTACCTCCAGTCAAGGAGACACTCACCAAAAGGACAATTCTCTCAGAAGTGGCTCAAATCTTCGACCCCATCGGCATCATCTCACCTGTGGTCATAAAAGCAAAAATCCTCCTGCAAGAGTTATGGCTACTCAAGCTGGCCTGGGACGAACCAGTGTCAGAGTCAATCAAGGCCAAGTGGCTCAAAATCAGGGATGATTTTCAGAACTTGGATAAGGTCTCACTTCCTCGGTGGCTTGGAACCCTGTCACACTCCTCCATCGAAATTCATGGTTTCTCGGATGCTTCTCAATATGCCATGGCTGCGGTTTTATATGTGCGCACTCACGGACCCACAGGTATTTCAATCTCATTTCTTTGTTCCAAAACAAAGGTGGCCCCACTCAAGCCGGTCTCAATCCCTCGACTGGAGTTAATTGCTGCTCACTTGCTCAGCAAATTGGTTAATCACTTTGCTGGCTCACTCAAATTAGAGGTACGCTCTGTGACACTTTGGACGGACTCAATGGTAGCACTCACTTGGATCAACTCTCACCCATCTCGCTGGAAGGAGTTTGTGCGTAACAGGGTACATTCCATTCAGGAACTCACATCATCTGCTCAGTGGAGGCATGTACCGGGAAAATGTAATCCAGCTGATTGTGCTTCTCGAGGATTGCTAACATCACAACTCATCGATCACAATCTCTGGTGGAATGGCCCTGAGTGGCTAAAACAATCAGAAGAACTCTGGCCTGCCAAACGAGAACTTCTTGATGAGCACACACTTCCAGAACTCAAGAAAATTGTTCCAACAACAGCTGTTGCCACTGTTAGGGAGCATTGGGATCTTCTCTACAGGTATTCATCGCTCAACAAGTTATTCAAAATTACTTCTTTGTGCATGGTGGCGTGCCAACGGTTCAAAGGAGTTTTCATTTCTCACTCACCAGTCATCTCTGCGGAAATGCTCAACAAAGCCAAGTCATTTTGGATTAGACAATCTCAAGAAGTGGATTTCAAGGACGAAATTCGCATGGTTTCCAACTCAACACTTCCAACGTCTCATGCACTCAACCGGCTAACTCCATTTGTGGATGCCGAGGGAATTCTCAGAGTAGGAGGTCGCCTTAACAAGACGAATCTGAGTTATTCAATCAAGCATCCTGCAATTCTCAACCGAAACACACCTCTCACTAAACTCATAATAGGTCAGGCCCATCTGGACACACTCCATGGTGGAACTCAGGTCACTCTTGCCAAGATACGGCAAGAATACTGGATCATTGGTGGACGAGCTACTGTCAAGTCTCACATAGTGCACTGTGTGATTTGTGCTAGACAGCGGGGGACTCGAGCTCGCCAACTCATGGGACAACTACCCGTGGCCAGGGTAACTCCCACTCGTCCTTTTTCTCATACTGGGATTGATTACGCTGGTCCACTCAATATCAAATCTTGGAAAGGACGAGGTTCAAAAACCTACAAAGGTTGGATATGTGTGTTTGTCTGTTTTGTTTCATCAGCTACTCATTTGGAAGCAGTCAGCGATTATTCTGCAGAGGGTTTCATTGCAGCGTATAGACGCTTCACTTCTCGTCGTGGACTCCCTTCTCACTTATACTCAGATTGTGGAACTAATTTTCAAGGAGCGGACAAGACTCTGAAAAAACTTTGGCATCAAGCTCAACAGGGAAACTCGGCTCTTGGAATGTTGTTGGCTAACGACAAAACTCAGTGGGAGTTCAATCCACCAGCTGCCCCACACATGGGTGGTAAGTGGGAGTCAGTGGTAAAACTAGTGAAGTTTCATCTCAATAGGACAATTGGTGATACCCTTTTGACGTTCGAGGAGCTTGCTACTCTTCTAGCTCAGATTGAGGGTATTCTCAACTCACGCCCATTGGAACCTCTCAGCGACGATCCTGATGACTTGGAGGTACTCACACCTGGACACTTTCTCATTGGCACAGCACTCAATGCAGTTCCAGAACCCAGTCTTTTAAACTTGGCAACATCTCGACTGGACCGCTGGCAATTGCTTCAGCAAATGATGCAGAGCTTTTGGAAGCAATGGTCAACTCATTATCTGCATCACTTGCAGATGGTTTCAAAATGGCAACATCCTTCTCACAACATCAAGGTCAACTCATTGGTTTTGCTCACAAATGAGAACATGCCACCAAGCAAATGGCCTCTGGCAAGAGTAGTCCAACTCCATCCAGGGCCAGATGGTTTGGTTCGTGTGGTAACACTCAGGACAGCTACAACAACACTCAAGAGACCAGTAGTGAAGTTGGTGGTTTTACCGGTCTGCTCAGCTCAAACTTAATCAACCAGTCGGTTGATGGCAGGCGGCAATGTTGCGGAGCGAACAATAATTTCGCTCCGTTCACATCGTCGAGTTAGAAAATCAATAGTTGTAGACTGCGTGGCGCCATCTCTTAGTCCACGCAGAACTACATGGTGCTGGGAACTCTCGCGCAGCCGTTTGCGCAGCTTGGGTTGACTGGCGTTGCTGCAGCAGCTGACGCCGTCGGCTTTGCGCGGGCTTGCTGCTTCTCTCTCACTTCTCGTCTTGACGCTTCTCGTAGCACACAGTGGAGAATTCTCGCTCAACATTTCATCTAAGCTTCTCTTGGGTTAACTCTCTTTTTTATCTTGGTTTTTTCCTGTGAGTTTTTGTGTTGAAGTGATCTTGTGGTCCAGCTCATCTCGATTGTTGCAATCAATAATATTGCAGCAATCTTTCAATCTTGCAACCGGCGCGCTCACTGGCAACCTCATCTTCTCTTTGGTGGACAAAGCAAGGACTCCTTCTTCAGGATACTCTCCGGAAACCACCTACAAGGACATCTCCAGGTATTTCGGCTCAAGTAACAATAATTTACTTGAGCCTCTCATTGTATTGTGTGCAGTAAGTACATTACTGTGCGGGTTTCTCTTTTTGGTAAACTCGCTAATTTCACGCGGCCATTTTCTTTTCTCAAGGCCATTCTCTGCTGCTACGTGACTTTCTCGGGGCCATCTCTCTATCTCTCTCTCTCTCTCTTTTCAAGGCCATTCTCTGTTGGCTGTTTATCTCACCTTTATTCTATTTAACTCTTGTTTACGTTTTTGAATTAATACAATCAAGCACGTAACGAGTTTTAACTAGGTGTTTTCTTTTATGACTTGATTTTCCTTTCTTGGAAATTGATCATAAAATATTTTCAATTACAATTGTTTTCTCACTAAAATTTTGTTCATTTCACAATTACATTTTTTAATTAATTAATGAAATTTATAAGCAGTTTCAATTAAATTAATTCTCTCAAGTTACTTAATTTGGTTTACATCAAAGTTAACTCTCAAGCACTCACTGGTCACAATCTTGACAGTATTTTTTGTCATTCAAATTTTTGTTCACTTAAATTAAGTTAAATCAAATCTTGTATAAATTAAAATTTATAATTTATGACTATTTACATTTGTAGTTAAATTTTGTACTTTTATAAATAAATTAACACTGGTTTATTAAATTGTGTCTGTCTCAACCTTTATTTGACAACCCTCCCCTACCAGCTTTTAATCCGGCAAATAAATAAAATTAATGAAGCAGTAATCCGCAACATAGGTATTTTTAGTTTGCTATTTGTGTTTTGAATTTAACGTTTGTAAAAAAACGTTCTCACAAATTTATATCATTTTTTAATTCTTCAGCATTTAAATTCTACACCAGCGCTTCAACTGTCTGCGATGGTTAAGTACTTACACCAGCGCTGCTAAAGTCCGCACAATTCGAAAATTACCATTCGGCTGCCGTCTACGAAAATCATACTCCGAGCCGAATCTAGGTGATATCAACAAAGATGGCGGCGAGGATTTATTCGCTAGTTCGAGCGCGCAGATTCAAAATAAGTGTTTTCGATTTTTTAATTTCTTTCATTTACATAACGAATAATCTTGGAATTAGTTATCAAATTAACTGTATACCCTAGACCTTAAACCCCAAAAACTCTGTGCACCAAAATTCAACTAATTCATTTAAAAATAAACTAAAAATCCCCCAAGCTTCAAACCCACAAAACGCTGGGCGTCTGAGTTTAATTTTTTTAATAAAAATAAATAAATAAACTAAGAATCCCCTAAGCTTCAAACCCACAAAACGCTGGGCGTCCGAGTTCAATTTTTAAATAAACTAATGATCCCCTAAGCTTCAAACCCCCAAAACGCTGGGCGTCCGAGTTTAATTTTTAAATAAAAAAAAATATAAATAAACTAATAGTCCCCCAATCTTTAATCCCACAAAACTCTGGGCGTCCGAGTTCAATTTTTTGAATAAAAATAAATAAATTAACTAATAATCCCCCAAGCTTTAAACCCCCAAAACGCTGGGCGTCCGAGTTTAATTTTTAAATAAAAAAAATATAAATAAACCAATAATTCCCCAAGCCTTAAACCCACAAAACGCTGGGCGTCCGAGTTTAATTTTTAAATAAAAAAATATAAATAAAGTAATAATCCCCCAAGCTTTGAACCCACGAAACGCTGGGCGTCCGAGTGCAATTTTTAAATAAAAAAATATAAATAAACCAATAATTCCCCAAGCTTTAAACCCACAAAACGCTGGGCGTCCGAGTTTAATTTTTGAATAAAAAAAATATAAATAAACTAATAATCCCTCAAGCTTTGAACCCACGAAACGCTGGGCGTCCGAGTGCAATTTTTAAATAAAAAAAATATAAATAAACTAATAATCCACCAAGCTTTAAACCCACGAAACGCTGTGAGTCCGGGTTTTATTTTTAAATAAAAAAATATAAATAAACTAATAATCCCCCAAGCTTTGAACCCACGAAACGCTGAGCGTCCGAGTTTAATTTATAAATAAAAAAAATATAAATAAACTAATGATCCCCTAAGCTTCAAACCCCCAAAACGCTGGGCGTCCGAATTTAAATTTTTAAATAAAAAAATATAAATAAACTAATAGTCCCCCAGCTTTGAACCCACGAAACGCTGGGCGTTCGAGTTCAATTTTTAAATGAACTAATGATCCCCTAAGCTTCAAACCCCCAAAACTCTGGGCGTCCGAATTTAAATTTTTAAATAAAAAAATATAAATAAACTAATAGTCCCCCAAGCTTTAATCCCACAAAACTCTGGGCGTCCGAGTTCAATTTTTAAATAAAAAAATATAAATAAACTAATAATCCCCCAAGCTTTAAACCCACGAAACGCTGGACGTCCGAGTTCAATTTTTAAATGAACTAATAATCCCCTAAGCTTCAAATCTACAAAACGTTGGGAGTCCGAGTTTAATTTTTCAATCAAAAAATATAAATAAACAAATAATCTCCCAAGTTTTCAACCTACAAAACGCTGTGAGTCCGAGTTTTATTTTTAAATAAAACTATTTAGATTAAAAAAAGTTTTAATTTTTACCATTTGAATGCCGAAAAAGTGTTTTTTTTTATTGATTTTTTCTTCAAATTGGATCATTTTTGGGCCGTAAAATTTTTAAATCGTCTATTTGATATAAACTAATAACATTTTTGGATTCAGCATTTTCGTCTTATATCTTATCTGGGTTTGGCCGTACTCCTTTATCAGAGATAATGTGACCTAAATAACAAACTTCCTTCCTTAAAAATTCACACTTATCAGGCAGTAAGCGTAAATTTGCTTTCCTGAGCAAGGTGAAGAGTTTTTGTATTTTTACGGTGTGCTCCTGCAGAGAGGAGGCATACACCACAATGTCGTCTATGTAGATAAACAATTCCAAACCATTAAGTCCAGACAAAGCCATGGCACGCTGGAACTGAGCAGGTGCATTTCGAACTCCATATAGCATTCTCAAATGTTCCCAGTGTCCTGCAGGAGTGCTGAAAGCTGTCTTCGTGCGATCTTCTTCGTGCATTGGGATTTGATGAAACCCGCTGGCAAGATCGAATACAGAAAAGTATTTAGCACCTCCCAGACAGTCGAGAATTTCCGTAATTTGAGGGAGAGGATAGGCGTCTCCTATTGTTTTCTCGTTGAGCTTTCTCGGTGAAGTCTATCACGAGACGCCATATTTTATTACCTTTCGAGTCATTTTTCTTTGGTACCACCCAAACAGGTAATGCAATAATACCAGCTTCCAGTGTCTGTTTCACTTGGCGGTCAATTTCCTCTTTGTGTATGGGTGGAAACGATACTGTCGTGTATTGATTGGTTGCTCATCGGTCATGGGTATTTTGTGAGTTGTAATGTTCGTTGCTGGCAGTTGTTTATTTGGCGAATGGAAAATATCCGAGAAATCACTTATGACTTCAAGGACACTTTCCATCTCTTCCTGTGATAAATGTTCGAGTCTTAAATTTTTCCTCACTTCCTCGAAACGGTCTACTATCTCACTGAAGGGCTCTTCCGGGAACGGGTATCTCTGAAGTCATCGACCTCCTCTTCAGAGAAAGGCTCGAGAGTTTGAGGAGATATGTAGACTTCCCGATCTCAAATGGTGGCACGGCAACCGTGTCAGATCATTCGTTCCGGGCCCGTTTGCCGTGCGTGGCCCGTGCACGGCTTGTAACGCTAATCCGGATCCGGCACGGATGATTTGCCGTGCGAGTTGCCGTTTGATCAGATATGTATACATTCTATATATACGCCAAATATGTTGTCTGCTGTATCATTCATAAAAAACAATTGTAAATTGCTAAAATTACATTTATAAATTGATGAATGTAATAATTAAAAATAAATTAAATTTGAAACAACCAATACAGTCTTGCGAGTTGCCGTGTGATATAATATGTATATTGTAAATATTTGTGTCAGTGTGTGAATATACCAGTGTGTAAACAGTCATAATTACACGGTGATATTCGTTGCAGTGTCGTTATTTCTAAAATAATACTATTATATTAAGTATAAGTTAATAAAGTTAAAGGTATTAACCAAAATAATTTGTTTTAATAATAATTCTTGAATCTTGAAAAATATTTATTCATTGGTGTATGATTGTTGTATGACGAGTACATAACCTCTACATTCGACTCATTATATTAATCAGTATCAAAGCCTAGGTAACAACATCTAAAATCAATGTCTCAATTGCAATTTAGGTTTTCAACGAATATTTTACTTGTAAAACCAGATATACTGAGCTAATATTTATATAAAGTTTATTCTTATTCTGTGTGTATTATATTTAAAAGTTTTGACTATAAAACTTCTTCAAAATCAAAAGTACTCTCAGTTTAATAATGTAGAAAAATGAAAATTAATTCTGTATTAATTTATTTTTTATTAACTACCTGCCACTCTTACTTTGAAAAATAACTGTTTGTAATTAAAAATTTTTCAGGATGTATGCTGTATGGTATACATATATTTATACTGGTGGTATATAATTCATACTGTATTGGCTGTTTCAAATTTAATTTATTTTTAATTATTACATTCATGAATTTATGAATGTAATTTAAGCAATTTACAATTGTTTTTTATGAATGATACAGCAGACAACATATATGGCGACTATATAGAATGTGTATATATATCTGATCAAACGGCAACTCGCACGGCAAATCATCCGTGCCGGGTCCGGATTAGCGTTACATGCCACATCCGATCCGTGGCCCGGCAACACGGCAACCGGGCCCGGAATGGATCTTTGCCGTGCCGCCTTTTGAGATCGGGTTCTTCGTCTTCATCAAGGGATGCATAAGCCGTTCCGCCATGATTTTGAACAGCGGCATTGCCTAGGTAGAACACTTGTTTCATATTTACCTTTCCTAACAAACCCTCTTCCAAGTCTGTCGGTTCCAAGGGAATTGAGATTCCTTGCCTAGTCCGAGCTTTAACCTTCCAACAGGTCGGCTTGTTAGCGTCTTCCTGACTGACCTTTCCGGTGGATGCCATTGCGGTGTCAGGTTCTGGACTCGGTTCTGCATCTGCAGATGGTTGAAAACCTATAGGCTTAATAGGGTCACTAGCAGTCACTACAGTCCGATGATGAAAAGAAATTTCTGCCTTTTCAGCTGCTAGGTAGTCCAACCCTAGAATTCCGTCACAATCATCGGGGAGGAAACTATCGTTGACATGAAACATTATTTCCTTCCCTTTTATGTGTACGTAACACACTCCCAAAGTAGTGACTCGATTCCCGGTAATTCCCAAAAGGTTGATAGTCTGGTGTCCATTAATGGGCACGTAATCTCGCAAGGCTGTCGATTTAATGATATTCACATCGCAGCCAGTATCTGTAAGGAAATTACCACAGCCACCCTTTATCTCGGCGATAATAAGCTTTACAATCGGGGTGAACGAGTCTAGTTTTGCGACTCGTATTCTTGAGGTTGTTGTTGGTTTTGAGGTTGTTGGTCGCTGAACCTGATTGTGCGCTCTTTCGTCTGGCCTTGATTCACCTGAGCGCTAGTACGGTGAGACCCTTGGAAGTTTCCCTGGTTGCGAAAAGGTGAAAATGGACAACGGTCAACTACGGTTGAACCATTACTGCCTGAAGCATTTTCTCGATTTGGTTGATAACCTTGCCTCTCACGACTGGGTGACATGCTTGAGCGGTCGTAATATGTTCGAACCGGTGGTGGTGGAGTCACGTCCCTCTTAGAAACATTTTTCCAG
The DNA here is from genome assembly GCA_038277355.1 of Encarsia formosa. Classification (NCBI taxonomy): domain Eukaryota; kingdom Metazoa; phylum Arthropoda; class Insecta; order Hymenoptera; family Aphelinidae; genus Encarsia; species Encarsia formosa. Next base: position 64,893,727 of record CM076186.1, on the reverse strand, counting down.
CGACCTGGACTATAGTCCCTCCTATACTGCGGGCGTTCGAGACTGTAACCTCTTTTGTAATCTCTGTCATACCCATACTGAGGAGGGCGTTCAGTGGGTCTAGAACGGTCATCTGTCTTAAGGATACTTCTTGGTGCTTGATCCGCCTCCATTTTTCCATCATGTACACGAAAAGGTGATCGATGGCGTTCTGCCGAGGCTGGGTATGGGGGTGATGTCATCGGTCTATCGTACCTGGGGTAATCGCGACGATAAGGGACTGGCGACAAGGGTCTCTCTGCATATGTCGACCTGTTGTGTTGAGTCATGGGTCTCGGGGAAATATCCCGATAATAACGAGCATTATAATCCCCCGACGATTGTAACGGAGTAGTACCCATTTGTCGCTCGATTCGAATTGCTAACTCATAAGCATTGTCCAACGTTTGTGGATTATTAAGGGTGACTCCATATCTCAAGTCATCCCTTAGTCCTCTAGTGAAAGCTGCAATGGCCAGGTCTCTAACTACGGCTGAATTTTCATTGTGTTCTCTCCCGTATTCACTTATCAATGCAGCCTGAGCAGAACCCTGCAAGCGCTCTACTCTAAGGTAATACTCAGTGACATCCTCCTCCCTGCGCATTCTTACGTTTTGTAAGTCCGTGCAATAATCGGAGTACTTCCTTCCAGGGGCAAAGTTCAGTTGTCTAATTAAGGTCTCAACAGTATTTATGTCCGATACTCCCTCCAGGCTTTCATGAGCTAGACCTCTGAGTCTGGATTTTACCGCGGATACATAAAGGTTTTCCTGGGCAGGAGCTTTCATCGTCCTACTGTTCTCTACATATTGGGTAAACTGTTTCAACGGGATATTCTTACCGTCAAAGAATGGTATATGAACAGTCGCATTTTGAATAGCAAAATGTTGGGTCATATTTGCCATAGTATCTACGAACTGCCTGGTCTGGTCAGCGTCCATTTCGAAGTATTGATGGCGTTCCACCAGCCAGCATAGATAAGGGTCCAGTCTTTCCTCACAGGCTTCCACGACTGGATAAGCGACGACTATTTATCAACGATTGCAAACGAAATCCTACGATAAAACAAAATTTCAATCAAACGGACTCAAATACCGAAGTCAAAGTCTCCAGGAATACGGTAATTCTGGGCAATGTATAAATACAGTTTCAATGATTTTTCGGGGCTCACCAACTTCCGAGAAGTGGTCTGATCGACTGCAATTCCTTCTCTGAATCTGTGACACTCGATGTTAATCCCGTCATCTGAGGGCAATCTTACCTTCCTCTCGAAAGTTAACTTCCCAAGACTCCACTGGCAGTTTTGCGAAAGTAGGTGCGGTTATCTTCCCTCTGCCGAGGTCAATGTAAGAGATCTCGGCCCCGCAATCCAAGGTAAGGGTGCGTATACACCCTTTGAAACCTGACCTACTAGTAAAAACAATTGACTTGGGGAAATGTCGGGTGTGTGCCAATTTTTCACACAAAACTAAGCACCCATTTATGTGCTCGTTAAAAACGGTCTCAAACGCTTTTTTCTTTAGCGATGACCAAACAGTCTTCAAGCTCTAGGGCACCCTCTCTGACACGTGGTGAACAATCAAATCGTCCTGGATATAGGGAAACCCTATTCCCATTGACGAGGGATAAAATCCGGGCAAGAGACTATCAACACTGTGACCAGGTGTACTCCGTCGAGGAAGGATATCTCCCTGCGGAGCGCGACTGTAATGAAAAAGCACTAATGGTTCTGGGAAAGGTCTTGGTGAATAGACCCGAGATGTGAGCGTGGATGCAGTTTCACGGCTTAGCCCGAGGTAATCCACAATCAAACTTCCTTTCGGACTTTTATCCTCACCCATAAACTCGTACTGGTCTACGAAGGCTCAGCGCAATGTCAATTTCTCAAAAAGGGTATTCAAGCTCTCAATCTGTTCATCCAAAACTCCGTTCGAAGTGTCAATTACTCCGTTTAATTCAGAGAATTTGTTCAACTTACCGAACCCCTTGAGAGTATGATGAATAGTGGCGCTAAGCTTTTTTTCTAAATTCGCAATTCGACGTAAGTATTTGGCTTCTCTAGCTTCCGATTTTCCTAACTCGAAATATAGTAGATTTACTCGGTCGATGCAGATATTTAATAAGATTTGCTGATTCTCTACTAGGTCTTCGCACAAATCTATCTTAATTAGGACTGGCTCGATCTTCTCGTCTAGCTTTTGCAATTCGGAATATACGGCGTTTTTGTCCTGCAAATCTTGCATGATCAAATTTGATCCTTCATGATCCCAAACGAACTATGAGGGTTAAGAAAGAGAGTCTCGATCAAAGCCTTTCAAGCAATCACCTCGGCATTCTCGAGTAAAAATTACACACTGCGCTAGGTGTTATTCAAAAGTTTCGTTGAAGCTCTTGCCAATCAAAAACGACGGAAAAGTGGACATGAGAGGCTACACAATCTCTACAAACGTGTATAGGGGTGTGTTAAGCAAAAATATTACCGTTCTTGCGATCAAAAGCGCAACTCGTGAATTCTCTAAATGAGTTATAACACCAAGTTATTCTATCTCTCATCGGAATTCTCACTTCCTCACAAGCTACCTTTTTGGTGAGCAGGTTTGGAAAACCCCAATAGGTTGAAACGGTAATATTTCCGTCCTTTAACCTTAAAACAGTTATCTGCCTGCCCCCAGGCAAGGTGACCACTTCCAAAGCTCCCTCGCTCAATCCCTCTTTATAGGTGAAATAAAATAGATCAGGAAAATAGGGCGTATGGTATAAATCTTTACACAGCCTTAAGCAATTTTCCTAATATCTGTGAAAAACGGACTCATACGCTAAGTTTTCCAACGTCGACACCTGATTCAGATGTTTTTCAGAACCTACCGGCCAAGAGACGGACTCTAATTCAAACTCATCAATGTAAAGGAAACCCCTGTAGCTTCTGACGTAAGGGTCTCCACACAAGCCTGAACTTCCAAGTCTCAATGATTCTTTCGCCCTTGCCTGTAAGGTGATAACGTTGGGTACTCCTGAGTAGGTAGGTGCTGTAATACCACCGTTTCTTAACCTAAATACTTCTACGACATGTCCGTTTGGGAACGTCAAGTATTCGGACTAGTCGTGAGCTAAACCAGCGGGGTGAGCGAAAATAAAACGTTCCGTAGAATAGGGGGTGTCAATGAATTTCATAAACAACCGTCTGCACTTTTCAACATGAAGTTTAAAAGACGCTTCGAAAGCTAAGTTCTTCAGCAAGTCGGGGCTCTTAGCCATACAAGGGCATTAATAGTCCCGAGAGTTGCGTTCTCACAAAACCACTTAGTCAAAAGTAAAGGGTGTATTTTAAAGTAGGTGTTTCTTGGTACCACTCTTCCAGGAATACTTCGGAGTTCCTCTGCTCGGAAAAGTGCTTAACTAAGGCCTCAGTATCCTTTATGAGAAAAATCTGGCGCCACTTCTCGCAGCAACAACTTCGGTAGTAAAATATACTCCAGATGTCGTGCAGCAGCTGCACTGTCTCTCTGCTGAGATAAACTCCTTTGAAGTGCCTGGGAAGTACGATACTCACTCTCTCAGTCCCGTCTGAGACAAATTATTGATTATTAAAAATGAATTCATCATTAGATAAGTTTATTCTCACCTTACTATTCACTTCAATTTATTTAGTAGTAAAATATAAGACCTTAAACTTTGTGCAATTTTTAATTCTTTTTTCAGTCTTGGCCAATAACACTTGGTGTTGGGAGTGGACTTGTGTGTCAACGCTATGCTCAGAAATTGTTTTACCATTTACAATTCCTTCACTGAATATAATTATTAAAGATCAACCTTACAGAGAAGAGTATTTGCTGTTGACGCTCTATCACTAGTTTCTTTTCATGGTGTTGTTTCAAATTTAATTAGCAAATTTTATGTCTAAAAGTGAAGAAATTTAAATTAACCTTGAACATAATTCCAGGTCAGAATTGTTTTTACCTAATTTTTTTATAATCAAATCTTGTAAGTATAAATAAAGTATAGATGAGATATATTATATAACTTGCAAATGTTAATTTTCTTTTCTAAAATTAGAATAATATAATTTATTAGAGTATCTGTCGAGAGATACTTGTTAAAAAACTGTAGCAATAAATCACATGCTTGTATTTGATTACGTACTAAGATCTCTATAAATATTTTATTTTTTAAAGAGAATCAAAGACTTAAATTTTACAATGATTCAATTGAATCTAGAACTAACAGTCTGTGTAACTGTATAACATTAGTAAAAAGCAAAAGTTGAATATTTAAATATTATCCAGACATCTATATTTAAAATATTAATATGTAGTGTTGTTTCTTACCTAAAATATTATAATTTTGTTTTTTAAGTCAAAAGTTTTATTTATTAGTAAAATAAATAGTAGCAATAGCATAAAAAACTACTTGATAAATTTATAGAATAAATATAGCTACTCTGGTTTCACTAATCGCTAAAAACATAAAAAAAGCAACTATTGTTTTATTAGAAACTTTCTGCGACTAACTGTATTTATAGTCATATAAACTTAAATATTTTGTCATGCATTGATAAAACTACTATATCACATACATACATGTATTAGAAATCACATGTTAAAAAATAAAATAAATTTTTTTTTTACTTGAAAAACTTGTGTAAATTATTCATTTTTTCAATGTATTATACTTCAAAATATTGAAATATAAAAGAAAAAAAAAAAAACCATAGTAATTATAAAAAATAATAGTAATTATTAAAAAAAAAAAAAAATTAGTAAAAACTTTTTTTATTAAATAATGAAAATCCGTACGGAAATCTGTGCACAAATCCGTACGGAAATCCGTCTCAATTATCCGTACCAAAATCCGTTCGGATTTCGGTACGGGTTGCCGTGCGGATTTCTGTACGGATTTTTTCAGCTGGGCAATAAAGTTTTCATAAGATAACAATTTTAAAAAAATTTTGAATAATAAATTATTTAATTAAATTATTTACACGCAAAAACCTAGCAAAGTTTCGCCTGGTATTGAGTGTGAAGAAATTTTGTTCAAACTTACACGTAAGATAAGAGAGAGAGAGAGAGAGAGAGAGAGAGAGAGAGAGAGAGAGAGAAGGCGAGGGCTCGCGCGGTGCCTGCGGCTGGCTCGCACGTGTGTATGTGGATCTGCTAAAATTACGATTTACGATCAGCTGATAGGCGAATGTGTGAAAAATTCGTTAAATATGTTGTGGTTTTTATTTTCTGATTGAATCAATTGGGAAGTTTATCAAGGTCTGTTTATACAAAATTATTTTTTTTAGTCTTTCTGATAAAATTTTTGTGCATGGTTATTTCCATTAGGTAAACATAACCTGCACATTTGAATATTTATGCAGCTTTCATCATGGCTTTTATATTTTTTTATGAACAATATTTTTTTACACTATAAGAAGCTTTTTATTTAAAAAAAGTAAGTTTATATCAAGGTACCTGCTACTTATATATTTAGAGTTATAATGCTTCAAGAGAATTCAAATAAAAATTAATAAAAATTTTTGACGCTAACAAAGAAAATTGGTGAAGAAAACTCATGATTAATTCAGGTCAACACTGATTGTTAAATTTCAAGAATTAAAAGAAGAATGAAATAAAATAAGGAAGAAAAATGTTTTTTAAATTTTCATTTTTTTAGCAGTGGAACGAGCCTTGCGACTTGGTTCTTGGTTTTACCACTGTTTATTTTATTAATATTTAGATCAGAAAATTAACAATCATGATTAATTTAGGTTCAACATTGAAGATTTAAGTTCAAGCATTAGAAAAAAAATGAATACATTTTGTATTGCTGCAATTGCAAAAAAAAAAAAAGAGGAAGAATAATGCATTTTTTTAATTTTTATTTTTTTAGTAGTGGAATGAGCTCGCCGCCTTGGTTCTTAGTTTTACTATTGTTTATTTTATAATACTTAGATATTTAATTTTTTATGATAATTATTACTGTAAAATATGATAGCTTTGCTAATAATTTTATTGGTTAGAGTTACCCCCGCACGACTCACGCACAGCAGCGCACATGGAAGTAGATAAAACAGTAAGGGTTCATGGCCAGTAAGGGTTCACGGCCAGAGTGGCTTCACGGCCAGAGAGCCAACCCTTTCTAAGCCATACTAGATTGCGGGGATTGTATTGTATGATCAGGTTTTTTAAATAGATTAAAAATTTTAGTTGAATTTTCAAAACAAATTTCTTGTATTAACACATATTTTTACTTTTATATGAATTTAAACTTAAATTTGAAATTTATTGTAGATATCCAACCAAAATTTATCATTTTACTTTTAATTTATAAAGTTTTTAGATTTATTTTTTTAAACTTAATTTCAACTATTACAATCAAATTCATAAAATTCGTACATATATTTTTTGATTCCTTTACCTAGAACGATGCATATAAAATGAATTGATAATACTTAAAGTTTAACATTTGAGAAAATCCTATAAAAAAGCTGTATATTAATATAAAAATTAACAGCCCATATTTACATTACAAAACATGACAGTTTTAAATAACGTTTATTTTATAAATACTTAAAAAAGTTTCGATAGTAAATCCTAAAAAGAAAAGCTTTACATTAATATAAATACTTAAAAAAGTTTGACAAAAATGCTCTAAAGAAAAGCTACACAATAACACAAAATGGTATTTACGTAACAAAAAATTGGTTCAAAAAGTTATTAAGACACATTATATGAGTTATTAAAATAATTCCCCTTTTATAGGGAGGTTTTAACCCCTTTAAGGAGGACATTCTGTCAAAAGAATAATTTTCGAATTTGTAAATAGAAAATTAATAAGTGAGTAAGATTTTTTATTATATTCGTGAGCATGACCATCAACTGATTATTGATGCTTTTTAAAATATTTAAAGAGGGATGTATAATCGTGAGAGTTATTGAGCTGTGACCTTGAGTGAGATTGATATGTTTAACCTTCACGACTTCTACGCGATGATTGTCGTGTTCGCTCGCGAGAGTGGCGACAACCCATAGAATTACGCGACGATGGTTGAGTTCGCTCACGAGAGCAGTGATTACGGCTCACTGATTCACGCGAGGATGGTTGACTTCGCTCGCGAGAGCGGCGACAACTCATAGAATTACGCGAGGATGGTTGACTTCGCTCGCGAGAGTGATGATTACGGCTCACTGTTTCACGCGATGATTGTCGTGTTCGCTCGCGAGAGCGGCGACAACTCATAGAATTACGCGAGGATGGTTGACTTCGCTCGCGAGAGCGATGATTACGGCTCACTGTTTCACGCGATGATTGTCGTGTTCGCTCGCGAGAGCGGCGACAACTCACAGAATTACGCGACGATGGTTGACTTCGCTCGCGAGAGCGATGATTACGGCTCACTGTTTCACGCGATGATTGTCGTGTTCGCTCGCGAGAGCGGCGACAACTCACAGAATTACGCGACGATGGTTGAGTTCGCTCGCGAGAGCGGTGATTACGGCTCACTGATTCACGCGACGGTCGATGTGATCTATCGCGCTTCACCTGCTGCTGCTGATGAGGTTGCACGAGGGGCTCCTGGATCTTATTGACGTCATGTACCTGCTGCTGCTGCTGATGAGGTTGCACAAGGGGCTCCTGGATCTTATTGACGTTATGTACCTGCTGCTGTTGATAAAGCTGTGCAGTTGATAGTAGAGTTTGTTCACCGCCAAAAATGTTATCATCCATGTCTTGATCATGGAGATCAATGACGTCGCTATCGCTCAACTTCTCATCATTCTCATAACAGCTGTCGTTTGTGTTTTCAAATCTTTTCTGTTGGAGAGATTGTAGAAACGAGGCTACTTGACTCCACTCATTATCATTGCATCCTTCAAGAAACTCACTCAACTGTGGAAAACAATTTTATTAAATGGATTTTAAAATTTCCAAAAAGTAATTAATAAAAAATGTCATACCTCTAAAAATATAAGGCTTTTCTCCTGATTTAAGGCAAGAAACTTGCGACAATCCTTTACTTTTTTGAGTAGATATTCTACCCCCAACATTGACTGTCGTAGAAGTTTATTATTACAGTTATATGATTTTATTTATTATATATTTTATTTATTATATAATTTATTATATTTATATTTTTATTTATTATATAATTTATTATAGTTATATGATTTATTAGTACAGTTATATGATTTATTTGAAGGTGCATTGTCTTCCTCGATGATTGCACGCTCCGGGGCCGCCTCCGTTGGTTGCTGCTGTTCCATCGTGACTGCACGTTCCTGAACAGCCTCCAGCGGTTGCTGTTGTTCCACCATGACTGCATGCTCCGGGACCGCCTCCGTTGGTTGCTGTTGTTTCACCATGACTACATGTTGCTGAATCGCCTCCGGCGGTTGCTGTTGTTCAGCAATCACTGGCTGCTGATTTTCGATATTCTGTAAAATCTGCTCAATGGTTACAACTTCCAACTCAGCTTCCACTGCATCATCAACTGTAAACAGTAAAAAAGGTTTGAAAAAAAACTTAAAAACTTGACTAGAAAAAAAAGATTATTGTTTTGAATATTTGTGTGGTAATTTTTTTCAATTACAATTGATAAAAAAAATGATTTGTTAAAAAAAGTTTAAAAAGTGTACAAAATTAAATAAAAAATAATCTTATACAGAATTTAACTAGTAAATTATTTTCGAAAAGCTTTTACAAAAACTTCGGTTTGTATAAAAAAAAATGTAAACAAAAAACCTAACCTCACTTTACCCTACACATATCAAAGATTTTAATAGAAAAAAAAAATGAAGTTATTATACTTACGATCGTCCATATTAAATCCAGCGTCTCTTAAAAGTTGTTCTAAAACATCCGAAGTTTCACTTGCATTTAGGTGACTATCACTTGCATGATCTGTGAAATTCTTAAACTTTTTACGAGAGGTGATAAAAATGGAGACACTATGCACTCACCGGTTTCTTGAACGCGACTAAACGTTATATAATCTTCGAACAGAATGTTCTAAAAGTTACGTTCGAGAATGTTCGTATGGAGGCACTGTACACTCACAGGTTGCTCACACGCGACTGAACGTTACATAACCTTCGAACAGAATGTTCTAGAAGCAACGTTCGAGAATATTCAAAAAGTCACTTTAAAAGTCACTTTGAAAAGTGACTTTTCGAATATTCTCGAACGTTGCTTCTAGAACATGTAAGAAAGTGGAAAAAAATATATAAATACTCCCCCGATATTGAGACTCAAAATCACTCTTTAAAAAATCTTCAACCATGGAGGTCGAAATAATATACGAACTCATCGTGATTGAAGATAATGAAGGAGCTCAACCCGTGCAGGAGGTGCAAGACGGTGTCGATGACATGCTGCCGGAGGACTTTTGGGTGGACAACCGTGAGGAGCCCATGCTAATCTTCCCCTGGGAGCCTTAAATTCGTACAATACATTATGTATACATTGAGTGAATAATATATTCATCATACGGTGTCTGCATCGATTGATCGTAAGAGTCAACCTCGTCTCGACTCATAAACATGTCCGACGGGATCGGTGAGAGAAGTCGCATGCGTTTTTCGAGCAAAACAAACTTTTTGATGGCCAAACAGTTTCTTTTTGAGCACACTGCGATTTCTGAAGTGTGGTTGTTACATTCGGTGTGAACATCTTTGATCAGCTGCTTCATGACTGGTGCACTTTCTTCTTCGATATTACAAATCAACCTGAAACAGATAAGTAAAATTTTTTTTTTTTTTACTTTTCTAACCTATTTCAAAGTTATTTTAAGCTTGCTTTAAGCTTACTTAAAGCTTGCTTAAGCTTGCTTTAAGCTTATTTAAAGCTTGCTTAAGCTTGCTTTAAGCTTACTTAAGCTTACTTAAGCTTGCTTTAAGCTTACTTAAAGCTCACTTAAAGCTTATTTAAGCTTGTTTTACATTAAAAAAAAAATTTTTATAAATACATTTAAAAACACAAACTTTAAAAAAAAATCAATTACTTACTTTTCAGGTAACAGTTCCTCAAGATATTGCTTTTTTTGTAGACCCTTAACATAGATTTTCGTAGCATTTTTTAAATGCTTATTGAGAATCTTGATTAAGTCCTTAGCGGGAGTAGTTCCAGATTCCCAACTGATCTTGTGAAACCTGCGTTGGAGCCATTCGTTGACTCGTTTTTCTTCAGAACTCAAGCGGTTGAATTTGCATGGAGCTTTGAAGAGACAGGTAAATGGTGGAACATTAGATTCGAGAACCGGAACAATCGATAATTCCTTGATGACCAAAAGATTACAGCTGCGGCGGAACGCTTGGAAATCCAGTGAGTACTCCATTTTGTCAAGAGTTTTATCTTCTCGAAATGATCTTTTCTGTCCAAGTGATCTGCTGCTTGTTGACAATCGACTGTGCTTGACGTTGAGTTACTCCACCCTTTTATATCCTAAACCAAGAACCTTCTAGAACGACTTAAACCTGGAGTGGGAGAAGAAACTTCTGGAACGACTCTAACCTCTAAGAGTGAGAAAGAAATTTCTGGAACTTTCTGGGAGGGGGGAAGAAACTTCTGGAACGACTCTAACCTCTAAGAGCGAGAAAGAAACTTCTGGAACCGCTGAAACCTCTTGGAGTGGGAAGAAACTTCTAGAACAACTTACTTTGGTTATAAAAGACGACACCTATCAACCTTTTTCATTCTTTGGATCGCTTTGGTGGCTTTCAAACCTACTCCAAGATGGATTTAAAGTATTTTAAGCTGGTAGCTGACACTCTACAGGACTCTCTTCGGAAGTATTCATCTACAGCAGACCGTGAAGATTTTTCAAGGTGGTTGAAAAGTACTTCGGAGGCCATTACGCAGCTGGAAAATGGGATGCAACAACATAACCTGTCCAGACCGGAAAAACAGAAACTTCAAACATGTATGGCGCAGTTCATGAGCATGCGCTGTCAACTTCAAAGCTTATTGGAATTCCGTGGTGGTGAGCTTCAAGGTGTGACTTCCAATGATTTACCCAAAGTTTCTTGGCAAGATTTTGAATCTGCATTTGAAAATAGGATCAAGTCGGGGATTATCGTTAATCTAGCTCATTTGGATATTTTATCATTTTTGCAAGATGCCAAAGCTCTATTTATGACGAAAGTTACTGATTTGTTGAATGACCACTCATCGCTAAAAATAAATACGGAGTTGGCATCTGAATATATGATTTTAAAAGATGGTGCTGAGGAATTAGAGGTTAAATTTTTCAACACAGAAAATAATTCAGTGTACAAATCAACAGATCTCGATGATTGGTTCGAAATCAACGTCAGTCAACCTTTACAAAACCAAATCGAATCTTTCAAGGGGAAAGGATCTGGTTGGTCAATGGTTCGAATTTTACGACTGGTTGTAAATTCCAACAAGCTCAATCAGTTACGAGCATCTTCGTATATACCACTACCTCCGGAAATAAATAGTAAAAAGGCTTGTGTTAATGTACAAAATGATGACGCTGCTTGCTTCAAATGGTCAGTTTTAGCGGGGTAAAATCCCGCAAGTTCACATCCATATCGAGTATCCAACTATAAAAAATATGAAAATGAATTGAATTTTGAAAATATTGACTTTCCGATGTCTCTGAAAAACTTAAACAAATTTGAGAAGCAAAATTCTGTCTCTGTAAATGTATATATGTTGAAAAAATATGGTAAAAAGTATGAAGTATCCCCAGTCCACCTCAGTAGCAATAAAAAAGAAAAACACATTAATCTGTTGCTGATTCAAAATTTTTATGAGGATGAAAGTAGGGAAAACGAAGAGTCTGAGACTATTGAAGAAAATATCAGTTACCATTATGTACTTATACGTAATTTATCAAGGTTAGTTCGAAGTCAATTAACATCTAATAAAAAGAAGTGTTTTATTTGTGATAGATGCATGTGCTTTTTTATGACTGAGCAACAGCTACAGCTGCACGTGATCGATTGCTCACAAATAAACAAATGTAAAATAAAAATGCCAAGTGAAAAAGATAAATTTTTAAAGTTTTCCAATTTTAACCACTGTGAAAAAATTCCTTGGGTGATTTATTCTGATTTTGAATCACTGCTTGTACCTGTTACCGACGAAAAAGACCGAGCTTTTCAACAGCATCAAGCGCACAGTGTTGGCTTTTACCTCAAATGTAATTATGACGATTCCCTCTCGAGATATGAGTCTTATCGTCAAACTAACGAATCAGAGCAGACTCCAGCGGCTTGGCTAATTGGTAAACTTCGTAAAATATGCGATGAAATAGAGGAATCCTACAAGAATATCAAACCAATGAATCTTACACCTGCAGAAGAGGAAAGTTTTAACAAGGCTAAAGTATGTCACATCTGCAAATTAGGATTCACTGACTCAGATATCAAAGTGCGAGATCATTGTCACATGACTGGACGGTAAGATTACTAAAAAATGAATTACACATAATTTTTTCGTTTTTTTAATTTTTTTTATTTATTCTTTTAGCTATAGAAATGCAGCCCATCAAAAATGTAATATGTTGTATAGAGAATCTAGAAGCATCCCAATCACTTATCACAATTTGGCTTACGACTTACACTTCTTGATCAAGGAACTAGCCGCCTCTACGATACTTGAAGGACGAGTAAAATTACTTGCGGAGAACAAAGAGAAATACATATCGTTCACAAAATATGTCAAAGGGAGTGACATTAATTTTCGATTCATTGATTCTTTCCGCTTCTTACCCACATCGTTGGAAAAATTAGCCTCGTACTTGGAAGAAAAAACTACTGCAACTCATGAGTTTTTAAAGGATGGGTACTCAATTGAACAAATTAATTTGCTACTGAGAAAGGGAATATATCCCTACGATTTTACTTCAAGCTTTGAAAAACTTCAAGTAAAACAACTTCCCAGTAAAGAGGAGTTTTATAACCAACTTAATGACTCTCACGTTACCGACGAAGACTATCAACATGCTCAGAATGTGTGGAGCACATTCAATATTGACACTTTAGGGTCATACTCCGATCTTTATCTAAAGCAAGACATATTACTACTCGCTGATATATTTGAAAACTTCAGAACAACCTGTCTGCAAGCGTACGGTCTCGACCCAGCACATTACTACACAACGCCTGGGCTCTCGTTTGACGCTATGTTGAAACATGCTAACGTCACTCTTGAGCTGTTAACCGATGTTGACATGTTGCTGTTTATCGAAAGAGGTATCAGAGGTGGTATTAGTCAATGTTCTCATCGATTTGCGGAGGCCAACAACAAATATATGAGTGAAAAATATGATGTCGGTAAAGAAGAGAGCTACATTACCTACGTAGACGCCAATAATTTATACGGGTGAGTTTACATCTGTTTATTCTAAATAACTAAAATTTAAAAATTATAAAAATGTTTTTTGTTTTAGGTGGAGCATGAGTCAGTTTTTACCAACAGGTGGCTTCAAGTGGGTTAAAGACGTTGACGAGCCTAAGTTTTGGGATGTTCCAAATGACTCCCCTCTAGGTTACATTCTAGAAGTTGATTTACACTACCCCGAAAGTTTGCACGATGCACACAACGACCTTCCTTTCTGTCCCGAGCATATGTGTGCTCCAGGCTCAAAGCAGAAAAAACTTCTAACAACGCTCTACGACAAAAGTCGATACGTAATCCATTACAGAGCATTGAAACAAGCGTTAAAGCATGGGCTTATTCTTAAAAAAGTACACAGAGCACTCGAGTTTTGACAAAGTGATTTTTTAAAAAGTTACGTTGACTTGAACACTGCAAAAAGGAAAATATCTAAGAATGAGTTCGAGAAATTGCTATGGAAGCTGTTCAATAACGCCATTTACGGAAAATGCATGGAAAACGAAAGAAAAAGACTTGATGTGAAGCTAGTATTCAAATGGTTTGGACGTTACAGTGCTGAAGCCTTAATTTCAAAGCCAAATTTTCACAGTAGAGCTATTTTTGATGAAAATCTCGTTGCGATTCAGCTCTCACATACGGAAATCACCATCCGAAAACCTATTTATATTGGTCTGTGCGTATTGGACATAAGTAAAACTTTGATGTACAAGTTTCACTACTCATTTATGAGGGAACGCTTTGTTAATAGATGTCGGATGATGTACACGGACACCGACAGTTTCCTCTATCACATAAGAGGTATAAATATCTATGATGTTATAAAAGAAAACATCGATCAATTTGACACATCCGATTATCCCGAGGACAATCAATTTGGAATACCTAGAAAAAACAAGAAAGTAATGGGGTTGTTCAAGGACGAAGCTTGTTCAAAGATCATCGAATCCTACATTGGGCTTCGCAGCAAGATGTACAGCGTAAAAATTCAAGGAGAAGATCCAATTAAAAAAGTAAAGGGGGTCAAGACACGAGTTGTGAAGAACAAAATATCTTACGAAGACTATGAAGATTGTTTGTTCAATCAAACAATAAAAAAAGTTCATCAAAACACCATAAGATCAAGTTTACACGTAGTAAGAACGGAAAAACAAGAGAAAATTGCGTTGAGCCCCCATGACGACAAGCGCCATCTGATACCTAACGATACAAACACGCTTGCTTGGGGACACTGGTCGATTATCGAAGAGGATCTTTTGGATGAATTCGCTGAAGAACATTCTAGTGAATTCTTTCAAGAAATCAACACAGAAAGTTCGAGAAGCTCAGAGAATGGTCTAGAAGAGAACTATCGAGAAGTTTTCGAGAATGTTGGAAATGTGGGGGTAACCCTACATAAGGAGCAGGTTCAATCAACACCTAACATTCATTCCGTGGATGAGCTTCAAGAATCACCTCCACCCAAAAGACGAAGATATTGCTGAACCCAAACGCATCCACTAAAAGTAAGCATATTGCATATTCGAATAATCAATTAATCAGATAATCTAATACCTGCTTATCAAATATTAGCTAAATTATTTTTTATATTTATATTTGCAATTTTTTTATTTTTTCTGTTACAGAAAATGGATTTCTCAGCCATTAATCAGTTATCAACAAACTCGTTTCTACCAAAGAAAAAATTGACTGATCTGTCCTCATCGAAAAGTTACGAGGTGACTACCTTGCGACAGGTAAAGACGATGTATGGCGCGAGAACCGTTCTCACATTGGACAAAGAATTTCAAGTCTTTCTCCCTCCTCGTTTTCAAAAACTCTTCGATCAAGAACTCGAACTGTTTCAAGACATGAAAGTTGCATCGCAATCTTCAGAGCTGTTTTTAAAATACATGGGTGAAGGAAAAATTGAATTTTGTAACGAGTCGTGAGTTAATAATGGATTTATCATTAATTAATAAGTTAGCAGTTAATGCTTATTTTATAAATACTAAATATAATAAGTCAATAGTATTAACAAAAGAAAAAAATTATAAAGTTTTATCATTAAATCGTAGAAAAACCATGTTCGGCTCTGTAATCGAAGCAACAATCGATGTTGACTTAGAAATAAATATTCCTTCATTCCGATTTCAAAATCTTTTTGAGCAAGATAATTCTTTGTATACTCAGTTACAAGATAATATAATTAGCGGTAATTTATATATAAAGTACTTAGGTAATAAGAAAATAATGTTTATTCATGTAATTAGTAACTAGTGTTAAATAAATACACACGTAAATTAAAGTAAATTGTCTTTTTATTTAAAAAAACATTTAAAAAAATATTCAATTAGAAATAATACATTTAATTAGTAATTTATTATAAATTTTTTAAAAGTTATAAATCGCTTTTATCAATCCAACTATTATGAGATGAATCAAAACCTAGCCATTTAACATACAATTTATCATCTTTTTTTCTAATAACTTTTTCTATTAAGTAAATATCTGGATGTTTAGTCTTTAAAAGCTCTTGCTCATAAAAACAGCCAGTTACAGGCTTATCAACATAATCTTTTAATTTATAAGTAATGGGGTTGGTCTTGTTTATATGAGTCACCGTAAATACTTCAGTTGACCAATTGGGAGTGTAACCTTTGTCAAAAATACCTTTAACTTTACTAATTCTAACCTTATCGTTTATTTTAAATTTTGGTTTTTTTAAAATGATCTTTTTTTTATTGATTCGTTGTGAAATTTCTGAAATATGATTGACAGTTACGTCCTTTGGCTTCATTCCGATGGTTCGATGCTTTCGATTATTGTAAGAGTTGATCAAATCTGGTAAAATGTCTAACCATTTATATGATCCGCGTACACTAAATTTTTTCCACATACTGTTTTTCAAGGTTCGATTGAATCGTTCACAAATTGAAGCTTTGAGACCGCTATATGTAGAATACATATTAATTTTATATTTTTTCATTAGACCTTGAAAGTCTTTGTTATAAAACTCTTTACCTTGATCAACATGAAGATTGCGGGGAGGTTTAATTTTTTCCAAAACAGAATTCATCGCAGCTGTAACATCTTTTCCAGATTTAGTTTTCACTGGAACCGCCCACGCATATTTAGAAAAAATATCGATTATAGTGAGCAAGTATCTGAAACCATTATTTTCTCTAGAAAAATCCTGAACCTCCACAAGATCGGCTTGGAGGGTTTCTAAAGGAGCTCTAATCTGTACTTTTCTTCGAGGAAAATTTCTACGAGCAGGTTTATGTATCTCCTCTGCTACTTTTTCCATTTTTTGAAATTTTACTAATAGTATCCGATACTTCAAATTTAAAATTTTCCAACCAATCTGATACTTCCTTTTTAAAGTAATGAAATGCTTTTTGTTCTTCTTTAATAACTAACTGCAATGTATTATAATTTACCGCGTCGTTCAAATCAAGCGGAGAAGCTAAATTACAAATTCTTTTGCTTTCTATATCGTATTGACCGTCTTGAGTTAATTTGTAACCAATTCCTGGGAGACCGCGACTGCTTTCAGTTTTTTCGCGTCTGCGTCCAAACACGTCGACAGACATGATGATAATGAGAATAAATTCAGTGTTGTTCAGTATATATACCCACCCTCTCGAAGTTCTTCAATGATGGAATGAATTTCATTTGTATGACTCAAATTACCTGCTGCTTGTTCGGCTATCAAGAGCTGTAAGCGCTCAACTAACTCGTTCGGGTCGTCCCAATAAATATAATCCATATTGGTACTACGCTTGGCAATTTTGAATCTAGGAATCAATCCTTTTCCTAGTTTCTTAGGTGGTGTTTCAAAGTTTTTTCTGTTGACAATGGCTTTTTTTAATGTTTTTGAAGGAGTTTTAGATTTTGGAGTTAAGGATTCTGCTCCAAATAGTGGTGCAATAATATTATTATACTTATTACTGAAACTATGCTTTTTTATTTGTCCGTTGGGTTTGAAACTTTTTCTGTGAACGCTTGAAATTTCTAGAATTTTTTTATACGGATTTAAATCTTTAATTTCATAATTTTGTGGATTTCTGTGAACGATGAGTTCAAAAAGTCCTTTAGTTCGAGGAAAAGATACATTATTAACAATGATATTATCTCTTTCAAATTTAACAGATGCGTTACCAAGTTTATATCCATCTTCTGTTTTTACAATTCCATAAATCTTATCGAGATCCAAATTAGATTCTTCTATCTCGCTTTCTAATTCGTTTTGGTTTATGATTGGATTTTCAACCACATTATACGATTCATCTTCATTATTTTGTTCCGTAGATGATAACTCAAAATCATTTACGACACTACTATGTGCTGTTTAAAAATCTCTTAATTCATTCATATCTTCTTCATCTAGTTCTTTTTTCTCTTCGGATATTTTTATTGTTCTAGGTTTTTTGTTTTTTACAAGTTGCTCGAGAGGATCGATTAAGGGTTTAAAAGTTTCTTTTAATATTCGATCGGTATGATCTTTTTGAAATTTGATTAAATTATATTTTCGTTTGACGGCCATTCGAGCTTTATTAAGCTCTTCAAGAATTTTTTTCTGCCTAGTAAAGTCAGCCATGTTCATGCTGCAATGTCTTATTGAAGACTAACGATATGGTTCAAGTTTATACTATATTTATAGCAAAACAATCGAAACCTTTTCGATATCTACCTTCATTGATGCCTCTATCTTTATCTATAACTAAAAAATTATGTTTTCCTTCTTGCCAACATTTAGAACATAAATCTTTGAAATTATTATACGACATATCAGTATTAACATGATATTCATAAATATGTTTCAAGTTGATTTCATCTTGTCGAAATAAAATTAATAAATTAACGTTGTCTCTTACAAGGTGTTTTGGTACAGCTGCATATGATTGACATAAGTAGAAACAATCTACGGCTTTGTGTCTACCCATACAGAAAAATGCTCTGACGTTGTCTTGTTTTTCGGTCATAACATCATCGAAAATCATTATGGTATTTGGTAGAGCGTCATCTGGAGCTATCACTTCATCTCTGTCATTAAAAGCTAGATAATTAATTCCATCGATTGGATCCAATAGTTGCTTCAGATACTTATATTTAGGCTGGCGAAGTGATTTAGAGTAAACGTAAACGTTTTCAAAACGTAAGCCATTAGGGTGTGTTAATAGAGCCAGTAAGGTGTTTGTTTTTCCACAATTAGAGGGGCCTGATATAACTGCTCTAATGCTGCTTGGAAGTAAGTCCCCATGACGTTTTAGCTCTTTATCCTCTTCAACAATGACGTCAAAATTTGTTACAGGAAGTTTTACTGGGTTTCATGTGAATTCCATGTTGGTTGCTCGAGAACACAAATAAGAATAACCGTTTTTAGTATAAATACATCGCTTTTATACACCAAAGTTCAGTCGTAAACGAACCTCCGAAGAGAGATGATCATTTACAACAAGAAAAAAAAGAAAAAAGGTTACGGATTGGTAAACAAAATCATCAATAAGTTACCTTTTGAATTGCACATACCTGGTTATAATTACTGTGGTCCTGGTACAAAGTTAGCAGCACGATTGGCTCGCGGTGACCAACCAATTAATCAACTTGATTCAGCGTGTAAAGAACACGAAGCATACTCACAAAACAGACAAAATATTTCTGCCAGAAACTCAGCTGATAAGGTATTAGCTGATAAAGCTTGGGAAAGAGTTTTAGCTAGAGACGCAAATATTGCTGAAAAAACTGCTGCTTACGCAGTTACTAACGCTATGAAATTAAAGTCTAAATTAGGGATGGGTCTTAAAAGAAAAAGACCTAAGAAAAAAAGCAGAAAGTTAAAAAAAACCAGTACGATACGAATAAAAAAAACTGGTAAAAAAAGATTGAAAAAAACTGGTAGGAGAAAGTTAAAAAAAAAATGTAAAAAATGACTACATTAAATACAATAATAAAAGCAACTTCACAGACTCCATCTCCAGGACAATCAGCCCAAAGTATCATTAGTACATCTCTTAAAGCTGCTAAGAGTGCCATTAAACAAGCTGGTGGTAAAAATAAAATTAAAGTTCCAAGAATTTTACCAGTTTCATCAAAAATTGGCGGAGTTCTACCTCTCATTCCTTTATTTGCTGGGCTAAGTGCTACAGGACCGCTCGCGGGTGGTGCAGCGGGAATTTACAAGGCTCTTAATGATGCAAGTTCAGCTCGTAAGCAACTAGATGAGAGTAAGAGACATAACAAAACAATGGAGGCAATAGCTTTAGGTAAAGGGCTCTATCTCAAACGATACAAGACAGGTCTTGGTTTATATTTGAAACATGGTAAGGGTTTAAAAAAAAAAAGCCCGAAATAAGTTTACCCGATCGTGCACTATCAAACTTTGACTTGATTGAATATGGTGAAAAATTAAAAATTCCATATTTTCGTGGAGTATTTATGAAAAATAAATTACCATCATCGGGTCCATATTACAATGAAACCGCAATCGTGAATCTTGATAACGATACTGGACTCGGAACTCATTGGGTGGCTTACAAAAAACGTGGTAAGGATGTCACTTACTTTGACAGTTTTGGTAATTTACAACCTCCAGTAGAACTAATGATTTATTTAAATGTTGATGATGTAAAATATAATCCAGAAAAATATCAAACTTATAATACCTTTAATTGCGGTCATTTATGTTTGAAATTTTTAAGCGGTCAACTAAAAGGTATATAAATAGTAGCTTAATCATATTTACCTCATTTCATTCCGAACTATTATGGAGTCAATAACTCTAACTTTATCCGGAACCTCCTCCGTTTTAGAAGCTCAATATTTTCCTCCAATTGAACTATCGTTACACAAAAACTATACTTTGGGTTTGGTTGAACTTTTGACATTCAATTCAATTCCTAATATTGATATTGGGTGCAATCAATTTTATATTGGCGATCAAGTCATAACATTACCAACCGGTTGTTACGAAATCAGCGATATCGAAAAGCATATTCAAAGTATTTTACGACAAAGAAAGATAAATACTGAAATATTTATAAAACCAAACGAAAATACTTTACGAAGTGAGATTACCAGTACTGCACAAATTGATTTTCGTCCTCGAGATTCTATTGCAAATTTATTAGGATTCAAGCATCGGCTGCTTTCCGCAAATAATCATCATACATCAGACTCACCAGTCAATATACTTAAAATAAATTCAATAAGAGTCGAGTGTAACATCACATCTGGAGCCTACATAAATAATCAAAAAGTTCATACTATTCACGAATTTTTTCCAACTGCTGACCCTGGTTTTAAAATCATTGAAGTTCCATCTCAAGTAATTTACTTACCAGTTACAGTAAAGTGTATCGATCACATTCAATTACGTATCGTTGATCAAGACGGTCATTTAGTTAATTTTAGAGGTGAGATTATAACCATCCGATTACATATCAAATCCTCATAATGGGTATTATCTATCACGGAAAGGGATTTCCCACCAGAACATTTCAAACTAGAGAATATAAAAAAGTCAAAGTTAAAAGAATGCACACAAAAATTCTCATGCAACACAAAAAAATTTCCAAACTCTGATGGATATAGAACTTTCAAAGGTTAAATTAAAAACTAGTAGATAAGCAGTAAAGAGGAGATAAGTTTTATCATCACATTATCCGATACCCGCGATCTAGTTGAACTCATAAAATGATGGCTCAGAAAGAGTTGGCTCAGAATCACTGGTGGCTGTCAATCCCTCTAGGCCATGAACCCCTCCTGGCCGTGAACCCTTACTGGCCGTGAAGCCACTCTGGCCGTGAACCCTTACTGGCCGTGAACCCTTACTGTTTTATCTACTCATGGAGTAACAGAAGACGTAGCGCCTGCCATCATGGCCGCTGCGCTGAATTGAAAAAAACACTTATTTACCGTTCTGCATATTTCTCATCCATTTTTTATCTTTTTTGTATATAATTTTTTTAAAAGGTAGCTCTTTTGTGCCGCTAGAGTGCTACATCGTCCTTTTTTTTTTATTTACGGGTCTGTCCGTATGTGACGGGTGTTACATCGTACACAGTTTTTCCAATATTTATGAACATCCCAGATAGCACAAAAAGTTTTCAGAACGTTCTGGCAACGTTGCACAGAAACCATTGCAACCTTTCGTTGAAAGGTTGCTGAACGGTTTTAGAAACGTTGTGACAATCGTGTAGATCTCCATTATTAGTTTCAAAGAAAACCTTCAATCAACGTTATGGCAACGAAGTTTGTCAACCATATTTTTTCAAAAGGTGACCACAAATTGTTCTGGCAACGTTTCTAGAACCTTATGGTAAAACGTTCCTTCAAATTTGCTACAGAGTGTTGACAAGGTTCCAAATTACCGATTTGAATTTAAAACGTTTTAGCGAGAACCTCAAGTTTGAGTAATTTAATTAAAAATACCTATGAATTTGAGGTGGAAAATTTTATGTTTTTAATTTTTTTTGTAAATAATTCGACCTAAATTGGTAAGAACAGCTCTCAGACTAGTCAAATCATTCAAAAATTATTGAAACGACTTTCAGTCGCTCGGCCGGAGTAACAAAATTTGGTGGTTTATATATCCACAGCTTGTTACTTTGCTGCGAGCTCAGTTCTAACGGTAAGCCACCTAGCGGATGGGACCCAAAACTACTCATTTCGCGTTAGCAGTCGTTAGATCTTAAAAAGCATTTAAAGTATTTGAATATACATGTTAAAAACATACTTAGTTTTTAGCTCTTAATTATAATTTTAATTTTTAGCTAGTAATAAATTGACGATAGTAAAAAGAAAAAATTAAAAAAAAAGGGAGGTTTAATTTTTTTTTTTCATGAAAATGTAAACTAAAAATTTTTTAAATATTCTTAAATAAATAAATAAACAAATAAATATGTGAAAATATTTGTTTAAGTTTATTATAGTTAAATAAATGAAATTTGATAATCAAGCCCCGAAGGGGCACAACTTAAATATTAGTTCTAATCCATCATCTCTAACGTTAATGTGTGGTTTGGTGGCTAAAGTCACCGCTCTCCATTTTGCCGTCTCAAGTTCGATTCTATGTGCTTTTTTTTTTTTTTTTAATAAATTATACGCTCTTTAGGTGTTTTTAAGGACATTTTCTAACTTTTAAAAATTTTTATTAAGAAATGCATTGGTACAATTATTTTTAAAATTTTAAATTTTTTAATAACTTTATGGAGGATAAATGAATGAAAAAAATAATTTTTTCAGGGGCATTTTTTTATTTTGGTAATAAATTTTCCTAACAATAAATGAACAGATCCATTATGATTCTTCATAAAGATCAACAAATAACGTTTCTAATCAAGCAATTAGTAATCCATTTTCATTGAAATAAAAGAAAATGTTTATTCAAAAATAAAGTAACTGTACTTAAAATGCCCCCCCCCTCTCCTTGGTATGTTGAATGTATAGACTCTGTGACCAGTGTGTCCGATCCCGGCCCATGGGGTACCGAGAAATTTAAAAATCTTCCGGCGAAGATCAGGCAAACAAAAAACACACAAAAACTTGGGCGGCTGGGTTCAACAAATAAATAAATAAATAAAAAAGTAAATAAATAATCCCCCAAACTTAACAACCCAAAAACCCTGGGCATTGAGATTAAAATAATCAATAATTAAATGAATAAATGAACCCTAAGCAAGACAACCCAACAACGCTGGTCATTCGTGTTTTCGTTTTTTTTTATTTTTTATTTATTTTTTTTTTATTTCTAAATAAATAAGTAAATAAATAAACCAAAAAAAACCAAATCAATAACGCAGGGTGTTAAAGTTTTTTATGAACAATCAAAAATTAAATAAACAAACAAACAAAGCTAGACGACCCAACAGCGCTGGGCGTACTGGTTTTATTGTGAAAAAATGAATAAATAAATAAATAATCCCTAAAGCATCTACAACCTAATAACGCTGGGCGTCCGGGTATTTTAAAATAAATAAATTAATGGACCGCCAAGCGCTTCAACCTCATTACGCTCGGCGTCCGAGTTTTTTTTTTATTACATAATTTAATAAATAAATTAATGAACCGCCAAGCTCTACAACCACATAATGCTAGGCTTCCGAGTTTTTTAAATAAATGAACTAATAAATAAATTAACAGAACGCCAAGCACTACAACCCCATAACGCTGGGCGTCCGAATTTTTCTAATAAAGAAATTAAAAAAATAATTAACAAACTGCCAAGCTCTACAACCACATAACGCTAGGCGTCCAAGTTTTTTAAATAAATGAACTCATAAATAAATTAACAAAACGCCAAGCACTACAACTCCATAACGCCGGGCGTCCGATTTTTTTTAAATAAATGAACAAATATGACAATGAACCACCGAACAATACAACCCCCTACACTGGGCATCCGAATTTTTCTAATAAATAAATTAATCAATTGCCAAGCACTAAAACGCCATAACGCTGGACGTCCGAATTTTTTTTTTTTTAATAAAGTAACTAACCGCCAAGCAATAAAACCCCATAACGCTGAGCATCTGAGTTTTTCAAATAAATAAATTGATAAACCACCAAGCACTACAACCCCATAAAGCTGGATGTCCAAGCTTTTTTTTAAAATAAATTAACTATCCATCAAGCAATAAAACCCCATAACGCTGGAAGTCCGAGTTTTTTTTTTTTTTTTATAAATTAACCAACCGCCAAGCAATAAAACCCCATAACGCAGGACATCCGAGTTTTTCTAAAAAAGTAATTAATAAATAAACTAATGAACCGCAGGGCATATCAACCCCATAACACTGGGCGTCCGAGTTTTTCTAATAGATAAATTAATAAATAAATTAACAAACTGCCAAGCGCTACAACCCCATAACTCTGGACGTCCGAGTTGTTTTGTTTAAAATAAATTAACTAACCGTCAAACCCAAAAACTCCATGACGCTAGACGTCTAAGTTTCTTTTTTTAAATAAATAAATAGCTAAATGAGCCACCAAACAGTACATCCCCATAACGCTGGGCGTTCTGGTTTTTTTTTTTTTTTTTTTTTAAATAAATTAACTAATCACAAAGCACTAAAACTCCATATAGCTGTGCGTCCAAGTTTTTTTTAATAAATAAAATCATATATAAATGAACTACCTAACATTACAACCCCATAACACTGGGCATCCGAGTTTTACTAATAAATAAATTAATAAGCCGTCAAGCGTTGTAACCCCATAACAATGGACGTCCGGTTTCTTTTTTTTAAATAAATTATCTAACCGTCAAGCACTGAAACTCCATAACGCTTGACGTCCGAGTTTTTTTTTGATAAATAAATCAATAAATAAATTAACAAACTGTCAAGCAGTACGACTCCATAAAGCAGGGCGTTCAAGTGTTTTTTTAATGAATAAATCAATAAATAAATTAATAAACTGCCAAGCGCCACAATCCCATAACGCTGGGTGTCCGAGTTTCTTTTAAAAATAAATTAGCTAACCACCAAGCACTAAAACCCCATGAAGCTGGGCGTCCGAGTTTTTTTGAATAAGTAAATAAATATATGAATTAACCGCCAAATAATACAACCCCATAACGCAGGACGTTCGAGTTTTTTTTTGTTTTTTTTTTTTTAAATAAATTACTTATCCGCCAAGCACTTAAACCTCATAACGCTGTGCTTCCAAATTTTTCTAATAAATAAATTAATAAACCGCCAAGCGCTACAACTCCAAAACGCTGGACGTCAGATTTTTTTAAATATTTTAAATAATAAATAAACTAACAAACTGCCAGGCACTGCAACCCCATAACGCTGGACGTCCGAGTTTTTTTTAATGAATCAATTAATATTTATTTATTAGAAAAACTCGGACGCACAATGTTATGAGGTTTTAGTGCTTGGCGGTTAGTTAATTTATTAAAAAAAAAAAACTCGGACGTCCAACGTTATGGGGTAGTAGCGCTTGACGGTTTATCAATTTATTTATTTGAAAAACTCGGACGCACAGCGTTATGGGGTTTTAGTGCTTGGCGGTTAGTTAATTTATTTTAAAAAAAAACTCGGATGTCCAACGTTATGGGGTTGTAGCGCTTGGTGGTTTATCAATTTATTTATTTGAAAAACTCGGACGCCCAGTGTTATGGGGTTGTAGGGAATAGCAGTTTGTTAATTTATTTATTGAATTATGTAATAAAAAAATACTCGGACGCCGAGCGTAATAGGATTGTAGGGCACGGCAGTTTGTTAATTTATTTATTAATTTTTTTTTTAGAAAACTCGGACGTCCAGCGTTATAGGGTTTTAGTCCTTGGCAGTTAGTTAATTAATTAAATAAAATAACTCGGATATCCAACGTTATGGGGCTGAAGCGCTTGGCGGTTTATCAATTTGTTTAATTGAAAAACTTGGACGCCCAGTATTATGGGGTTGTAGCGCATGGCAGTTTATTAATTTATTTATTAGTAAAATTTGGATGCCCAGTGTTATGGGGTTGTATTGTTTGGTGGTTCATTTATACATTTATTTATTTATTTAAAAAAACTCGGACGCCCAGCTTCATGGGGTTTTAGTGCTTGGTGGTTAGTTAATTTATTTAAAAAAAAAACTCAGACGTCCAGCGTTATGAGGTTGTAGTGGTTGGCAGTTTATTAATTTATTTGTTTGAAAAGCTCGGACGCCCAGTGTTATGGGGTTGTAGCGCATGGCAGTTTATTAATTTATTTATTAGTAAAACTTGGATGCCCTAAATTGTATTGCTTAGTGGTTCATTTATACATTTATTTATTGATTAAAAAAAACTCGGACGCCCAGTGTTATGGGGTTGATATGCCCTGCGGTTTGTTAGTTTTTTTATTAATTTATTTATTAGAAAAACTCGGACGTCCTGCGTTATGTGGTTGTAGTGCTTGGCAGTTTGTTAATTTACTTATTAATTTATTTATTAGAAAAACTCGAATGCCCATCAATGCGCGGACATCCCGCGTTATGGGGTTTTATTGCTTAGTTGTTAGTTAATTTATAAAAAAAAAAAAAAAAAAAACTCGTACTTCCAGTGTTATGGGGTTTTATTGCCTTGCAGATTGTTAATTTATTTTTAAAAAAAAGCACGGACGTCCAGCGTTATGGGGTTGCAGCGCTTGGCGATTGATTAATTTATTTATTAGAAAAATTCGGATGCCCAATGTACGGGGTTGTATTGTTCGACGGTTCATTGATATATTTGTTTATTTATTTAAAAAAAATTGGACGCCCGCGTTATGGGGTTGTAGTGCTTGGCGTTTTGTTAATTTATTTATGAGTTCATTTATTTAAAAAACTTGGATGCCTAGCGTTATGTGGTTGTAGAGCTTGGTAGTTTGTTAGTTTTTTTTTAAATTTATTTACTAGAAAAACTCGAACGCCCAGCGTTATGGGGTTGTAGTGCTTGGCGTTCTGTTAATTTATTTATTAGTTCATTTATATAAAAAACTCGGATGCCTAGCATTATGTGGTTGTAGAGCTTGGTGGTTTATTAATTTATTTATTAAATTATGTAATAAAAAAAACTCAGACGCCGAGCGTAATGGGGTTGAAGCGCTTGGCGATCCATTAATTTATTTATTTTTAAAAACCCGGATGCCCAGCGTTATTAGGCCGTCTAGCTTTGTTTGTTTGTTTATTTAATTTTTGATTGTTCATAAAAAACTTTAACGCCCTGCGTTATTGATTTGTTTTTTTTTGGTCTATTTATTTATTTATTTAAAAATAAAAAAAATAAATAAAAAATAAAAAAAAATAAATAAAAAATAAAAAAAAATAAATAAAAAATAAAAAAAAATAAATAAAAAATAAAAAAAAATAAATAAAAAATAAAAAAAAATAAATAAAAAATAAAAAAAAATAAATAAAAAATAAATAAAAAATAAAAGAAAAATAAATAAAAAATAAAAAAAACGAAGACACGAATGACCAGCGTTGTTGGGTTGTCTTGCTTGGGGTTTATTTATTCATTTTATTATTGATTATGTTAATCTCAATGCCCAGGGTTTTGGGTTGTTAAGTTTGGGGGATTATTTATTCACTTATTTATTCATTTATTTATTTATTTAACCCAGCCGCCCAAGGTTTTGTGTGTTTTTTGTTTGCCTGATCTTTTTTTTAAATTTCTCGTTACTCCCTGGGCCGGGATCGGACACACTGGTCATAGAGTCTATACATTCAAGATACCAAGAAGAGGGGGGGCATTTTAAGTACAGTCACTATATTTTTGAATAAACATTTTCTTTTATTCCAATGAAAATGGATTACTAATTGCTTGATTAGAAATGTTATTTGTTGATCTTTATGAAGAATCATAATGAATCTGTTCATTTATTGTTAGTAAAATTTATTACCAAAATAAAAAAATGCCCCTGAAAAAATTATTTTTTTTCATTCATTTATCCTCCACAAGGTTATTTGAAAATTAAAATTTTTAAAAATAAGTGTACCGATGCATTTATTAATAACAATTTTAATAGTTAGAAAATGTCCTTAAAAACACCTAAAGAGCGTATGAATATGATTTGTTAAAAAAAAAAAAGCACAAAGATTCGAACCTGTGACGGCAAAATAGAGAGCGGTGACTCTAGCCACCAAACCACACATTATCGTTAGAGATAATGGATTAGGACTAATATTTAAGTTGTGCCCCTTCGGGGCTTGATTATGAAATTTCATTTATTTAACTATAATAAACTTGATCAAATATTTTCTTATATTTATTAAAAATTATTACCAAAATAAAAATATTCCCCTGAAAAAATTATTTTTTTCATTCATTTATCCTCCATAAAGTTATTAAAAAATTTAAAATTTTAAAAATAAGTGTACCAATGCATTTCTTAATAAAAATTTTTAAAAGTTAGAAAATGTCCTTAAAAACACCTAAAGAGCGTATAATTTATTAAAAAAAAAAAAAAAAGCACATAGAATCGAACTTGAGACGGCAAAATAGAGAGCGGTGACTTTAGCCACCAAACCACACATTAACGTTAGAGATGATGGATTAGAACTAATATTTAAGTTGTGCCCCTTTGGGGCTTGATCATAAAATTTCATTTATTTAACTATAATAAACTTAAACAAATATTTCCACATATTTATTTGTTTATTTATTTATTAATGAACATTTAAAAATTTTTTAGTTTACATTTTCATGAAAAAAAAAAAATTTAACCTCCCTTTTTTTTTTAATTTTTTCTTTTTACTATCGTCAATTTATTACTAGCTAAAAATTAAAATTATAATTAAGAGCTAAAAACTAAGTATGTTTTTAACATGTATATTTAAATACTTTAAATGCTTTTTAAGATCTAACGACTGCTAACGCGAAACGAGTAGTTTTGGGTCCCATCCGCTAGGTGGCTTACCGTTAGAACTGAGCTCTCAGCAAAGTAACAAGCTGTGGATATATAAACCATTAAATTTTGTTACTCCGGCCGAGCGACTGAAAGTCGTTTCAATAATTTTTGAATGATTTGACTAGTCTGAGAGCTGTTCTTACCAATTTAGGTCGAATTATTTACAAAAAAAATTAAAAACATAAAATTTTTCTACCTCAAATTCAAAGGTATTTTTAATTAAATTACTCAAACTTGAGGTTCTCGCTTAAACGTTTTAAATTCAAATCGGTAAGTTGGAACCTTGTCAACACTCCGTAGCAACTTTGAAGGAACGTTTTACCATAAGGTTCCAGAAACGTTGCCAGAACAATTTGTGGTCACCTTTTGAAAAAATATGGTTGACAATCTTCGTTGCCATAACGTTGATTGAAGGTTTTCTTTGAAACTAAAAATGGAGATCTACACGATCGTCACAACGTTTCTAAAACCATTGAGCAACCTTTCAACGAAAGGTTGCAATGGTTTCTGTGCAACGTTGCCAGAACGTTCTGAAAACTTTTTGTGCTATCTGGGGAATGGTAGAGGGCAAAGAATGATTAAATTAATGTAAGATTCAAGGTCGAAAGTAGTTTGTAGAATATTCAAAAAAAAAAAAAAAAAAAAAAAGTATTAAATGATTAAGTATTATTGTATTTTATTAATAATATAATTCATATTTGTAAGGAATGCCATATCGTAGTAGTAGTCTTATAACTTCAAGCTGCAGACAATTATCACAAACTTAGTTTGCTATATTTAGGAAAACGCATACATTCATCATCACATTGACGTCTTGGACACTACCCTGTTTGGAGTGAACGAGGGGTGCGCAGAACAGGATTCAGGCGACGCCGAATTTTCCCAGTACACGTAGAGCCCAAAACGCCGATAGATCATACAGAGATTAAAATATCACACTGAGGACCGAGTTCACGCCCGCCTCAGTGGAGGTTATGGTATCTGCTAAAATCTGTTCCGCAGAATAAGCATAATTTAACAAAAAAAAAAAAAATGGCAGTTGGGACTTGGGTCAGTTTGGTTCGGAATGCCAGTTTCCGAATTCCAAAATGTGGAATAGCCTATACAGTTGATCGCCTTTTTGTAAATGGCGTAAAAAATTGTTTGCAAAAAAAAGTATTCAATTGATTATTGTATTTTCTAGTTATCATTTATAGCAGAAACAAAATAGAAGGCTCATAATAATTAAGTCATTTTCATTTTAAAAGATAGGATTTCATCGTTATTGACATTTGTAAACTTGAAAAGTAGGTTATATAATTTTGACACGTGCACAAATTTTTGCATTTAGTCGTTCAGATCGCCTCTGTTTTACAAAACGCTCTGTATTAATTACTCTGTATTAAAGACTATAAAATAGCAGCAAGAAAATAACAGGTTTGTGATAATACTTTAATGATAAATAATACAAATTTTAATCTGTTTTGATATAATTACAATTAGGTATTTAAATCTTAAAAAACTGAATTCGCCCTGTTGAATGTCCACAGGTGTGTCACGCGTGTGGCACACGTAAAATTATTTTCAAGTAGATTATTATAAAAGGGAATAAAATATGGATAAAGTAAATTATTCAATGATTTTATAGCCTCTTATGTCATAAATAATCAAAAAATTGGTTTTTATTTTTTATTTTAAGTGCTTTTCTTTAACTCGCAATGTTTCGTCGTCGTCGTCGTACGTTCAAAACTGCCAAGCTTTAGAACTTGGAGCTTGTAAGACCTGGAGGTCTGAAATTTGGCAGAGGGCCTAGGTTCGGATGACAATACATGAATCCATAGTCACTTATCGACCTGGACCTCCAGGTCGCCGATGACGGGGGTACCTGAGGGAGTCATCTCCGAGAGTTTGGGCTAAATTCTTCGGGGATGACTTTGAGGAAAGTTCTAGAGTATTTATCGAGGCAATTTGAACCTAAGTACCAAGGTCACCGATGATGGGTGTACCCGGGGTACCTGGGGGTCATCTTCGAGAATGCTGAACTTTTAATACATCCCCGCAGAATTTGGCCCAAACTTTCGAAGATGACCTCCAGGTTCCTCAGGTACAACCGTCATCGGCGACCTGGGTGACTAGGTTTAAGTTGCCTCGATAAATACTCTATACCACCTCTTAAAGTCATTTCCGCTGAAATTTTCCCTAACTCTCGAAGATGACGTCCAGGTTCTCTAAGTACACCCGTCATCGTCGACCTTGCTCTCCAGGTTCAAACTTCCTCATATGCCTCTAAAACACCCCCGAAATCTATCCTAAGTCATATCCCAAGAATTCGACCCGAATTCTCGAAGATGACCCCCAGGTACCCCGGGTACCCCCATCATCGGTGACCTTGGTACTTAGGTTCAAATTGCCTCGATAAATACTCTAGAATTTTTCTCAAAGTCATCTCTGAAGAATTTAGCCCAAACTCTCGGAGATGACTCCATCAGGTACCCCCGTCATCGGCGACCTGGAGGTCCAGGTCGATAAGTGACTATGGATTCATGTATTGTCATCCGAACCTAGACCCTCTGCCAAATTTCAGACCTCCAGGTCTTACAAGCTCCAAGTTCTAAAGCTTGGCAGTTTTGAACGTACGACGACGACGACGAAACATTGCGAGTTAAAGAAAAGCACTTAAAATAAAAAATAAAAACCAATTTTTTGATTATTTATGACATAAGAGGCTATAAAATCATTGAATAATTCACTATATCCATATTTTATTCCCTTTTATAATAATCTACTTGAAAATAATTTTACGTGTGCCACACGTGTGACACACGTGTGGACATTCAACAGGGCGACCATCTAGTTTTTTGGAAATTAATAAATGACAAACATTTCCTCAAAAGTTTTTTTAGAAATGTTAATTTTAAAATTTGAAAACATAAAGAAGTAAAATATCCACTAATAATAAAACATCTGGTGTAGATGCTGTGTTTCATGTTCATCTTATTGATATTTAAAATATAGTTGGCTATAATCTTGGGTTACTGATTTACATCTCATTTGTGTGTAAATGATTTTTCCTTAAAGGTTAGCCAATCGAGCAATTTTTTGAATATACTTTCAAGTACTTTGCTACAAAATTCAAATTTTATAGAAATTTATTCTCGCTGTAGTTGCAAATTAATAAATTAATTATCAGACAAAAACAATCTTACATATTAATGTTGATGACAGTCTAACATTCAATTAACTGTGGTTTAATTGAAAAAAAAAAATTATAGTTGAATAAGAACTACTTTGCCTTAAGATAATATAGATTCATTCCACTTGAATATTAATTACAGTATACAAAAATTAATTGTGTAAAAATAAAAATACATATGAAAGCGCAACTTTAAATAAAATATTTTGATTGATGATTTCATTGATCTTTGAACTTTCCTGATGATAATAAGTAATATGTATACTACAGATTCACCATAATTTACAAAGCATGTCATTGCTACATATGTAGCATTTTAAAATAAAAATGCATAATTTTTTTTACTTGCAATTATTTAGAATGGAGAAACCGCAGTTTGCTGTTGTCAAGTACGATAGTGACCCAATTGCTAAACCAGCTGTCACTGTCTCAATACAAAGTATTGAAGAGTTTAAAAATAATCCTCCAGCTCATGTTAATGATTATGATAAAAAGAAATTTTACACCCATTCTTTTTTCAATGAATGTAACAGTGAATGTACTATGTAGATATGCCATTAAAATAGGAAAGCTGTTGGGTAAGAATTACATTGTTTACTTGAAGTTTTTTTTTTAATTTTCTCTGTAATGTTAAAAAGACATTTTTTTAATAATTATGTCATGTGTTTGTAAATGAACTGACTATTCAATAGAAATATAATGAAATAATTATTGAGTTCCTTTTATACATTTCATAAATGTAATACTTTTACTGTTATTTATAGTAAGTAAAGCTGACGTTGGCAAGAGAGCTACGTTCAAAACATTGAATGAAACAAAAAAACAAGAGTTTTACGATGAGGTCTCGGATTCAAACTTAGAAGGTGATAGCAGTTCTGCTGAAGTATCTAGTTCTCATTCAGATGAAAGTAATAAAGAGAAAGAGTTGTCTACAACTGATAATATTTGGAAAAGAAAAAAAATATTGAAAAAAAAAATTAAAAAAAAACCTAAACTTAATGAGGCAGAAAGAAAAGAACAAAGAGAGGTAAATATAACATATTTCATTTTTTTAAGTTGTTGCTACTTGTAATAATATTACAAAGACGTTATATTTTATTAAACAAATTATTTAAAAATATTAATAAAAATTTAAAATTTGTCCTTTTTTATGTAATTACAATCAATATTTCAATAAAATTATGCGTAACAAATTAAATAGTTACGTACTATTAAAATTTTAAGTAGAAATATTTTATAAGTCCTGTATTGAAAGTGAAAAAATCTTGAAGGAATTAAATATCGTTTGTCTTTTTAAAAATTTTAGTTAAAAAAATTGTTGAACTAATTTATGATTCATCGTTTAAGAATGTGTTACAGTTCTTTGTTTAGCTTTTTCTTTTAAATTTACTATACATTTATTTGATTTTTCTCTAATTAATTGAAAGCGTGGAGCAAGTTAATTTGTCAAATTTTTAAATAACAATTACCTTTCTATGAAAAACCAATTGATTTAGATTTAAAGCATTACAATATCAATAAGAAATGACTATTACTTTTTCAGTTTAGAGATAAAAGAGACTTCCAGGAATTAAAAGTCCAATCAGAATTAATTGAAAGCCTAATGAAAAATAGTAAGTTACCAGAAAGACAATTCAAAAATAGAATTGATGATAACAGCAATTTAATCGGCGATGAGTCAATAATTGAGCCCACAGAAAGAGAATATTCTTGCACAAGCACTGGAACCGAGGCGTTTCTACGAGCGTTGGATGCTTCAGTAAGAGGCGCTCGTTTTTACTGGAGTGGGGGCCGCTGCGCGCTGCGCGGCCCCCACTCCAGTAAAAACGAACGCCGAGTCCTGTATAATGTGATTTTTTAGTGGTCTTGACGTCTGTTTTTGAAATAATTTTTGATAATTTAGTTGCCAATTGTTTTTTGTTTCTATCACTATTTTGGACATATCCAGCAGCATTTTTAACACTTTTCCAAGTTCCCAATTGCTGTATTTGTGGTACAGTAAATCCAGCTTCAGCTGCTAATGTTGCTGATGTTGTTCTAAAAAAATGTCCTGTGTAATTATCTGGTTCAGGTATATTTAAGAAAGCTGCAATTTTTTTCCCCATATTGCCTATTTTATGATATCCAATTGGCTGTAAATAAAAAAAATATTTTTTAAGACTTCTGAATACAATTCTTAACTACTTTATATTACAATAGTTTTTTTTTTTTTACCTGCTTGGTGCATTTTTTTGTTGCTTTATTGTAGTTTAGAAAAAATCTATCAGGTGCATCCGCTGGTCGAAGCATAACATACTTTTTTACTGTACAGTAAAAATTCTCAGGAACGTAGAAAACTCTAGCTACATTAGTTTTTGTGTCAGGAAATGTTATTTTAAACATGTCTTCTTTTTCAACAACGCTACTAAATTTTAAATACGTCAATTCTTCTCTCCTTGCACAACCATAAATTCCAACTATTAGAACTACGTGTGAACATTTTTTATTACTTATTTCTTTTTTTTACACATTTGTTCTGCTTTAAATTATATTATACATATACATATTTTTTACACACACATTTTCACACTTATATATAGATTTTATAAAAACATTTTTTTGCTTACTTTTATATCCAAAAATTCGTCATCTGGGGCATTTTCCATAAAATTTTTATAATCAGCACTTGTTAGGGCTTGCGCTTTTTTCGGTTCATGTTTACTCATTTCTTTATTAACATACGCTTGCAGCTGAATAAAACGACTTGTGTCAATTTTTTCATTAATTTTCAACATAGTTTTTATTATTGATATCTTTTTCTTTATTGTTGAAATTGAATACTTTTTCTCTAAATCACACACGGATGATAAAATCACATTTTCATCCGTTTTTTGTATATTTTTTGATACTCTCCACTGTTTAAAATCACTGTATACTTTTAAATACTCCTTCTTTGAATCATCGGGTATCAATTTTTGTTTCATTGCTTCCGCAATTTCTTTAATTTCATCTGGATTTCCCATGATTACACTGCACTATACGTTCTTTGTTTTTACAAAATTAGTTAAGACAGAGTTTACTCATAAAGGTTCGAACAAAACTGACTCCCCCCCGCGCTCGGCTCAGCAACTTCCAGCGGCCGGCGTTTAGTGCAACCTGACACTTGACCTCTCATTGGATTTCAAGTCGTTAAATTTATCACAGGAATTTCCTTTGTCGCATATAATACTTACTAAATAGATATTACTATATCTATATATTTAAAAAAAAAAAAAAAAAAAAAAAAACACATTTACCCTCGCATTAGTCAACAGCACTCAATTTATATATCTATATACACTAATCGATTTCTTCTTTCGCTTCTTTCGTAAACTATACACAAGCAACAACTATCTTAGAAAACCCTTGTTTCCATACCTGTTATACTATCTTAGAAAACCCTTGTTTCCATGCCTATTTTGACGCATGGAAAACCGAGTTTTCTAGGCGCGGATACGAGAAAATATAGAAGATGGGTCAGCTGCACAGAGACAGGAGTGTGTACAACATGAAGAAGCTGATATTCTAGGTGAAGAGAAAATTTCGTGTAACGTGAGTAATTTAAATGAAATAATGTAAGTCGCTCTGATTAATAGGTCAACCATGTTGAAGATAATTACTCTAAAATAGTGTTTACAAAACTTATTGATATAATAAAAAAAAAAAAGAATTTATCTGTAAACTTAGAACGGAAAATGAATTACTAAATACAAAAATCAACGCTTTGAATAATGAGTTCAAAACCCATAAAAACACTATAAATACAAAGCTAACCCATGCATTTGAGCTTGCAAAACAATTGCAGGCTTGCATTGAAGGAGCTGATCCTTTAGATAAGGTATGTATAATTATTTAATTCATAAAATTCATCTATACTATGATCTTCTTTTCCAATTATTATGAAGTCGATTGAAAGAGGATATAGAAACTATTATAAAAAACCCAGAGTAATTCATAATTTTTTTATGAAAAAATGATAGAAATTAATTAGCAATTTAAAATTTTTTTTTATAAACAAATTAGTTAACGTACTTAAAAATTATTTCAGTTCAATCTATAGAGTTTTGAAGATAAATTATAGAAAAAAAAAACCATTGCAATTTTTAAAAAGAAAATAGTTTTCTGATTATACCGAAACATAAAAATACCCCATAATTAAATATATTTTTTCCTAGGTGCCAGAAACGTACACCCTACGTAGCAAAGAGTATCGAAGTGAGTATATTTCGAAAGTATTTTTAACAACTGTGGTCTAACATATTCAATTGATTACCAACACGTATTTATCATTAGTAATTTTTCGTTTTTTAATAAGTTTCTTAAATGACTACTTTAATAATTAATGCAAATATTTAATACGAATTATTTATCGAACGCTCAGGCCTTTAACATTCTTCGTTAGACGCAGCAACTAAATCGTTGACACCTTCAACATTGCATTTTATTATAATCGTAAACATGTAATATAGATAAATAGTAAAAACATGTATGTTTGCAGAAACCAAAAAAAATTTGTTTAAAATATTTCAACAAATACCGGTGCATGGTAACGAAAAATCGGATATGGAGGGTGAATGCGAAAGCCTACCAGAATATCAATCTAACGTTAACAAACAATCTGAAAATCTAGGACGTGGTTTACATGTAAAAGGTACAGTATTATAAAAAAAATAAAAATATCCGGTTTATTGGTCCTAAAATTAAAGAGTAACTTTTTTCGCTGTAAATATATTGACTATTTCTTTATGTATTTTTAATACAGATAACAACTTTTTTATTTTTATTAAGAGCGGTTAAAATTATTGTCAATTACATAATTAAATAACAATGAAAATATATATCTTCCTATTTTGACTGAAGAAGCTACAACGAGTGCTAAATATAAGGTTTTTCGACTGTTTTGCGGTGCTCCTCCCGAAGGAGTAATAATTTTCAAAAGATCCACCTGAGAAAGTACTTTTTCTCTGCGTAATGTCTCGCTTACACGCGATTATTTCAATGCAATCATTCCTCTATTTTATCTGATTTAACTTGTTATTTTTATTTAAATTTTTATCATAATTTTTTGATTGTTTTGAGGTGCTCCTCGTGCAGGAGTAATAATTTTAAAAAAGTTTACCTGAAAAAGTACTTTTTCTTTGCGTTATATCTCGATCACATAATTTTATTTGAATTTAACCATTCCCCCATTTAAGCTGACTTAACTTGCTTATCCTCTATTTTGAAATCTTATTTTTTTATTCATATTTATTTCATAAATGAATTATTTTTATACTATTTAAATCTCCTAGAAATTACTCAGCGTGCAAGCGCGCACCGGTCATTATTTATTGCTTTTGCAAAATAAATTTTTGTTAGATAAAATAAAAATATCTAACTTCATCAGTTTTTAAATTGTTTAAGTTTACATAGCCCTTCTAAGCGCTCTGCAAGCGTGCACAGGAAAAAAAAAGTAGTAACCTTAAAATGCACTTTTTGAAAATTTTAAAAACTTCTTTACCAATCATCTCAAGAATACAAAGTTAATGCAAGATGGCGATAGCTCTCTTTTATAAAAGGATTTTTCATAGGAACATAAGTTAATTTTTTTTAAATTAAGTTAATTAGTTTTACAAATTTGTATTCGTTTGGCAAGTTTATATAATTTTAAATTTCAGTTAACATTTTTTATGTGGCCAAAGAAGATCTCAAGCTCTTCTAACACAGAAAAAAAATATTTCATAATTTTTTGTTTTATATGTTATATATTTTGTTTGTCTTTTTCTTTAAATTTTTATTTTATTTTTTTAATTTTTCTGGGGGTTGGCGAGCAGGAGGGTTCCTTCTAGTATATGTAATCCCCCTTGGGATACATATGATTCGATATTTATAAATACATACATATATCTTACTATATTATATAGTTGTTTTTCCTCTCTCACGCCCCCCCCCACGCCCCCAACCCGCCCTCCCCCCGCCCCCCACAAGCCTCTCAAAAAAGTGCTTAACTAACCGTAAAAGTGTACCGAAATATGATTCTTTCTATGAGTTTTGAATTATCCTATGATTTTCCAATCACGCCCCCCGCCCGCCCTTCCCACGCCCCCCCCGCCCTTTTTTTTCCCCGCCCCCCATTTTTAATGTTTTGTTACAAGTTTTGTATATTTTCTTAATTTAATAATTCTTTTTTAATGGTCTAATTAAACTATATAAAATTTTAAAATTTGAATTTATTAATTTTAAAAAATTTCATTATAAGATTAATTAGAAAAATCCAAGTTTTTAATTTAAAAAAAATGAAAAAAAGATTTTATTTTCAGAAAAATTAAATTTATAATGGAGTAATTTTTTTTTTTTAATAAATTGTAAAATTTTATTATAAAAATTCTTGTTAAACTTTAAATCCTTATTTATTTATTTATTTTTTTTTTTATTCTGTAATTATCATCCAAATATATTCATGTATGTATTCATGTATGTACGCGTGCGCATACGCGGAGGAGTCTCCACGTAGGCGCAAACTTACCCTTTCAAACAAAAATTTGCGCGTACGGGCAACTTAGGTGTTCCGCGTACTCACAAACTAAATTATCCCGCATGCGCGCAAACTTAGGTACTCCGCGTGTGCGCAAAAACTTTAGATCTCCGCGTGCGCGCAAAAACTTTTATTACGTTGCGATAAATGCATCAATTATTTTCCTTCTAAACATTAAAATTGTGATTAAAAAAACTTCCTAACTCTATAAAATTTATTTTTCACACACGGTGCAGAAAGTTCAAACTTTCTGATTTTTCCCAAACAGGAAGTTTGAACTCCTTGCTTTGAGTTGAAAAAAACATTACACTCGACGCTGGAAAAGTATGAGCTAACCCTTAGCAAACCCTTGACACTCTCGCCTTTGGCTTAGGTTTTGAACACAAATTGTTTGAAAATTAGCTAAAAACCCAAAGAAGTGACCCAAATGTCTAGTCCTAGCGGGTCCTCCTCTCAGGGTTGGATAAATTTTTTTGGATCATCGATTGCAGAAACTTTGGAAATCGCTTTCTGGTACCAAATGATGAGCAAAATCATCAATAATTTTCAAGTCTTAACTCGAAAAATTTGAGCAGGAATAATTTGTTACTAGAAGTACTTTTTAGCATTTTCTGAGGTTTGAAATATAAATTGTTCAGATTTATACTTTTTGAGTTAAGATTTGAAAATATTTTTCCCTTTAAGTTCATAAAGAGACAAAAACATGCGAGGATACACATGTCTCGGAGTGCAATGGGCTTTGAACACAAATTGTTTGAAAATTATTTAAAAAACAAAAATAATTCAAACATTTCGTGTGGATAATCGAAAAAAGGACCATTTAGAGAAATTATTGATGATTTTGCTCATCATTCGGTGCCAGAAAGCAATTTCCAAAGTTTCTGCAATCGATGATCCAAAAAAACTTATCCAACCCTGACTGACTGACTGTATAAGGTTTTTATTTCGGCCTTGGGGTATAACCCTATTTGGTCGCTTGACAAGTACATAGAGTGATACAAATATATGGTAACACGTTTGCATAGATAGATAATTAAATGCACTTAAAATTAGATTACAACGAAGTAAATAACAAAGATATAATATATAATAGCATGTTCTCGTAGGTAGAATAATAAATGCACTTAAAATAGTATATTATAGTCTAGGTGCAGCATCGACACCGGGGCGGTTTTAAGGACCCAAGTACGTAGCGAAGCACAGCACGAGGTTCTTAATAAGCCCTGTTGACGTACTGCACTCGTACTATATACTATTTTATAGTACGAGTCACCGAAAACACGCATCAAAGATTTGATTTTGTGGTTAGAGTGACAAGGGGTACTATAAATTAACTTACAACAAAGTGACTTATAGGGCAGGAAACAAAATTTATTAACTGGGTAAGTGTGGCAGGTGCAATAGTAAATCGAATCGAATCGTGGGATAATCCATTCACTAGAAAATATATGACGTTTTCCCGTGCGAGATCAATTCTATTGTCGTTTAATACATTTTTTTTCCCGCGCAATGTTAACTCTACTCCCATTCAATATATTTTTTTTCCCGTTTAATACATTTAACTTCCGCTCAAGTATTTTTTTCCCGTGCATTTATTTTCTTTCCCGTTTAATCACTTATTTTTCCGTGCAAATGTCTTTTTTCCCGTGAATTTGACCTAAAATTTCCCGTGCGTTTGCTTTTTTTTCCCGTGCTAATAAATTAGACCCTTTTCTAATCACCCCCCCCCCATGCCCTCTTTTTTACTTATATATTTACCCCCCATTTTTGATATATGTTATCAGTTTCTACCCACATCGCCAATTTTTGATACAAGTTATCAGCTATGTATCTATAGAAGAAATTTAAAAAGTAACTACGAAGCATTAAAAAAATTAACTAATATCCAAATATAAAAGAGAGAACCCAAAAAGAATGTCAGCATTTTATTCGTGATGTGATTGGTTGAAGAACAAAATTTAAAATTTTTATTTTTATTTTTAATTTTTATATTACAATTCAATTAAAACATCTAGAGAATAGATTTGATGAAAAAATAATTACGTAATCGAGTTTTCGAAATTATCCGATTATAATCATGAAAATAATAATTATTAGTATACAAACTGAAACAAAACCAATGAATCTATAACCACAAAAGTTTAAATGAATATGAACTCTGAACGTAGCGCAAAGGTAAAGGGTATATATAACTTATTGTCGATTAATTTAGATGAAGCTTCGACAAAACTTGTTTTAGATAATATAATACAATTGTGCGGGCGCTTCGCTTAGACAGCTTCAAGGTTTGGCAAGAGGGTAGGTACATCGGTAGATTCAAAAGTGGGTAAGTGCTTACCTACAAAGGTTTGTACAGGATCGAAAACAATACCCAGCTGAAAAAATCCATATGGAAATCCGTAAGGAAATCCGTACGGGGAACCATAAGGGTTCCTGTAAAGGATCCCATACGGGTTTCCGATACTGATATTTGGTCAGGGTTTCCGTATGGGTTTCCATACAGGTTTTTTTTTTTTTTTTTTCTTTTAATTTTATTTTCACACTATTTTTTTATTTATTTAATATTATTAATAGATATTGATACATTATTCTTTATAAGATCTAATTATTAATAATAAAATTATTTTGAATAAAATTATCGAAGAAAAAAACTGAGATTCGAACCCATGACCCCAGGCATCACAGGCATCACAGGCAGACACTCTACCACCTGAACCATTGAGCTAGCATGCATCAAGACCTCAATTAAACTCCTTTAATATACAAATTATTGTCGGTTAACCCCTTTAATTTAGATGAAGCTTCGACAAAATTTGTTTTAGATTTAGATAATGTAATAAAATTGCTCGTGTTTGCGCGTTGAGTGAGACTAGTTAAAAATCAAATATAAAACAGTTGTTAAAGTAGTTTAATTAAAGTCTTCGAGCAAGCTAGCTAAATGGTTCAGTTGGTAGAGTGTCTACCTGCCATGCCTGGGGTCGTGGGTTCGAATCTCAGTCGAACAAAATTTTTTTCTTCGATAATTTTATTCAAAATAACTTTATTATTAATAATTAAATCTTTTAAAGAATAATATATCAATATCTAATAATAATATTATATTAAATAAATAAAAAAATAGTGTGAAAATAAAATTAAAAGAAAAAAAAAAAACCCGTATGGAAACCCGTACGGAAACCCTGACCAAATATCAGTATCGGAAACCCGTATGGGGTCCTTTACGGGAACCCTTACGGGCCCCCGTACGGATTTCCTTACGGATTTCCATATGGATTTTTTCAGCTGGGTAGTATAAAAGATGTTAGTTTAAGGGTTAGATGTTGAGAAAAAAAAAAAAAAAAGTACAACATACGTTCAAAGTTACAAATTGAAGTATGAAAATAATAACAAAGTGAAAGAGGCTACACATGGCTGGAAACTGGTGTCGTAAGATAAACTTCGATATTAATCAAGATAGGTTGATTGGGACAGACCTACGTAGAGAAAGCATTGATAACAAATGTAAAAGGATGTAGGAAATATTTGTCAAAAAAGTTAAAGAGCTGTGTGGGTAAAATTGTATGAAGATGATTAGTTTCACGATTGCAATTACAAAAAAATTTGAGAAGAACAATAGAAAAGATAGTTTTCACAAAGATGAGAACAAAGATTCAAAGTTAGAGACCAAAGCATGAAATAAAGAAAAAACAACAGCAAACACCAAAATTTAAGCAGGTAGATTCATGTGAAAGAGATAGAAACAATATTAAGCAAAAATGTACATATAAGCGTAGGTTCAAAGTTACAAACGTAATGAGAAGTCCAGGTATGGCAGTAGGTAAAATGAAGTTACCACAGTAGTTATCAAGTTTGAAACAATGTTATGGACAAGGTTTGTTATAGGGTTATTTAGAATAGTAAGTACAAGAGGATAAAAAAGATTATGCACAAGGCTAGATTCAGTGTAGAAAATTAAAAAAAAAAAAAATAAAGAACTAGAGTTAGTATGGGAGTAGAAACAGATGTAGAAACAAATGCATGTGTAGAAGGTTCGGCGTTAGAAGCTTGAGTAAAAAATAGGTAGTAAGCACAAGATCATTAACATATGTAGGAAGTATTGGATTGAGTTGGCATCTTGATGAAGATTCATAATATGTAGGAAGTAAAAAAAATCAACAGACGTAGTAAAGAGAGTCGGAAAAAAATACTCAACAGACGTGGATAGTAGCAAGGTTATAAAGCAGGGAAGGTTAATAAATAAAAAGACGAAAATAAGTCGGTAAAAGCATAGAAATAGATGTTTAAAAAAGGATTGAAATGAAAGTATGATCAAAGATTAGAACAAAGTAGTCTTAGAATTAGAAATAAAAACATGAAAAAAAATTCAAACTACAGTTATCACCATGATAGAAATATATATATAAACATGAGCATATTCCTGGGTAAGAGTTTAGTTATAAAAAGCAGTAAGTGCAACGGTAAGAACAAGGGTAGTTACAAGGGTTTGGAGTAAGATGAAAGGTGAGAACAAAGGTAGGCACGAAATAAGGTGCAGGTGTAGTCACAAGCTATAAAAGTAGAAACAATGGTATGTATCAGAGTAGGTACAGAGGTAGACCCAAGAGTATGTGTATAAGCGTAGGTACAAGTGTAGATTCAAGCATAAAATTCTGGGGGGGGGGGGGGGGGTTGGCGAGTGAAGCGAGCAGGGGGGTACCCCCCCTAGTCCAGTAAATGAATGAAATGTCAATCAAAATAATTTCAGTAAGGGTTTATGCATTTAAACACATATTGCTCAAATAAATAAATTAAAGTCTGTTTAAG
Organism: Encarsia formosa; assembly: GCA_038277355.1. Taxonomy (NCBI): domain Eukaryota; kingdom Metazoa; phylum Arthropoda; class Insecta; order Hymenoptera; family Aphelinidae; genus Encarsia; species Encarsia formosa. The sequence continues at coordinate 64,850,509 of CM076186.1, read as the reverse complement.
GAAATAATTTTGTTTTCTAACTATGGGGCCTATAAGTATTTGTAAATATATCAAAAAAATTGAGTAAATCATTTTAACATTTCTTAAAAATTTAAAGTACATGTGCTGAACACAGCTCTTTTCACTATTACATCTTAAATGTTCATCTACGCTTGATAACATAAAAAATTCATAAATATAGTCATTAATTTATTGATTGCATCCCTTATATAGTTATTATTTGAACATGTTCGATTATGGGGGCGTGTGTTTCTGGACGGTGCCGCAGGCTAGAATGGCGCGCGCGTAGAGCGCCTCGTATATGACTCCCACGATTGAAAATGTTCTGAAAATTGCTTTTTCGGGCTCCAATCAATTTTAGGTGCTTTATGAGTATTGTTTTTTGAACAAATGACAGCAAGTTCAGTCATAGATTGTGTTGCCGCGTTCTAACCTCAAAGCCTGAAACCTTGGGCGTTTTCATGTTTGAGTAAGGTTTTTGACGATCCAATAGATGGCGGCTGCAAAACAGACCAAACATAGACAAAAAGACCAAATAACGTTAAATATTTGGTCTGCAAAACAGACCATATATACACCTGTTATTTGGTCAGAAAACAGCACGAATAAAGCACCGATAATTGGTTGGTGACCGAAAAAAATGAAATAACTCAAACCTATGATTTTACAGTCTGTAAGAGTTTTGGACACTCTTCTCCAATAATCTCACGAAGTTATAATAAGGGTCCAGAATTCGAAAATTCACTGAGTTTAATTGAAGAAACCACAAATGACCGGTCACTTTTTAAAAGTATGGCATCGTCAACTTTAAACGTAGACAAAAGTATGCAACCTGTGGAGGTGACTTTAATTTAGAATATCTGCAGTTATTATTATTATTTATTTAATTTTAATTTTTTTTTTAATTACGAATCCATAATTATTATTTAAGGAGGCTCACGTGAATTTTTTACATGACGACAATATTTCTAAAAATTTGAGAAAACAGCTTTTAAAACGTAGATGACGAATAAAAAAAAAAAAAAAAAATGCAGCTTGACCCAAATTTTGAGAAATCCCAGTTACAAAATTTTCATTTTTAATACGTCCCGATTTTTTAATCGCATTAAAAACTGATGAGAATAATTCTTCTGAAAAAATTCATACCGATAGTCTGTTTTACTCTTAACATTCTAACAAGAAAAACATAAAGATTGACGGAGAAACTTTCAAGAAAAAAATTAAAAAACTGTGTAATCAAACGATCCTAACCTAAATTTTCATTTAAAAAATACACTCTACTCAATTTTGTCATTTGAATCATTATTTATAAAAATATAAAGCATAAAATGTACTTATTTATGTTAATTTTACTACATATACATGGTTAAAACTATTCATTATCTTGGGTGCCTTGACTTTATAAGGCCCTGCCCGCTTGAGCCACCTTAAATTAACATAAAATGCTAAATGAAAAAAATACAAATAAAGACTAAAACACAATAAAATTTAAATAAAAACCGTATGTAAGTTCTGTTTATTATTTTTTGCAGGATGCAAAAGTTGGTGAGCCATACCATGTGAGAAAAGATACTTTTATATATATCCTTAAATATATTTAAATGAATTACTTAACTCATTTTTTATTACAATATAGAATATGAAAGAAAAAAAAAATGAACAAGTTTCCGAAGAACTTGCGGATAAATTTCCCAACAAAATGCAGTGGAGTCAAAGTTTCCAAGACAAAGATGGTTCAACGGTAAAGTACAAAAAAAATTTTGTTTATAAAAAAGTTATTTACTTTAATTTTTGATTATAATTGTACAGAAACTTTATTTGAAGCATGGGTTTGTAATGGAATCCAAAACAATGAAAGCTCTCCTTTCCAAAAAAACCGTTACTGCTTGTGTGGAAGCAGTTTTAAACAATTTTTTCTCGGCTTACGATATCAGAGGAATGTGCTTCAAACCGGACGACAGCGTAAAAAACTCCTCGGGGCGTTAAAAACAAACTATGCGAGAGTTTAACGATGTTTTAAACCGTAAGTAATATTAAATATATTAACAAAATAATTTAACGTGATTTTCATTATCCAATTCTTTTTTATCACCAGGGGCACCAGGTGTCCGCCCTGACCCATCCGGAGTCGAAACTTCCTGGGGAAGTCATCTCTAAGGCGTAAGTATCACCAGGGGCACCAGGTGTCCGCCCTGACCCATCCGGAGTCGAAACTTCCTGGGGAAGTCATCTCCAAGGCGTAAGTATCGCCAGGTGCACCAGGTGTCCGCCCTGACCCATCCGGAGTCAAAACTTCCTGGGGAGTTCATCTCCAAGCCTTACGTATCACTAGGTGCACCAGATGTCCGCCCTGACCCATGCGGAGTCGAAACTTCCTGGGGAAGTCATCTCCAAGGCGTAAGTATCGTAGTTGCACCGGGTGTCCGCCCTGACCCATCCGGACTCGAAACTTCCTGCGGAAATCATCTCCAAGGCGTAAGTATCACCAGGGGCACCAGGGATCCGCCCTGACCCATGCGGAGTCGAAACTACCTGGGGAAGTCATCTCCAAGGCGTAAGTATCGCCAGGTGCACCAGATATCCGCCCTGACCCATGCGGAGTCGAAACTTCCTGGGGAAATCATCTCCAAGGAGTACGTATCACTAGTTGCACCAGGTGTCCGCCCTGACCCCTTCGTTTTCGATCCCGTTAAAATGCCCAGGATTTTGCCGAGGATTTCACTGTTAAGATTCATCGAGGATTTCAGTGCAAAAAGCGAGGAATTCACCGAGGATTTCACCGCAAAAAGCGAGGATTTCACCGAGGATTTCACCGATGAATTCACCGATGAATTCATCGCTGATTTCACCGAGGATACTTGCAATGGGGATAAAAAAAAAAAAAAAACACTTTTTAAATATTTTTACGTAAGCTGAAATTTTATTTATTGAAAGTATTTATGAATTTTTGAAGTAAAATTTTTTAAAACTGAAAGTCGTATGAGCGATGAAAGAATAGAAAAAAATAAATAAAAAATTAACATTTAAAGATGCTTAAACAGGTCAAAATATGAGGATAAATATTAGGTAATTATAAAATTATTTATTTTATTTTATGAATTTTTTTTTATTTTGACATAATCGTTATAATTATTAAGGAATTAAAAAAAATTTATTTTGCAGTACAATTTATAAAATTATTTTAAACTTCAAACGCTACATTTTGAGATCTTCTGGTGCATCACTCGTAGCTGCAGGTATTGACGCGCCAACATTGGAATTCTTGGATCGACTTCATTTCCTGCAAAAAGTTAAGCGAATTATTTTTAGTAGGTACTCTATGGGGGGGGGGGGGGGTCCCATGGATTTTCGAGGTGCACGGGTCCCATGGATTTTCAAGTTGCACGGGTCCCATAGATTTTGAAGGAGCCTAGCCGGGGTCCCACGGATTTTGAAGGAGCCCAGCTGGAGTCCCATATAATAAACAATTATTTAAAAATTAAGAATAAACAATTATAAAAAATTATAAAAAATTAAGAATAAAAATTTATTTTTCAAATTATTGAGGGGAAGGTTTGAGAAATAAGATAACATTAATTTTTTATTCTAAAAAAATTTATTCCAGTAATTTCCAATACATTTTTTTATCTTAAACTATTTTTTTAACATCTCCATTTATAGGATCCTAAAGCCCAATCGGGCTTTAACGGCGATTTGGTTTTTTTTAAACCGACTGCCGTGAAAGCCTGTAGGGCTTTATATACTTTGATTTTTGGTTTTAGGTTAGGACGCTTCAAAGAAAAACTATTTTAGGATGATTATTTCATTTATATTATACATCCCGCGCGTAGCTGATGATCCCCTGAGTAATTAAAAAAAAAAATTATCCCGAACAAAGCCCGCATTGAAAAGTTATGAACGTTTCATTTTTCGAAACGCTGATTCCCTTTGGTCAGGGGAATTCGATTTCAGTTTCGAGCATCCGGTCTCTCTGCCTGCGCTCTCTGTAGACTTAACCGGACGTGACGTATGCGGTGGGCGTGTCTATTTTTGCTGTCTCACTCATACGGCTTACCTACCGCGGCAGACGGGGGCATGTAGGCCCGAGCCTGTAGCCATGAGGCGACTGGTGGCGCTGTATCAATTAGCAGCTCCCTACAGCTGACTCGTGAGCTGACTACAGCTGACTGCGGAGCCGCTGAGCCGAGCAGCTTGTAATGTGTTATGAGCAATAACTTTTTTATAAATAATTGATTGTCATAGAAAAAACAGTACTGAAGACCCTTATTTTCATTATATATTAAATAAGTGGTAGAATTTACAATTATTAATTTGTTTAATTTCAATAAAAGAGTATGAAATAAATAATCTCTACAGTCTTTCTATGATCATCATCATCAAAGATTTTTCAATTATTGTGGTGTGCCCTGTGAGTTGATAATAATTGTGCTGTGGTTGTGTTGGGAACCTGATGGCTGGAGGTGCATATTGGCAATATTAAAAATAAAGTTTTTTCTGAATGAGTGTGTGTGTGTGTGTGTGTGTGTGTGTCAGGTTGAACTTGCAAATTACTTTTTTATAATCCACCCAACTTGCAAATTGCAAAAGGTGCAATTGCAGCACATAATGTCATTGTCATACGCATTATCGCTTAATTTCATAGAATCATCATAGAAATGTATATGCTCCGAGCCAATACTCTTGAACTGTTAAAGTTTTGTAATCCTACCCTTTTTCAAAAATAAACTTGATGTCTGAAAGTTTTGTAATCCCACCTTTTTTCTAAAATAAACTTGATGTCTGACAATGAATTTTAATTTTGATTGTAACTGTTACATTCACTCAGGGTGTTAATGATAAATATATTTAAGTCAACATGAATCAATTATTAAAATTTTTTATCTTTTTTGTTGTCTGTATGCAAGCTTAAGTTATGCGGCCAAAGTGATTTTACATTTTAAAATTGGTTAATTAAGAAGTACAAAAGAAATAGATAGTTTTGGGTCTAGGTATCCAGTGGACCAGAAATTATGAATTCTATTTGGCATGGATTTTTAAAGTACGGATGAGCATTTGCTCCATTATTTTCAAAGTGGATTTAGTTTGTTCATCAATTATGTATGCAAAATGAATTCAAAAGTACTTCATAACAGTAAATTATGTCTATGATTTTTATGTGTTCTGGCTAATGATAAAATTATATGAAAGAAATTTAAACCTATAGAACTAGATATATCCAAGTCAACATGAATCAATTATTAAAAATTTTTATCTTTTTTGTTTTCTGTAAGCAAGCTTAAGTTATGAGGCCAAAGTGATTTTAAATTTTAAAATTGGTTAATTTTTTTTTTACAAGAATTAAAAAGTACAAAAGAAATAGATAGTTTTGGGTCTAGGTATCCAGTGGACCAAAAATTATGAATTCTATTTGGCATGGATTTTTAAAGTACGGATGAGCATTTGCTCCATTATTTTTAGAGTGGATTTAGTTTGTCCATCTATTATGTATGCAAAACGAATTCAAAAGTAGTTCATAACAATAAATTATGTCTATGATTTTTATGTGTTCTGGCTAATGATAAAATTATATGAAAGAAATTTTAAACAGAAGAACTAGATTTATCTAAGTTAACATGAACCAATCATTGAAAATTTTAATCTTTTTTTTAATCATTTTATGGTTACAAATGAGTATTTGCTACATTTCAATGTAAATTTACATTAAAATAAAGTTATGCAATGTACATTTAAAAAATAGGTAAATACTAAATTAAATTTTTTTTTTTTACATATGAAATTGATTTACCTAGGACTTTTATGAGTTCTGGTTTATGTCGTGGTTTTACATCAGAATAATTGAATATATCTTAGTTATTGTTAAATTATTTAGAATTTGTTAAGATCGTGAAATCATTTATTAAGACATATTTCAACAATATTAATGATGTATTTATGGAGTTTGGTTTTTTTGAACTTGTGGACAAAAAGGAAATACATTTAAATATTTACCGAATTTACGCAATAAAATCTTTAAAAAATACTTTTAAAAAAGTAATATTTACGGCGATTGGTTTTTTAAAAAGGAATCTAAATAAAAAATTATACGCTAAGTATGATCTTTAAAAAATACTTTTAAAAAAGTAATATTTACGGCGATTGGTTTTTTTAAAAGGAGTCTAAATAAAAAGTTTTACGCTAAATATAATAATCTTTTTTTGAAAATGAATTAATGAAAGAAGTGAAATCAAAAAATTTATTACGGACGACTTGAGGCCGAATTACTTATTATTTAAAAATAATTTTCTCTTCTAAAAGATGATTATATTATGTTGAATCACCTTCAATATACGTAAAGTTAACATTTTTCAATTATAGCACATACATGGGAAAACACATGCAAATTGCACACAACTCAAACACTTTTTAAAATTAAAAATTAAAATATGTTGTTAAGAAGCACACTGAGCATTCAAAATATAATTTAAAAAACACAGGTATCAATGCTTTTTTTCGAGATAATTTAGTTCAAAGAATATTAAATTTTTACAGGTCAAGTATAGCCATACATTGTGATTTAGTTGATTTCTAACTCAATTACAACATGTTTTAATTTTAAAAAGTGTTTGAGTTGTGTGCAATTTGCATGTGTTTTCCCATGTATGTGCTATAATTGAAAAATGTTAACTTTACGTATATTGAAGGTGATTCAACATAATATAATCATCTTTTAGAAGAGAAAATTATTTTTAAATAATAAGTAATTCGGCCTCAAGTCGTCCGTAATAAATTTTTTGATTTCACTTCTTTCATTAATTCATTTTCAAAAAAAGATTATTATATTTAGCGTAAAACTTTTTATTTAGACTCCTTTTAAAAAAACCAATCGCCGTAAATATTACTTTTTTAAAAGTATTTTTTAAAGATCATACTTAGCGTATAATTTTTTATTTAGATTCCTTTTTAAAAAACCAATCGCCGTATTATACTCTACTATACGATCATGAATAATTAAGCAGTACGCCACAGTATTCGCAGGTATATTCTCTGATGATTTAAACTCAATTCTCACATCTACTGGAGCATTTTTTAACGATTCATTTTGTTTTGAACAATCTATGACGAATAGAGACGCTTCTTTTACAAACCTCTCTCTAGTTAGCATTGGCGTTCGTTGTTCGCTCCTTACATTGTAAAAGGATTCATAAAAATTTAGATAATTCTCATAAAGTATGGAAACTTGATTTTTAGTGAAATCAGCGTTAAAGTTATTATACGGATAATATTGCGAGTTTAAGAAAACTCTCAAGTTATTGATATTACAATGATCGTATACATTTAGACTGAGTTTTCTACTATTTTTTCTATTAGTTTGAAAGCCTATTATCATGAAACGAGGTTTCTCCAACTGATTAGATGTTTTTACTAGCCAATTATTTTTAGTGGTTGTTGGTACTAGAGGCAATTCATGGAGTTCCCAACTTCGAAAACTCATTGCAACTGATTTACCTTTTTGAAGATAGTTGAGCAAGTTTATTTTGTATGCATCCGAAAGAGTTACATAAGGCATCAACCATTCGATTTTAGAAATGTTTATCTTGATATCTTCGTATACAGGAGCTTCAGGCGTCCCTGTGTTTGTTTGATAAACAGCATTATGATCAGTGTTTGATCTTCGAATGATCAATTCATGTTTTGCATTGACTATGATTTTATTGTAATCCTCTGCTAAACCAAAGAGATGTTTCAAAGGGATACATACATCAAATCGACCTTCAGAATCAAGCATTAAGGTTCCCTCGGTATACCACCCACGGTTCTCAGTTTGTGCACCATAGTCTAAAGACATAAGAGCCTTTAAAGTGCTAGCTATTCCTACATTCTTTATACGATAAATTTCTATTTCATTGAGCTCATATCTAATATCTTCAAATAAATGACATACACCATTGCTAACGAAATGAGTATTCGCTGCTTTTGTACCATCTGATTTTCTTAATTGACCGGTCACATGTAGATAACTACGCGATGGTAAAACAGCCAAGTCCTGATACTGGATAGCGATACGAATTTCATCACTATGATTGAAATTAGACCCGGTATACGGTTGATGAGCATGTAACTCATAATTTGAGATACTATCATCGAACTGAATGGGAGCTTGAATTTCTAGAATATCTTCCATTTTTATAGCAACAAAAGAAATTGCAAGTTATTTTCCACCACGAACGATTCTTAGTCCTAGTGTTTTGAGAAACTGGATGTTCTGCCGTGTTAGCGCTTTGGGTGCTCGACGATGACTGATTGAAGAACTGCATGATGTTTGAGTTTTATAGTTTCTTTGAAGTCCTTTTCCATAAAATACAATACCCATTATGAGGATTTAATGTGTAATCTTATTGTAATAACTTCCTTTTGAAAATTTACCAACTCTCCGTCTTGGTCAACGATATAAAGAAATTCTTGAGCAAACTAACGCTCACAGAAAAGGAAACAAATCTACTGAAGACATAAAATATCATGTTACTAGTAAAAAATATCAAAATGTTATTATGCCTCTTTTCAATTTAAGTCCTCCAAAAACAAAACAGTCACCAAAAAGAACATTAAAAAAAATACAACTCAACAGACAGTCTCCCTTAGCTGTATCTACTCCAACAAAACTAGGTGGTTCCATACTCAAATTTAAAAATGCCCGACTCAACAGCAGAACTGATTACGTATACTGGGATAATCCCAATGAACTCGTTGCTCGTCTCAGGTTGTTAATAGCTGAGCAGTCAGCTGGAAATACAAGTCACGCAAATGAAATTCATTCAATTATTGAAGAGTTGCGGGAGGGAGGGTATATATACTGAGAATATAATTACTTACCCATCAGTATCAAAATGCCTGTTGACATATTTGGACGTAAGGTTGAGAAAAAAGAGAGCAGCCGAGGACCACCAGGAGTTGGATATAAACTTACTCCCAACGGTGATTTCGATATTGAATCGAAAAGACTGTGTAACCTGGCACCTCCTATTGAATCAGCGGACGCTATAAACTTGCGTACTCTACAAGACGTAATTAAAAAAATTAATATTGAATTTAAAAGACATTTGCTCAAAGATATAGAGAGTACGAACGCAATACATAAAGCAGTTAGTGAATTTATCAACGATTTTGACAAAGAAAAGATATATTTAGATATTTTGACTGTGTGGAAACAACAAGTTGTAGAACTTTTATTTCAACATAAAAAAGAGATTGAAGATCTTGTAGACTCGAAAATTCATGCTAGAGAACAATTTTGGAAAGATTTACCTAAATAAAACATGGAAAAAGTGGTTGAAGAAATACACAAACCTGCACGCAGAAATTTCCCTCGTAGAAAAGTTGAAGTACGGGGTTTACACGATACCTGGCAAGCTGACTTGGTAGAAATGCAACCATATGCTAGAGAAAATAAAGGTCATAGATACATGCTTACAATCATCGACGTGTTTTCAAAATACGCTCACGCGATTCCTTTAAAGACAAAAACTGGTAAAAAGGTAGCAGCTGCAATGGAAACAGTCTTCAAAAGCACTCAATCTCCTCGAAATCTTCATGTTGATATGGGTAAAGAGTTTTACAATAAAGATTTCCAAAATTTAATGAACAAGTATAAAGTTAATATGTACTCAACATACAGTGGTTTAAAAGCTTCTATATGCGAAAGATTCAATCGTACTTTAAAAAATATCATGTGGAAACAATTTTCTTTACGAGGCAGTTACAAGTGGATAGATATTTTATCGGATTTAATTACATTATACAACAATAGAAAACATCGAAGCATTGGTATGAAACCGAAAGATGTCACTGCGAACCATACTACTGAAATTCTAAAAAAATTAAATAAAAATAAAAATTTTAAAAAGTCACCAAAATTTAAAGTTGGAGATAAAGTTCAAGTGAGCAAAATTAAAAATGTATTTGAAAAAAGCTATACCCCTAATTGGTCCACTGAAATATTTACTATAACTAGTATCAAAAATACGCAACCAATTACTTATCACTTAAAAGATTATCAAGATCAACCTGTGGTCGGAGGCTTTTATGAACAAGAATTACAAAAAACCAAGTGCCCAGATACATATTTAATAGAAAAAGTTATCAGACGACGTGGCAATGAATTATATGTTAAATGGTTAGGTTTTTCAAAAGATCATAATAGTTGGATTAATAGTAATAATCTAGATAACTTTGTGTATTCAAAAAGTTAAGTAATAAATAAAAAGACAAACAGTTGAGTTTTATATTTATTTATTGTCCTTCCTTTTACAATTTAAAAAAAATTTCATTTTATCTTCTACATATTTCACGCTTAAGGACGTTTCAGACCTCCAGTGACTCTCATTCAGTTTTGGGGCTCTCCGCACGAGAAACAGCTGACGCGCCGGTCGTTCTGTCTCTCTCGCTCTCGTGGCGCAGCATAACCGCAAAGACTAAAAAATCAACTTTACTGTTAAATTACTCTGAAAGTAGGCCCGGTTGCCGTATTTTGAAAAATGTTAGATTGATTCTTATTTCAATAGCTAGAATATACTCTTTTTTTTTTAGAAAAAGTTAACTACTAGTTAATTTACAGTCGTCGATAACATTAAAAAATTGTAGTGCTCTACGTGCCATCCCATGCAAAACGACCGAACTTTGAGCGTTCATAACTCAAAAACGAGTCCCGCTTGCCCTATTTTTTTTTGTGGCATTGGAAAGAACACATAAAAATCTTCTTGTATGCCGAGTTACAAAATTTGATAACGTTGACCGAAAATCCCTGAAACGTCCTTAAGTTATTATTTTTCACTTCTTTTTGTAAATTATTTAACTCATCATCGTTGGCAAATAAGTAAAAATTTAATCGGTCAGGTAGAAAGACTTGAAACTCTGCATCCAGCGTTATCACGACTTTTGGACCATCCATGATATCAGCTATTCTTATTGATGTTACTTTATAAAGTCTATCATAATCCGATTCCATTAAGGAGCCATTGGCAATTTTGTTCAGATTCGTGAGATCCATCTTTCTTCTACAATTTCGTAGCAGCAAATGATGTTTTTTTTCCAATTCAGCTCCTTATATTGCATTTGAAAATGCAATTATAGTGAGGATAAGGTCACATAGTTATTAGAACAAACATTTAATTTATTGCTTTTTTATTCAGAATAGGACCTAATACATTTTCAATATACTTAATTCGCATTTTAAAGATAATCGGATTGAGTACGATACTAGTTCTTTGAATTCTTAGATTGAAACGTTCTCTGTCACATGCGGCTTGAATCCAAGGACCAATTCTGGCCTTACGACTTGCAAAGTCATAAACAACCATAACTCTAACATTGACACTGTCGTTGAACGTAACACGCTTCATTTTAACTTGTGATCTATCTACTTTTTATTAGAAAATTCTAGTTTATTGTTTCCTAAATGTTTTATATACACTTGATCTTTTTTCACTTCTTCTTTTAAAGATTTGAAATCGTCTGGATTTTCAATGAAGAACTTGTTATATAGGTTAGGCAAGAACACTTGAAATTCTTTGTTGATAATAATTACAGTTTTTTTTCCAAATTTGGTGTCACACTGATATATCGTTGTAACTCTAAAACTTTCTCCACTAGCAAGCTCCATTAAACGTTTCTTCGGAAGGTACTCATCTTTTTTGGCAATATCATTGACCTTAGTGAAATCCATTCTGTAACATAATGTATAAGCCAATTTTAGATAAAAATTAATTAAATATTGAAAATTTAAAACTAAAAATTGTATGCTTACTTTGTTTAAATCAATATTCCTTTTCAAATGAGAGTCTGGCTACTTTCTTGAGTGGTCCGTCGTCTAAAATTTTTGAGCAGCAAGTGAGAGCCCTTCTTGAACTGCCAGCCTTATATACCGTACTGTCGAAATCTGCTGGAGGCTTTGGCACATCATCCAAAACCATTGTTTTTTGTTCTAGAAATTTCTGGAAAGTGATGTAATTTCCAACACTTATTGCATTAGCTTGTGAAAATTTACCCCCACTCACAATATTTTTTTCTGGAAGCTTCTTTTTATTGACGTTATATCCTAGAGAAAGCTCATCTTGAGAATCTTCTAGAATTCTCTGGTGAGTAAATCCATGTTCTGAATCTTCTAGAACCTTCTGATCAATGACGTCATTACCTTCTAGAACCTTCTGATCAGTGACGTCATTACCTTCTAGAACCTTCTGATCAATAACGTCATTACCTTCAAGAACCTTCCGATCAGTGACGTCATTACCTTCTAGAACCTTCTGTGCGTCATTTCTTGTTTTATTAAGAAATTCTTCAATTTGAGCTATTCTATAGTCTCCCCAAGCTAAAGTATCGGTCGTATTTTTTATCCATGGAATCTGAATACATTCTTCTTTGAGAAGACATCGTTTGTCGTCTGCAAAACTTAGACCCGTCTTTACTTGTTTTTCAGTGCGTAGATTGTGAAGTCTTGCTCTAATAGTTCGCTGTTCAACTTTAACTATAGATTTTTCGAAAAGACACTTTTCATAATGTTCAAACTTTATTTCTTTGAGTGCTGATGCTTTAACCCCTTTTACTTTCATTACAGGATCTTTGTTTTGTATTAATAAACTATACATCTTGGGTCTCAAACCTATGTACTTAGTAATGATGTCACAGCTGGTCTCATCCTTAAACAGGCCTAGTTTCTTCCCATTTTTAGGTTCAATGTTAAATTTATTATCTTTTTTATATGCTGATGTGTCAAAGTATTCCGAGTGTTCCCTCATAACATTGTAGATGTTTACGCCCCGGATCTCATATATAAAGCTGTCTATATCCATGTATAAAAGCTTTAATGACTTTCCTACCCATTTTTTCATTTTAGAATAATGGAAGTCATACATTTTTACTTTGGATATATCCAGTATGGCAAGACCAATGTAAACAGGTTTGGATATTGTGAGTTTAGTAGGCTTCATTTGAACTATAGCCATATTATCATCTATCCTTTCTATGCTGTGGAAATTTGGACTTGCGATACAAGTTTCTGCTCCATTTCTCCTAGGCCACTCATTAATAGGTCTTACATCAACCTGTTTTCGCTGGTTTTGGAGACATTTTCCATAAATGCTATTAATTAACAATTTAAAGAAATTTCTCTCAAAATCATTTGTTGCTTCTGCTCTTTTTCTAGTATTATACTCAACGTATGATGCCAGCCATGCGGATTGATTGAATTGAAGGGCTCGATGAATTTTTTTTACTTTAAGACCATGTTCTTTTGCTTGTTTTAATGCTCTATAGTGAATTACATATTTTTCTTTATTTTCAAAGGTTGTGAGCAACTTTTTGTGTTTGGAGTTTGGGGGTGCTTTAGTTTCAAGACAAAATGGTAAGTCTTGGTGTTGTTCGTGTAGGGATTGATCATACTCGATATCCACTTCTAAAAAAAACCCAATAGGACTATCATCTGGAACATCATAAAAGTCTGGTACACTTACATCTTTAACCCACTTTAACCCTCCATAAGAAAGATGTTGCACCATGGCCCAGCTAGAAAAAAAAAAAAAAAAAAAAAAATTAATTTTTGATATTTTTTTTTATAATAAATGTTTATAAGCAATTAATTACCCATATAAATTATTGGCATCTAAAAAAATTATGTAATTATCTTCTTTATTCGGATCATAACCTTCATTCATATATTGATTGTTAGCTTCTGCATATCGATTTGAACACTGGCTAATCCCCCCTCTAATTCCTCTTTCGACGAAAAGTAACATATCTATGTCTGTGATTAAGTCTAATTCCACTTGTGTTCTTTTTAATATTGCGTCAAAGCTCAAGCCATGGCTGGTATAATAATGAGCAGGATCTAATGAGTAAGCTTCTAGACAAGTTGATCGAAAGTTCTCAAATATGTCTGCGAGTAATAAGACATCTGTTTTCATATAAATATCTGAATAATCACCAAGAGTTTCAATCTGAAGCTGTTTCCAAACTTGATCACAATGAGAGTATTCTTCGTCACTTATATCACACCCAGTTAATTTACTATAAAAAGCTCCTTTTTCTGGAATTTTCGTCTCTTTTAACTTATCAAACGAATCAAGATATTCATATGGAAGACATCCTTTTTTTGTTAGTAACTTTATTTTCTCATCTGATAAATTTGCTTGTTGATAAACTTTAGTTGTAATTGTCTTTTCAGGTAGGTAACTAGCTAGTTTCTCCAAAGATGATGCCATAAATCTAAATGAATCTAGAAATCTGAATTGTATAACACTACCCTTCATTCTTTTTGTGAAAGAAATATATTTTGATTTAGATTCAGCTAAAATTTTTAGATCTCCATCTATAATTTCATTTGAATATATTTCTTTGATTATCAAATGAGCGTCATAACCAGACATATTATGAAACAGCACATTAATATATCTAGCTTTGTTATACTGTATATTGCAAGTATCGTGGGCTGCCCCTCTATATTTACCACTAAAATGATCGTGATCTCTTACAAATTTACAACGTTTGCTGAAATAGTTGCCGCATATAATACACACTTTCGCCATCTCAAAATTTCGCCAATCTGTTGCAGTAAGGATCATTTCTTTAGGATTCTTGTACAACTTATCATATTCTTCACCAATTCTTTTTAACTCTTCCACGAACCATACGGATGGTGTTTTTTGACCTTCTTCAATCTGCCGATAACTTCTATAATAAGACTTTTCATCATTGAAACTATTTTTCAAATAGTAGCCAACACTATAAGCTTGATGATCTTGTACATCCTCATTATCTTTATTAGGTTTAATTAAACATTCAAGGTCCGCATAAATACATATAGGAGCTTTGTCTTGGAACTTGTAGTTTTTTAATTTAATTTTATCTTTACCTTTACCCTCTACAGGTAAATCAATTATACACTTATTAAGTTGCATGCAAAAATCTTGATGATCCAATAAAGCATTTAAAGAATAAAAGTTATGAATGCAGCGATTACAAAAGTGGATTTTTCCATGATGTTTTGTTAGTTGTTTTCTCGTTAAGGCTGACAAATCAGTAATAAGCACATAGTGAAACTTAGGAATATCATCAGGTTCTTTTTCATTAGGTTTCTTTTCATCAAAATAGAAGTCTTGAATATAAAGTAGATTAACGTGTTTTTTTTAAGTGAATCAGTTGCATGCGCTGTTCCAACTTCATATTTACCATTGATTTTTTTTAAGAGAAAAACGTTCACTGAAATTTCATTCTGTTTTTCAAACTTTTTTATTTGAGTTAATCTTACTGGAAAATCAATTCCTTTAAAGTTAAGTTTATTAGCGTGGTGAATGTATGATCTCACATCGTCCGCATCAATTTTGACTGGATATAAAGAAGATAATATTGCCCATTTAAAGCATTCATTATCATCATTTCTAACATTCAAACAAGCATTTTTAGACTTAATAGGTTGTGGGAGCTCAATGAAAGAACCAGCATGCATAGGTTGAAACTCTTTGAAGTTAATTATTACACTCAACACTTGTCTTAAAGTCCAACCAGATCCACAACCTTCAAATTCTTCTATTTTATGAAGTATTGGTTTCAAAATATTTTCATCATACCATTCCATTGTGTCAGTTGTTAGAAACACTGGCTCACTTGCGGTATTGAAATTTTTTACCTCAACTGTTTCAATATCCTTTTTGAGAATCACATATTCACTGGCAAGTTCAGCGCTGGCTTTTACTGAATTATACTTTTTCAAAACAGCATTAACTTTTTCATTGAAGATTGGTTTAACATCGATCAAAAATGATTTAACATCTTTATACGATACATTTGTTATTAGACCAGAACTAATTCGATTCGCGAAAATTGATGGTAAATCGATCCATTGAATCAAATCTTCAGGTTGATTATGATTTTCTGTTGCTTGCAAATCACCTCCACTTTTTTGTAAATAAAACTCAATTTGATTCTTAATATTAGTTAACTGGATGAGGTAACCTTCACATCTTTTTTTTTCATGAACATTTAAATTTCCAGAATTAATTAAATTTTTTATGACACTATTCATATTTTCAGATAAATAAAACCAATGTTGTAAATCAGTATCTTCAATATGTTCAAGATTTCTAAGAGATGCTTGCAAAGTCTGAATGTTTAATCCGAAATATTTGAGCAAAGACATTTTGAAAAACACTCGAATAGACCTAGTATACTGTCCCAAACTCGACTGAGCTCTGGAGAACCGCTCTACGGACTTTATACTTGCAGAAAACGGTTGGAAAAATCTAGAAGGAATTTTGGAAAAAGGGGGGGGGCTTCTTTGTCTACAAAGAAAAACGGTTTTTCTTTTCTAGGAAAAACTCATCTATCTTCTTCAAAGTTTAACGGCTTTTTCTACATTGTTCTTGATTTTTCCAGAACTTTCTGGAAGGGATTTTTCCAGAACTTTCTAGAAGGACACCCCCTCCACAGTTAAATTAAAATAAATGGTGTGGGGGAAAGGAGTATATAAAGAGAGTGTTACTATGAACTCATTTAGTTGTTCTTTCAACAGTATTAAAATATAACCTTACCATGACTTTCGTAGTAGATTTATTATTCTCTCACAGATCACGAGATATTTTAATTCCAAAAGAGCTTGCAATCATTTCTCTAGATAGCGCTCATAATCCACCTGTCACAGTACTTTTTAAACCATCATCATTCTGGTGCAATCTTTTGAAATGTGAGAAGCATATGAATTCTTATTTGGAAAAAAAATATCATAAGATTCCTTGGGGTAGTGGAACGACTCAGCCGAGTGAAATTACTAAAATATTGCAAGTGAATTTAAAAGATGCTTCTAAAATTTACGTTTATACGGAAGAAGTACAAAAGTTTGTACAGAGTATCTGTTGGGATAAGTAAGTAAACATTGTTAATCGAACTTTTAATATCAAGAATATTTAGTAAATTTTTTTAATTTTTAGGAAAGTTATCGATATTTCTGAAATGGGAATTTTAAATTTTAAAATGCTGAGCAGAAATCACAATTCATTCTATGTATGTGATTTTCATTCTAGTAATTCTGACTACAACTGTGCCATAAGACGAGCTTTTATAATCAAAAAATTTTTAAATTATAAAAAAACTCCAGCCGAGGAATATTTAGAAGGTTATGATACTGTTGATACACCACCTAGTTTTATGAAAGACCGTGCTTGTTTTTATAATAAAAATTATTAAGATTGAAGTTAATTTAATTTAATTTAATTTATAAAATTTAACCAGGTTTTGAATAAAGAAATTAAAACTTATAAAAATTGTTTTTTTACGAATCTATAAAATAAGTTTTTCTGAATATTTTAATACTTTGTTTGAATAAATAGAAAAAATTTCTTTTACGAATCTATTAAATAAAATGAGAATCTTTAATATTTTCAAAATTTTTTTTAACTATAAGCACAAAAATATCATCATTTATTTATTTTCAAGATTAAAAATTTAAGCATGCTGATTGAGACTGGCAAGGTTTAAAAATATACACAAAACCACTTTTATATTTAAATTATTATAATTATCATTATTATTATTTGTTAAAAATATAAAATATTTACAATTCATTAAAACTATATATTTTTCGTTTTTTAAAAGGATATTCTTCTAAAATTTTTTCTTTTAAATCTAGTATATAATCTTTAAAATAATTAATCAATTCTAAATTTAAATCAGAACACGATTCCACTATACAAGTCTTTAGATTTTGAATATGACTATATATAATATCATTCCTTAAATCTAGTTTAAATTCCTTAAAACAGTCGTCTATGTACTCGAACAAGCTTTGTATTTCGTCTTCTTCTTCTAAACTGCTCCAATCCTGCTCCTGCTCCGACCTCTCGATGTATTTACCTAGAACAGAAAATGAATTTTGTTATTATTGTTATTATTATTATTATTATTATTATTATTATTATTATTATTATTATTATTATTATCATTGAGTAATGTTAATATTACCTCCGATAAACTCTTTCAACGGTCTCACGGTATGCTGCTCCATAGACTCGTCTTCTTCATCAGGATACTCGATGATGTATTGCATGTCTTCTAGAAAAAGAAAAAACAAAGAGTTAACTTTTAATTTGATTCGTTGATTGTAACATAAATTATGAAATTTAAAAATTTACCTTCGCTCATGATTGGCGATGGTGGTGGTGATGAGTCTGCATCACTCCAATAATTTGGGTTCAAACCATCACCATCTTTGTCCTCGTCCTTCTTATCCTTGTCCTTATCCTCCTCCTCCTCCTCCTCCTCCATGTCTTCGTCGTCCTCCTCCTCCATGCCTTCGTCTTCCTCCTTCTCCTCCTCCTCCTGCATGTCTTTGTCCTCCTCCTTCTGCTCCTCCTCCTCCTTCTTTGTCCATGACCTCATACTCCATCATTCGATTTCCGGAGGGGATCCAATACCTAAATCCTCGTCAATGATGAGATCTGAAACAAAAATTATAAATTAATATGCGTTATTCCTATACGAATCATGGAGTTATTTTATTTTATAAATTTTTAACTTACTTTTTGATGTTGAACGCTCGAGCGGCATCCACAAATCATCCTTTAACTCTGGATCGAAAAGAAATTTCGTCCAGCCTGAAAAAAGAAATATAATTAAATATGTTGAATGTAATTTTGAATAATAAAATAAATAGTGGACTTACCAACTACGTCGCAAGAACCTAGAAGTCTTGCCGTGGTTGGGGATGCTGGCACCGTCCCCAAATCGGCTGCCTCGATGTTCATCGGAGTCAACTCCGTAAATGATGGTGGAGTTGCAGGCATAGATATCGGTGATTGACATCTACTATTAGGAATTGTCAATTCCGAGAAGGAGGGTGACAGAGGCGGGCAAAGGCATAGGTAATCAGGACAATTACTCATGGCTAAACACAAATCAGAAGGCCCTGAATAAAGCCCGCGACGATCTAGGTCCCGCGAAGGGCAGCAGTAATCAAAATCGCCGCATTTATACCCTGCCGCTGAAAAAGACATTCATTTATATTATAAATTAACGGTACGTTCGTTTTCTCCGCGTTTGCCGATTTTGAAAATCGGTAAAAAAGTCATATCGATTTATAAATAAACAAAATATTGATGAAACAAAAATTGTAAATTTTGGAACTAAAAAATTTATTGTTACTAATAAAAATTATATCGAAAATTAAATATAATTCGTTTGCTCTACGCTTGCTCTATCCAAAACGAGTTTAAAAATCAAAATCGAATAATAAATAAACAAGTTATGGCAAAAACAAAAATAAACCAGCCGAAAAAGAGGTACAATTTCATTATAAATTTGTCAGGAACAGTTTCCCGAATTTTCACTCAAATTTTCACGGTTACCCAGAAGTACCCTCCAGTTTTCACGATTTCCTAAAAAATTTAAATCGGTTTATAAATAAATATAATATTAACGAACAAAAATCATGCTTTTTAAAATTAAAAAATTAACTGTTAAATTTAAAAAAATTTGTAAACTATATTAAGTATATTTTTGCTCGACATTTGCTCATTTAGTTGATAATTGAAGAAAAATTTTAAAAATTTTATAAAATGAAAAAATTTAACGAAGTAAAATTTTTAAAAAGTTGAAAATTTATTTCGGAACTTATTTTAAATTTAAACAAATTTTTCAAACTATACATAGTATATTTGTTTGCTACCCGTTTGCTCATTCCATTATTAATTTAAAAATTAAAAAATTATTTTTTAAAAATTTGAAAATTTAATTCTAACTTACCTTCAAGATCCAACTCAGTCTCGAAGTCTTTCTTCAGCTTGTAGAACATCGGGGCTCCCTCTCCGCTGATGTCGATCATTTCAAACACTATTTCGCACATCTTTATTTTTTGCTCACTAACTCACGAGTAAAATTTGAAAGATAAGTGAATAATGTAAACTTTTGGCAAAGATTATAATTTGAAAAGTTACGTGAACTATTCAAACTTTTGGCAAAGATTATAATTTGAAAAGTTACGTGAACTATTCAAACTGTTCAACAACAAATATAATTTAAAAAGTTTTGTGAACGATTCAAACTGTTCTGTAACAAAATAATTTAAAAGTTGTTTGAACTATTGGAACTGTTCAGCGATAGAAGTCTAATGAACTGAAACCTACGAGCTAGGGGTTTTATACCCTACGCATCATCCCTCTCCAACTTTTTTTCAAGACCACCCTCTCACAACTCCCACTCCAATAGTCCTCTAGCACCCAAATGCCCTCCGCTGACCCAAACAAATTTTCGAGCAGCGCTCAAGACCGCCCTTTCAACTCCCACTCTGAAAATTTTCTAGTAACCTCCAAATTTTCCTCTAACAGCCAATCCACTGACCCAAACAAATTTTCGGTCAGTGCTTAAGACCACCCTCTCACAACTCCCACTCTGATAGTCCTCTAGCAACTTCCAAACCATCCTTTAACAGCCCCCTCCACTGACCCAAACAAATTTTCAAGATTTGCTAAAGACCGCCTTACTCTGTAGGGACCACCTTTTGGGAGTTTCCCAAATGGATAAGGCTGGTTTTCGCGAGAAAGCATATTCTAACTATGCTGAACGGTAGAAGATAAGATAATCATCTGCTACATTCCATGGTAGAAATCTGTGAACAAAAGGGCGGCTAAGACAACTGTGTACTGTCCATCATTTGCAAGCGGAAGACGTCATACTCATGCTGTGAGTCAACAGCTTTGAGCTAGTAAGAAAATCCCCCACGTTCAAGGATTTTCGAAAAGTCTTAAATAACGTATTTCGCTGTTTCTTAAGAAAATGTCTCTTTGATGGGTCGACGCCGCAGGTAGCTAAATGACTGAGAGCATCGGGGTGGCGCTCGGTGGAAAGATAAACAGTTGGAGATTTCCCAAAAACCATGACTCGCAAAATTTCGCATTTGCTTATTTACGATAGTTTCTCTTCGATAGGTCAACAGCGCTAGTAAGAAAATCCCCGACGTTCAAGGATTTTCGAAAAGTCTTAAGTAACGTATTTCGCATTTGCTAATTTTACGATAATTTCTCTAGCGAGGATAGTTAATGACTAAGAACAGCGGGGTATTGGAGAATAAGCAGACTCACTCGGCAGAGAAAATTCTTGAAAATTCTTTGGTTTTTGTGAGATCCGACGAAAAAGTATGGGACCCAGAACTGCGCCTTTGAAAAGCTAGAGTTCCCACGGCTTCTTGAAAATCTATGGGACTCATGCACATTTCGTATTTCGCATTTGCTTATTTTACGATAATTTCTCTAGTGAAGACTAATCACTAAGAGCAGCGGGGTGTTAGAAAAATAAGCAGACTCATTCGGCTGATAAAATTCTTGAAAATTCTTCGGATTTTGTAAGATCCGTCGAAAAATTATGGGACCCCCAGAACTCTGTCTATTTTTTCTTCAAAATCCGTGGGACCCCGGCTAGGCTCCTTCAAAATCTATGGGATCCGTGCAACTTGAAAATCCATGGGACCCGTGCACCTCGAAAATCCATGGGACCCCCCCCCCCCCCCATAGAGTACCTACTATTTTTTATATCATCTAAAAAATTAATTTAAAAATCTCAAAGGATATTTAAATTTACTGTTTATGGTATCTAACTCTGTCAGGCCTCGATCTCAGCCAAAAAAAAAAAAAAAAAAAAAAAAACTATTCAAGTTTTTGATAATAGTTATATAAAATAAAATGTTGATTTCTAACGTACAGTATAGAGGTTTCAGTGCAGCAATATGAGTCTTAAATCTTTTGCTGTTCCTTGAATCCAGTTGATCGCCGGCTCTTTTTTTTGGGGATGGGTCAGTAGTTGGAGTTGCTAAAGAGGTATCGCAACCGCTTTCGGAAGACGCATCACCGGGCATCGACGGTATTACAATTCTACTTTTTCTATTTTTCTTCTTTGTTGTCACATCAGCCAATGATTCTGCGTAAGGACACGAGCAAAAAAATTAATATACGAAAAAAAAATACCCTATTGAAAATAAACACATGCAATTTGGGACTTTTTACACGTGTTATACACATGTAAAAATCAATTTTACACATATTATTTTGAATCTTTTACATGTGTAAATTTTTTAAATTTTACATTTATATTTTTACACGTGTAAAAAATTTCTTCAAAATAAAATTTTTTTTTTACATTTGCATAATATTTTTTAATTAAAAAATGCAACTTTTCACTTGTAAAAAAAAAAAAATTTGTGTTGAAATTTTTTACGCGTGTTAAAATATAAACATAATAATTACAAAAAAAAAAAAAAAAAATTACGTGTGTAAAAGACTCAAAATAAGACGTGTAAAAATGATTCTACACACGCAAAAAATTTTATAAAATTGCAGGGGTATGTTTAAAATATAAATGAAATTTTGAAAGTTCGAATAAAATTATTAAAATAAAATTTTCACTGCAAATTTTTTAAAATATCAAACTTGTAAAATCTTACCTCCCAATTCAACAATAAATGCTCTGTACCTAGTAAGTACAGCAAACATCTGTAGGGTGTTTGCACTTATCAGATAGACAATTCTTAAAATACACCCACTACTAATGATCGTCTAGAAAGTCTCTTACATCTGCAACTGGAAAAATCGGAAATTTGCTATGTTTTTCCGGAAAAATATTCGTTTATACCCATAACTAAAATCTTACTTGACAAAACTCGGAAGCGTTCGTTAACGCAAATAAATAAGGGTTAGCAAATATGAAAATTGCTTAAAAATTGAAAAAAAAAATAAATAAAAATAATTATAATAACAACAATAACAACAACAACAAACAAAAACAAAAACACAAAACAGGCAAAAAAAACTGCAAGGAACTTACAGTAAGACAAGCGATGCGAAGAGGACACTTCTACGGCCCACGGAAAACTGACAGTCCGTCGCGTCGGTAGCCGGTAAGGCCATATCGACGTGGCCGCGGTGACGCGTGCAGGGTTTGCTCGTTTTTCTTACCTCTTAAAACTCTCGTATTTTGAGGTTGCTGTAGGAATACGGGCAATTAAGAGTCTCTGAAACTTCAGTCCTCGTGATTGTAAATAGTAGGCCATTAGTACACGGACCCGGAAAAATTTTTTACAACTTATACATGAGGTCTGTACAAAGCGGAGGGATTATCTTTTTGAACCGCCTAAGGTCTCAAGATCCTCTCTTTTTTCGGGTTTGCTGCCTGCTTTTCTACATGGAGAAAAAAATGACCATATTTTACGGGCGTGAAGTCGCCCCGAGCAACAAAAGTGAAGAGTGCCCGAAAAAAACGGGCGAGAAGACCGACCAAAATCTGATGATTAGGGATTTTTCATATCTGAGCGCCACCTTCGGATGAATTTATAACTAATCTAGCCTGTTAAATTCGGTCTTTTGCCCGTTTTTTCCGGGAACTCTTCGCCCGTGTTGCACGGGGCGACTTCACGCCCGTAAAATACAGTCATTTTTCTCTCCGTGTACCTATAATAATAATAGTAATCGCAATTACATAATCGCAACTAGGACCCAACCAAAGATGCTTTAGGAGAGGGGGGGGGCACCACTCCGAGAAAAAAAATAGATTTTTTATGCGTCTGCCAGATCGCGCGTTTCCACGCATAAAAATAAGAAAAATAGAAGTTCCTTGTTAGATACTTTGTTTATTGGTCGATCAAACGTTGAATTCACTAAATTTGCCACATTGACAAAGTATCTAATTTATTTCGCAAACGAACAAAAATCAAAACTACATAAATTCCTTGTTAATCCGATCTGACACGAGTGAGCTCAAATTGTACCGTTTTATTTTATTTTTCTTTATCTGTAAAATTATATACTTACTTTCTTTGAGTTGAAACGAGGACTTTTATTCTACAGTCTTTTCAAAAGGAGAAAACGCAGGGAAAAATTTTGGGGTGTGCGCGGGGTAAGTCCTTCCATGTGTCAGACAGACGCGCACCATCGTCGGTCGCGTCGTTCTTAATGGCTTTATTGCATCTTCGGTAGGTCTAAAAGTCTCAGCTACGGGTTACGTGGGGGTCCAGATTTATATTTGTCTCTGGAAAAATTTTAACGCGTAATTTTTACAAGATTTTTTTTCCTCGCAAGGGAACAATTTTTTCTGGTTTTTCGAGTCTCAATGAGATTTCAAAATCATCTATCAAGAAGCAAACTTTGAAGTTTTTTTTTTTTGTTCAACGCCGCATTAGAGAAATTTAGGAATTTTAAATATCTGACTTAATTCCTATTATATTAAGGTTGTGTCTAGGTACCATCGCCGTGTACCGTACACGGTACACGGTACACGGTAGCTTTTTACTTTAGATCCTATAATTTATTCCAAATAACCCACTTAAGTTTAAAAAAACTACTAGTTTTTACTTTAAATCTAATTACCCATCCTAAATAACCCACTTAAATTCACAGAGTGTCTAAAGTAACTCTTATTTGGTACCGTGTACCGTGCACCGTGCACCGAATACGGTACACGGCGATGGTACCTAGACACTTTCTTATATTAATAATCAGTAGAAAAAAAATGAAAAAAATTGATTTTTTAAAGCTAAATTTGACAATATTAATATTAATAATAATAATAATAATAATAATAGTAATAAACTCTTGAACTTGTGCTAAGATCAGCAACTCGGTTGATGTGTCCTCTTTACTTTTTTTTAAGCTTTACAAACTTAAAATCATAAACTATATTTTAGTTGTGATATTTTAAGTCAGAGTAAACTGGATTATATTTTAATCCAGAACAAAGATCATATAAGGTAAAGGCTATATTTTAGCCTAAACCAAAATCAAATTATATTGAAAGCTATATTTTAGCATAAACAAGAACTATATTTTAGTTCAAAATAACAACAAATAAGCTATATTTTAGCTTAAACAAGAACTATATTTTAGTTCAAAATAATAACAAAAACAAGCTATATTTTAGCTTGAACAAGAACTATATTTTAGTTCAAAATAACAACAAATAAGCTATATTTTAGCTTAAACAAGAACTATATTTTAGTTAAAAATAATAACAAAAACAAGCTATATTTTAGCTTGAACAAGAACTACATTTTAGTTCAAAAATAACAATAAAATTAGGCTATATTTTAGCTTAAAAGAAGGACTATAATTTAGTCTTTCATAGACATACAATACCTAACATAAAAATTTATACTAAGAACTAACCAAAGAAGGACAAAAAGGACTGGGTACGCTTTTAAGTGTTTAAACTGGGCAAGAACCCAACCCGTAGGAGTCAGGTGGCAACCGCTCGACACCTGAACTCAACAAATACTCTTCCTGATCAGTCGCTAAGGCTGAACGGGAGTAAGTGCTTGTAAGATAGAAACAACAAAATAAAGCAATCCTGAATCAAAACAGGATTGCCACAGCGTAAAAATTTTTCTTTGATAACAAAAAAAAAAAAATTTAATTTGATTTTTGATTTAAGGTAGTTCTCCCCTGACTCTGCTTTGACACACCGAGTATTTTTGAATCGGTATTTGTTCTTAAAAATTTGGCAACGTTGATGTTCGTTCATATTTCGTTTAAAAATTGTTCTTAAATATTTTCAAAGGTTATGTCGGAGTAGTTTTTGTGTTAATTAACTATTGTATAATGAAGTATTCAAATCAACACATAATGGTCGTTTTATTTAAAAACGGTTTTAAATAAAAGATTTAAATGCAAAGAAGCTCTTGAAAAAAAAACGCCAAGAATTTAGGAATAAACTTTTGAATGAAAAACGAGACATTGCATTCTCTTTATCAAATGCTCAGCGTAATTGATGATTGTAATTTTTTAACAACATAAAAATGTATTTTCATAATTCCAATAAATAATTTTTTTAAATAAAATTAGTTTTTTGAATCTCTTCTAAAATATGATCAGTTTCAATTTATAGCTCGAATTATAGTTATTTTTAAATAATTTTAATTTACGAGATAATTAGAGAATTTGTTAAATACGACTGTTTATTTTTATGTTATTATATAAAATGAAGTTTTCTTTGGCGATATGTAAAAATAAAAAAAAAAAATTATGATGAACACAATCACTTTGTTCCAAATCATCCATCATATTGAACAGGTTATATTACAATTATTCTTGTTATATATATATTCGAGCATTATTACAACTTGACTCATGTTTTTAAAAAAATTACAAAAATTATTAATTTCTAATCGCAATTTCTCCGTAACTATATTGTAAACTTTTTTAAATTTGCGTATTTAAATAAATGAATACTTGAACTATGATATAATGTTTTTTTAGACATATCTCGAATGCAGTTTTGACGCTTTGTTTTATTTTGTGCTTGAAAGGTTACTTTTTCTTAAAATTTTGCCAAATCGGTTACTTTTGAAAGAGCCTAGAAAAAAAACGGTATTGTAAATCGGTTCAATTTTTCGTGAGTGTATGTATGAACGTACAAACTAATCATTTCCAAAATTCCAGAATTTTCTCGAATATACGTTATTCAGGGGAGAACTACCTTAAATTAAGGTAAAAAGACCAGTGTCCGGTAATAAAGCCCAAACTTGGTAGCCTATATTTTTTCTACACTGGTTTTTTTAGACTCTTAAGTCCACGGTCGTTCCTAAATCCTTCTCCGATGATCCGATCTTACTTGTTTATGAGGGCGGCGAAAGAATGATGTTACACGTGTTGCGCACCTGGTCAAACTCGT
The DNA here is from genome assembly GCA_038277355.1 of Encarsia formosa. Lineage (NCBI taxonomy): Eukaryota > Metazoa > Arthropoda > Insecta > Hymenoptera > Aphelinidae > Encarsia > Encarsia formosa. The sequence goes on along the minus strand of CM076186.1, from coordinate 64,823,842 downwards.
CGTTAAGGGGGTGGATTAGAAAGTTTTGCTGGAGTTTTAAAGTAGTTGTTGAAAGATTTATACTTTTCAAATATTCTTGATGCCTTCTCCAGAAAACTTGAATTTCGTGAATTTTTTCAAGAATTTTTCGGAGAGTTACTTCGAGTTTTTGTAAAAGAAATTATAACAGGCGAAGTACCGACTTTATGCGCAGTCATTATCAAATCTTTTATTTACTTATTTTTTTATTATTATTATTTTTTTTCCTCAATGATTAAGTGCACTTTACTCAATAAAATGTCATTGAATGATTCTGGAAATGGCCTAAATATGAACCTGTATACTCAAGCAAAGACTCGCAAGCTAGAGGTTTTTATTTTTACCACAAATCGCTTTTTTCAAATATTTCTGCAATGAAACTAGAAAAAAAATTGTATTGACTTTTATAATCTTACATAAAAAATTATATTAATTTTTAATCTAACATTTTGTCAGTTTTTTCACACTGAAATACAAATAACTAACACATAACTTGATATTTCGTAAAACCCATGCATGTAAATTCGAGACGCATCATAAAAAAAAAATAATCTCATCTAAATTGAATCCTGAATAAATTTTTACTCAAAAGCCGCGAGTCAAATCAAAAAATTGCAAGGTATAAAAAAAGTCCAAAAATTTCGTAAACGATTCAAGACGGTTGGAATGATTTTTTTTAAGATCTGTCTCAAGAAATCCGTATTTTTACGAATGGATTATACAAAATATCAAGTTGTGTGTTAGCTACATGCCTCTTACCGTGGAAAACCGTGGTGAAATCACAGATAAAGAATTTAAAAAAAAAAGCCTTATAAAAGTTTATACGATTTTTTTTTTTTTTTTATTGTATTTTTATAGTAGGAGTGTATGCAGAAAATTTGGGACCAAAGTAATATTAGGTAAAAATAACTTTGATAAAAATAACGTATTTTTTACAAGGAAAACGTGAGTAAATCTGATACCAAACATTTATAAAAAACCGTATAAAACTGAACAAAAAATATATGTTTTAATTTTTTTTCCTGCTTCTTTCGCGATAAGTGATTATTATTAGTATTATACACAAATTTTCATCATCGTATTATTTTTTAATTTCGCTCAGGCAGGATCTAGCATCTTGGTGGAAACTGCTCAAAAAAATCTTAAAGTGTCCTTGAAATGTATCAATCAATTTTCTTTTAAAAAAAGTGAGATTGCTAGTCTAAATAAAAAAAAAAAAAAAAAAAAAACACTACAAAAATTTTTTGATTATTTTCCCAAGCTGAATTTCAAAAAATACACTCAGAGAAGCTCGGTATGACAGTAAAGGCAGCGTGCATTAACTGTTAAGTTGTAGATGCAAACTTTAACAATTAATGCATGCGTCTTAACAGTTAATGCGGGACGTATTAACTGTTAAGTGTCAAGTCGACTTGATTTTCACGCATGTTCGGGGTTATGTTCATCATAGTAACTAGATCGAATTTAAAAATTTACTGATGATTATTATACTGTTATATGTCCCGCATTAACTGTTAAAATCAAAATATTTTCGGCGTGCGAGTGCGATTACGCTCGGTGCATTTGCGCGGAATTGTTCATGAGATCTAGTTTATCACTTGTATGATATAAATTAAAGCATTTATATTTTAGTAAAAACATTAATACTCAACATTTTGTATGTAAGTATAATAATCATCAGTAAATTTTTAAATTCGATCTAGTTAAGTGAAAATCAAGTCGACTTGATACTTAACAGCGGGACGCATTAACTGTTAAAGTTTGCATCTACGACTTAACAGTTAATGCACGCTGCCTTTACTGTCATACCAAGCTTCTCTGAGTGTAGAAACGCCGCATTTGACATTTGGCGCACGGGTGTGGGTAAGATTATTTCGATAATTTTTCGGTTATTTCCAATTAGTCGCATGGCAACTCGAATTGTTAGACTTGTTCAATTCAAGCTTTGAGTTAGACCCGAGTCACTGTGGTGTATACCTACTCGGTAAATCTGTAACAGTGAGGTTAGCTCAAATCCACTCGAAGCCTTGTAAAAAGTGAGCCACTCTAAGCAAAGAGTTAACTTGATTCAAGTGGATTTTCGCACTTTTCACTCGAACAAATTTAGAAGGTATGAATGAGTATTCATAGGTATATTCATAGTAAACAAATAGTAATCTCCCTATATTATAATCCCTTTTTTTTTTTGCTCCGCAAAACTGAGTCCGCAAAACTTGGTCATTGTTGTGACGAAAATCTTGAAAACACGGTCAAAAGACAGTTAAATTTTGACTTTTTTTGCTCCGCAAAACTGAGTCCGCAAAACTTGCTCTGCGTCGTGAAAACTGAGTCCCCAAAACTGAGTCCTCCTTTTCGTTGTTTTAAAATATAAAATGTTACCATTAAAATTCTTTATAATTTTTATAACAATAAATTTGTTTAAAAAAAATTATTTAAAAAAATTATATTAATATAAGTTTATGCTTAAATTTACTAAAGTTAATAAATTTGATTGTTACTTTTCAATTAAAAGAAAAAATTATTAAATTCTAAAATGAAATGTACTTCTGTATAAGAATTATTAAAATTTTTTAAGAGGAATAAAAATCTAATTCTGATTTTATTCCAATTTCCATTATGTAGCAACTTGAATTTTTTTTATATTATAATCTGGTTTTTTTTATGATCCTCAAAGTTGAGTCCTCAAAATTGAAAATCAATAAAAACACGGTCAAAAGACACATAAAAAAGATACTTATGAGTCCTCAAAGTTGAGTCTACGATGGGAAAGTTGAGTCCTCAAAGTTGAGTCCTCCTTTTCTCAAAACGGTGCTTTTTACATTCTCATGTAATATTTTCTATAGAAGCAGCTTGGTGTATAGAAAGATTTGAATTGTGTAAATGTAGTCATTCAGTACAACGTTTAGAAATTCATACAGAAAATCAACAAAACATAATATAGTTAAAAAATTAAATAGTTAAAAAATTGGAAAACAACTTTAGCAACTTGGTTTGAATTAAATAAAATTGATCTGTTAGAAATATTAAAAATGCCAATATACCAAATTACTATAGATTTCTAGATGATAAAACTTTTGTTAGATAGAAAAATTAAAAAAAATTTCAAACTATAGGTAGAATAAACGTTGTTTCTTCTAAAAATTCAGAGTTTTCACTCAAAATTAATATCAGATAAAGTAAAAGGTGGTACTTCTCACGAATACTTAAGAACTCATAATAAAATTATTTATAAACATATAGAGAAGGAGCTATTTAAATGGGTCTAATAGTAAATGATAAAAATGTATATGCCATTTTTGAAGAATCTATAAACTATTTAACTCCGAAAAAATTACAAGAATTTTTCGGATTATTTTTATTGTCTGAAAAAATTCTTGGTAATTTAATTTGGAATAAATATAAATTACATTTTATAAAAGATTTCAAAGATAATGCAGAAGATAGAGGTTTGAATGAAATAATCAAATTTCTATCTAGCGAAGATTCTAATTTAAGTTATAAATGTTTTGGTTTACCAGAACCATGCTTAGAAAATATTTCTAATATTTCTGAAAATTATGACTGCAAAATAAACTGAAAAGAAGAGTATGAAAAAATGTTTGAAAAATTTAATAATGATCAAAAAAATATATTTAATACAATAACAAAAAACAAAAATAATATGTACTTAAAAGATGGGCAGGTGGTACAGGTAAAACAGTTTTTCCTTTTGTAGGAAAATTAATAATTTTAGGTGACGATTTTAGACAAATCCTTCCTGTAGTCAAAAGAGGCAATGAAAAAATTATTGTAGAAGATACGATTAAATACAGTAAATTGTGGAAAAATTTCAAAATTCTTAAACTCACTGAAAATATGAGATGTAAAGATAAAAACTTTTCTAAATTATTACTAAAAATAGGAGAAATCGAAAATTTAAAAATACCTATGAAATGGAAAAGTAAAGATGTTGGTTATTAAATTTTTGGAGATATAAAGTAAAATAATAATTTAAACAAAGTTATTTTAGAATCGAAAAATGAAAATGTTGCAATGTTTAACAGAAAAGTATTAAACATATTAAATGGACCAAGTAAAACATATTACAGTATAGACAAAGCCATTCATAAGGGAGTAGATCAAACTGATTCAAATATATGTTGAGATTATCCAATTGAATACTTAAATTCAGTAAATGACGGGCTTTCTACCCATGAACTAAAATTAAAAAAAAAATGCAGTGGTATGTTAATTAGAAATCTAAGTAAAAAAGATGGTGTATGCAATGGAACTAGATTGAAAATAACAAATTTATATGAACATAATATTGAAGCTACATGTAAAAAAACAAGAAAAATACTACAGGTTGGTAAGGTAGATGAGGTTGGTTAGGCGGAGGTTATAGGGAGGAGCGTGGAAGGGAAGATGAGGTGGGAAGGGTTTGTTATTGCACTTAAAAATGTTAATAGAGCTTTTTCAAAATTTAAAGTACTTCAACAAAACTTTAAAGTTAGTGACTGAGTTGATGAATAAAGTGAATAAGATTTGTTCGTAGATTGGGTGAGATAAGTTTGGGGGATAAAATACGGTATTTGAAGTAAATCAAATTAGTGAGGTCAGTAATGTAGCTAAGATTGTATTAGATCAGGTAGTTGAAGATAAAAAAGTAAGTATAGTTAGTAGGGTTCTTAATATGGGTGAGAATAGTAAATCGGGTTAGATAAGGCGAGTCTGTGCGGAGGGTAGAGTGTAGGTAAGGTGGTTGTGGGCTGGTAGATCAGATATTAAAATTATAACTTTGGCTCTAATTAGAATTTTCATATAAAATCATATATCATTAAAAAGGTCTTGAGCTCAGCGGCTTTCTAATTATGTCATTTTATGTCATTGAAATTTTTATTAAATCCTTTTTGTTGTCATGAGAGGGTGCTGAACAAAGCCGTTTATCATTTTAAATTCAGCCCTTTCCCCACAAAATCATAAATCGGCTTAAACGCAATTTTGCGAGCTGGTACTATGCAGGAAGTAAGTTCATCTCAAGAAGAATCTGTAAAAAAATTTTGTATAATCCAGCCGAATAACCCTTCGTGCTTCAAAATTTTAGATAATTTTCTTCCAGTTTTTTTGCACAGCAACGAGGGGGGCAAGTTTGACAGGTTAAAAATCACGAGCGCGAAGCACGAGTGATTTTTTGCCAAACTTGCCCCGCAAAACACAGTCGGAAAATTATCGACAATTTTGAAGCACTAACGGTATTACGACTGAAAATCGAGGCTTGCTTATGCGAGATTGCAAAATTTGAAAAAAATCGTGATTTTTTATTATTTCGCTAATTACTAGAGTAGTTTTCAGGGTGGGCAGTTTAAGCTAGAGATCTAAGATGAGTCAGGTCCAAAATGAATAAGGTGAGTAGGGTTTGTTGGTAGGGTGAGTGAGAGATGAGTTGGGGATTAAGTGCGATATTTGAAGTAAGTGAAATTAGTAAGGTCTGTAATGTGGCTAAGATTAAAATATTTTAGGTGGTTAAAGAGGAAAAATCCAGTAGGGTTGGTAGGGTTATGAATCTTTTGGTAACATAATTTGATAAAGTTATGATGAGTAAGTAAAGTTCAAACTGAAGTCTCGTGTCTAATTTTTATTGGTTTTAAGCACTTAAGTCTATTTATTATTTTACCAAACATAGAGCTTACGTATTGTTTCGATTAATTTTTATAGTCATCAATTATAATTAGGGGGTTGGCGAGCGGAGCGAGCAGGGGGGGTACCCCCCCTAGTAGAACTGTAACCGCAAAATGTAAAATACAGCATTTCTATGGGTTGAAATTCAGCTGGGGAAAATAATCCAGCCAAATACCCCTCGTGCTTCAAAATTTTAGATAATTTTCCTCCGGTTTTTTTGCACAACAACTCGCGGGGAAAGTTTGACAAAAAATCACTCGCGCTTCGTGCTCGTGATTTTTAACCTGCCAAACTTGCCCCCCTCGTTGCTGTGCAACAAAACACAGTCGGAAAATTATCGACAATTTTGAAGCACTAGAGGTATTACGACTGATAACGTGTTTAATTGGTGAAACCAATAAAATTATCACTTTGTTAAAAAATGCATGATATAGAAATTATTGTGATTACCAGATGAGAAAAACTTGAAAAAGAAAAAAAAAAACCTCAATTAATTGTATAGAAAAAAACCATTTATTCAAGTTAAAATAATATACATTCTTAATTATGGTACAACTGTATGTATCAATGGAAAAACTACTTGATAATTATCAGTATGTGGTATTCTATATACTTTTGCCAAAATTTCTTCAATTAAATGTTCATAAATTTCTTCAGTGCCGTCTCTAACTTGATGAATACCTAATAGACTGGATTCTAGCGGGTAATCATAAAAATCATTTTCTGTTTTTAAATGTTTGCATGTGACGTGAACTTGATCGCCATAGGAATAAAAATATTAGCATTTACAGTAAACATTATCTTTTAATAAAATATACTTGTTCATATCATCATTGCAATTAAGGTAAATTGAGCCATAATTTAAAACCATAAATTTCGGTATCATTTGATTAAATTTAAGAGTTAATCCCTGCCCTTTTCCGATTTTTATGAAATTTTTATCAAAAACCGAGTTGACTTTAATTTCTTTGAAAGCTCTACCTTCTTGTAACCTTCCGTGCGATCTGCTGCAGTGGTCTTCTTCCTTGCCTTACGAGTGTTTTTATTTTCCCTATCTTACTTTCAAATCGAAATGAACTGAAATTATCCAATGGTCCAAATTTCCTGACGTCATCGACTATGTGGATCAAATTATGGACATTATGAGTCATATTTTTAATACCATATATTTTTTGAAATTCAGAAACAAAAGTTTTTAATAAGGATTCTGAAATATCTAGATACTCTTTTTGTTTGCACAAAAATTCATTCACTAAAATTGTGACCGCAACATGTAATAATAAAAAATGATTGTATGGTTCTTCTTTTAAAATTCCGTTTAGTACAACAGGACCCGTATATAATAAAAAACTGACGGAAGTCGTGAGCTTTCCAGATTCTTTTTAATTTTTTTTCGAAATTCCTTGGTTTTCTACTAAAATCTGATGGCATATATTTTCTTAATTCAAACAATCTATTAGAAATGATTTTGCGATCTTGTTCTGACATTCTGACATGAAAAGGTCCATACAATCACATCTCGATTAATTTGAGCACGATGTCTAAGCATATTAAGTGCATATAATCTAACGGTACTCGAGAAACACAACCAAATCCAGGAACTTCTGATAAAATAGTGTGGCTTTTTTGATATTTATCTTCATCATCCCATTCTCTATTTTCTCTTTCTTCTAGATATTCATAATTTTTAAAAGCTTCATCGATTCTCAAAGGATTTATCTGCTCAACGCCATCGTCATCATACTCGATTGGGAAGTACACTTTGCCATCATAATCACCTTTGATTATGCATTTCGTGCAGCTCCAATATCCACTATGATACTTGACATTTAAAACATACGCTTTGGCTGGCGAGTCACAATTCAGTAAATGAAATTTAATATTAATTTTTTTTTCCTGAAAAATGATTCGATTATTCACAAGATCTTTCAGTTCATCTACTGTTTTCTGCAAAAGTTCATTGCAATCAGATGGTTTGTCTGGCCATAATAAATTCTAACTACTTCGACATTTCTTAGTATCGTCTCGGAACAAAGTATGAGCCATAGTCCTCTTTCAGATGATTTTGCTAGCGGTGCGCCATCTACATTTATAAGAAGTTCTAATATTTCAACATGGTGATTTTGAAGATCAGCTAAAAAATTAAAAAATTGAACTTTTTAGCCCATAATGCCAGTATTCTCCTGAGTCCATTTTAATGATTTCAGTATATCTTGGAGTATTCATTAAAGTTACAGCAGCCTTAGGAAAAGTTGTTTGGGTAAAATTGTTTAAAATTGAAAGTAAATTATCTATGTACGTGTGTGGCACAGTATGTACAAATTTAGAGTTCAATTGACGGATTTGATCAACAAATTCAGTATTTCGTTCTAGAGTCTCTAAATCGAGGTCTTTAAAACTTTCATCATCATCATCTGAGTGGTCTTCATCTGTAATAGGAGCTTCAAGTCCAAAATTCTTCTTGTTATGTAAATAACTTAAAAAATCCAAATCAAGATCGTAGGTCTTCAGTTCAGACTCAATTTCAACATCATGCACAGCAAGTTTCTCGTTTTCTGAGACTGCGTCATTGACTGTTTCTGGAAATTCTAAAAAAAATAGTTATTAAAATTTTTTTTTTCTTTTTAAAAGCTTAAAAAAAAAAAAAAAATTAATAAAATAAAATCAAACAAAATTTGACTATAAAATGTAACAGTGCTCGTCCGGGGAAAAACAACGACGATCCGCGTTGTCGGACCAGCAACTGTACACGTATAAAACTCCTGAGTACTCGCTCCTGAGTACTCCTGCAGCCGTTGTTAGTACCTGCAAATAATTAAGTAGACATGCTTGGGGAGACGCGTACGCGGGCTAGCTGTCGAATGCCGGCAGTGGGCGGGACTATTCCCCAAGCTAAAATCAAAATAAAATATAATTTCCCGGAATCAATAAATTCCCTAAATGAGGAAAAGTCGAGCGGAGGAAAAAGATTCGGTTTTAATAAACACTCCGGAACAACAATTAATTTTAACTTAAAATTTATTAACAAAAAAATAATAAAAAAATAATTATACAAAAATTAATTGTCGCGATCCTAGAATTTAAAATATAAAGTTCGGCCGATCGCGCGAGTGACCGAACAAAGAGAGTCGAATGTAAACAAAACAATCTGCCGGGCGACTATGCGCGCCGGCTCGCAAGTTTTACGTGTGAATTCTGACAAGAATTCACGCGTAGAACCTTTCGGAAATAAATCCAGATAGGGAGAGAAAAATCGACAAGTTCTCTCTCTTACCGCGACCCACTCCTTCACTCTATCTGCACTCGAACGCGGTTACACAAACCTTTACAGGCGCGGGTGGAGATCTCCAAGCGAAGACGGGTGATCTACGAAAACAGCACACACTCTTTTACAGCACTCATTCCTCGCGATGTCGTGTTTAACGAAAACCTCAACGCGACTCGTGATTACAGTACTTTTTCTCTCTGACGTTGAAAGAAGATCGAGCGTCCGTGCTAACGTTCTACACACGACTGGCGCGCTTCCGTCCCGTTCTACCCGGTCCGACCTCTAACGGTCGGTCCGTTCCGGAATGGTCTGCCAGCTGCTGAGCGTCAGCTGCTGGCCCACGTCCACACGGATAATCAATATCGATCGTGTGGACGGATGTTTTTACCGACCGTGACAAAAATAAGTAAAATAAGCTTTTCCAGTCCGATGAAATTAATATAGAGTGAAACGTTATAACAAAAAAAAAAAAATCAAAAATCAATCAATAAATCGTTTTTTTTTTTTTTTAATTTAATAAGTCATAATATATAAAAATAATTGATTATCATCCCACTGAGGTTCAAAAAATCAAATTTCGTTGATTCTCATATTTGTATGATATTAGAATCCTTCACAATAGGGCTACAATTAATTATTTTTAATAAAAATCACATTTTTTAAAATTAAATCGTTTTATTTTTAATTCAATAGGTTGTTATTTATAAAAATAATCGATTCTTTTTCGCTGTCACTTAAAAAATTAAATTTCATTGATTTCCCATATTTTTATGGTTATAGAATTCTTCAAAATAGAGCTAAAATTGATAAATTCCTCGAATAAAACATTTTTAAGGACGTTCAACTTTGACTACGTGAACCAAGTCGTGATTTTATTTTGTATAGATATACAGTTGCATGGTAATTGAATAGCTCGGTGCAAAAATGGGCTTAGTGCTCGGCCGGCCGAATCCTAGTTCAGCCGAAGATTGCCGAAGTCGATTTTTAAGTGTTTTTGAAATTTTGACGAACTAAAATTAAAAAAACACTATTTTATGTAGAATCACATTGCGCATCTTTTTTACATATAAAGTCATCAGAAATTTTTTTTAGTTTTTGAGTTAAAAATCATAAACCTTGTTTTTTTTTACCCTAAAAAACTAAAAGAATTCTAACTCACGATATATTGGGAACGGGTGAATATTTTCTTACGGGGTTTGAACACAACGATTATTTAACTCTTTCTGCTTCTAATGGTCTATTTTAAAAATCTTAAAAATAATCTGGGAATGACACACGATTTTATGAAATAAAAACTTTGACGCTTTTAACCATATGTAAAAAAAATGCGCAATGTGATTCTACATAAAATGGTATTTTTTAATTTTAGTTCGTCAAAATTTAAAAAACACTCACAAATCGACTTCAATCTTCGGCTGAACTAGGATTCGGCCGGCCGAGCGCTAAGGCCATTATTGCACCGAGCTATTCAATTGTAGTCCGATGTAACCTCTTTTTTTCTTTAAAACATGTGCATCCGTGGCTTTATCCAGAGTTGACCAAGTATCCGAAGTTCAAATTTCGAATACTTTTGGGCTTTCAAAAAATATCCGAAAAAAGTATCTTCAGATACTTTTTAATTTTTTAAAGTATCCGAAAAAAGTATCTTCGGATACTTCTCAATTTATAAAGTATCCGAAAAAAATATCTTCGGATACTTTTCTTTTTTCGAAAAAATATCATCCGATACTTTTCTTTTTTTGAAAATGTAACTTTAAATACTTTTTAAATTTGTAAAGTATCCGAAAAAAGCATTTTTGGATACTTTCATAATCGAAACATATCCGAACATACTTCTTGTCATAAAAATTTTATAAACTGATATAGTTAATAAAGCTAACTTTTCTACTAATGAGTGCAAAAGCTAAAGTCAAATTAAAATTGGAAATTGGAAGTGGATGCTCGAACGGATGCTAAGGATTATAAAAAGATTTAAAGTCGAGGGACTATGCACTCCAGAATCACAAAAAAAAAGAATCAGACATAAAAATCAATATAATTAATAAAATACAGATTTTAATTATTTTAAGTAAAAATCTTAAATTAAATTATAAAAAAAAATATTAAAAGAAATTGGATCTAAAGCTCTAAACACTTTAAATTTGCAAAAAGAATCAAAAATAATCAAAAGAATCATCAGTGATTCTGGAGTGCATAGTCCCTCGATTAAAATACTCAATTGCATCTAATTTTTTGCAAAACAAAAAAAATACTTTTTGACCTAACTCTTGAAATTATTCACCGTGTTTCGCTACAATTAGCTTCTGATAAATACGTAAATAAGTTTCAATAATTTAGTCGCGGAACTTATTCACACGTTAATGCAAGAGACAAATTTGTTGTTAAAAAGGTCTCAATTCAAATTTTTTATATCTTAAAAAATTATTTTCATAAGACAAATTGGCATAAGAAAAAAAAAGATTTTTTGGTGAACCCAGTCGCAAATTTTATTATTATCTAGTTTTATATATTATACAAATTGACAATCTACATTTATCTTTTCTTTCAACTTTAGAATATTAAAAGTTAACAAAAAATTTTACATACAAATAGTATTCATCGTAATATTTAAAAAAAAATTCATTTATTTATCATTACACATTTACGTATTCATCAGAAACTAATTGTAGCGAACCACAGTGATTAATTTCAAGAATTAGTTCAAAAAGTAATTTTTTTTTTGTTTTGCAAAAATTAGAAATTGAGTACTTTAAATCTTTTTATAATCCTTAGCATCCGTTCGAGCATCCACTTCCAATTTCCAATTTTAATTTGACTTTAGCTTTTGCACTCATTAGTAGAAAAGTTAGCTTTATTAACTATATCAGTTTATAAAATTTTTATGACAAGAAGTATGTTCGGATATGTTTCGATTATGAAAGTATCCAAAAATGCTTTTTTCGGATACTTTACAAATTTAAAAAGTATCTAAAGTTACATTTTCAAAAAAAGAAAAGTATCGGAAGATACTTTTTCGAGAAAAGAAAAGTATCCGAAAATACTTTTTCGAAAAAAGAAAAGTATCCGAAGATATTTTTTTCGGGTACTTTATAAATTTAAAAGTATCCGAAGATACTTTTTTTGATACTTTAAAAAATTGAAAAGTATCCGAAGGTATTTTTTTTCGGATACTTTATGAAAGCCCAAAAGTATCCGAAATTTCAACTTCGGATACTTGGTCAACTCTGCCTTTATCTACAATATTAGTCTCGAAATTAAGATTTAAATTTTCTGCAAAAATTTTAATAATGAAAATTTGTTTTATATTTACCAACCTTCAAAATTAGCTGAGACTTCTTGTACATAACTTTCACTGGACTGAAGTAAATTCAAATCAGAGTTCGATAACCTTTGTAATTTCACCATAGCTTCATTTACTTCTTTTTGTTGGTCAAAATTAATATTTCTTCTTTCGATCTGATTTGCAGATGAAGCAGCTGTTTCTAAAGTTGAACTTTCCTCTAAATGTTTGCGAGCCGCAGCTACAATTTTCATCTTTTATATTTTTTTTTAAACGACGCTCATGTCTTTTCGAATATGGATATCCACGTCGTGTTTTTTTTTTTCAAATCCTCCATAATATTAACTTCAAAATAAGAACATTAAATATAAGAAATGAAAAGACTCAAATAACAGTTATTAACTAAGACTTCTTAGTCTGCAACTCTTAATGCGGGCTGTTCGGTCTGTGCTCTTCAAGAAATACTACTCCTCCCTCTTATAGTTCAGGCAATTAGGGCAGCTGTTCACTATTTCTTCTCTGTCTACATGCACCTAATTGTTGAAACTTTCTCCTTGGAAAAATTTTAAAGATCGTTTCAAATAGATTTTAATTTTACTGATGGCTATAAAAAGTATGAATCCATTGTATGTATTTTCATAAAATTTTTTTTAATAATTATTAAAACTAAGAAAACTCGGTGTTGATAAAAAAAAAAAATAGTATATTACACATCTAGGGGCGAAGGTGCACTTATGCCGCCCGTGCGTGGTTGCAGCCCGAGGCGTAGCCGAGGGCAGCGGTGGTACTGCGCATGTGCCCCAAGGTGTGTACTGTATTTTTCATCCATAAGCATGCGCCGAAAGATAGTTCCTTCGTCCCGAGTATGGAGCTTAGATGTCCCGACTCGAGACTCCCGAGGTTTCGCCGCTGCTCCGATAGTCTAGGAACGAACTTTCAGCGCGTGTATGATGAAAAAAAAAATCAACTTCATTGAAAAACCATGGGTTGGTTGAAAAATTTCACTAGATTTACCTGTGACTTTTTCTTCTAATTTTATTCTTCTTTTCTCATTCTTGCGTGGAATAATTAGTGCACAGTATGACACGGCATGGGTGCCGTCAATCAAGTATTATTATTATTATAATTCATGTTATGAATTTTATTTTCGAATGTTTATATTATTTTTCTAAACATATACTTTTTATTTTCTTGTTATTATTTCTTATTATTATTATTATTCTTTTAATGCTTTTACTCACAGCTAAACTTTTTTCTTGCGCAAAAAAGGAAAAATAAAGGGAATTTTGACGATCAGGACTGCAAAGCCTCAGAGTCGCTGCTGGTGTATGCAAACAAAGAATTGTAAACGATTTCACTAATGAGTTTCCCTAAAATCGGCGCGTGTCTGGCGCGCCGTTTTGACGGGATTATTGGCTCTCTCTCCTCTCTCGTTTGCAGAGTTAGGATCTGGAGCAAGATAATTTTCTTTTTCTTTTGTTTAAGTGTTGCAAATGGATCTTTTTCAATGCTATGATCCTTATGGTATACACAAAGTTGTTCCACCAACGCTACTTTAAGATTTATCTTAAAAATAAAATCTTTTTCTTATATAAGACAAGTTAATTTTAAAATATTTTAAACAAATTTAAATATTTATATCTAAGAAAAAAAAAGTGCTAAAAAAAAATTTTGTATTTAATTTTCCTTTAAGGAAATGACGGAGGGGCTAAAATATTATATAAATCGTGTCTTCAATTTTAATTGAATCTCAATCAATTGTGATTTTTTGGAATCAGCACGATACTAGCTAGAGCGATACAAAGCGGTTTTTTCGATTTTTAGCAGTTTTTTTTTTTTTTTTTTTTATTTACGAATTTATCAATTAAAACGCTTCAATTGTATTACATACATTGTGTCTTTAATTTTTATTGAATCTTTGAAGACAGAATACAACTTAAAAAACCTTGTTGCTTGTTGAAAGATCCTTTATTAATAAACTAGGACATAAGAATGTCATCGAAATAAAACTGTCGTGATTGTAGAAACCTGCCTAAATTACGCGTTCAGCGTTTTCTCGAGACAAATATACAGTACTGCTCAAAAGTTTAGCGCACCCCCAAATTTCCTATTATATGTCTATAAAATTTGCGTTTGCGCATAACCATGAGAGCTCAAATCGTTGCGTCAAGGTCTTAAACTTATTTTTTTTCACTCAAGGAACACATTAGTTTGAAAGAAAAAATTTTATCACCCTAATATTTAATGATTAAAGTTTAATTTAATGAAATGAATTAAAGTTTGCAAATGCTTTGAAAAACTAGAATTAAAAAATTCTAAAGAGCAACATAGATCAGTAACTTATATGACTGACCTGTCGACTGAGGTAAAATCTAAAAAAACTTACTTTTAAAAAAGTAAAAAATAACGGCGCGATGTTTTTTCATTTGAAAAATAGTATCAGAGTTAAAATTCAGTTAAAATTAACAATAAAAAAAAAAAAAAGACATAAAAGAGAAAATATTCAAGCCATTTAGTAAAATTATACATATATTATACTAATGCTTCTAATATTTTCTCTAAAATGAACTCTTGAAAGTAGTAAAATCAAAATAATATTGAACGGACGAGTTTTATGCAAACTAACAAAAAGTATTCTTGACAAACAATTTTTTTTTCTTGAAAAGGAAATTGACAATTTATGAAATTTATTTGTCATTCGATGTTGATGAAAATTATTCATTGATCTCGACGCGGAGCCATTTTGTATTTACAATTGTTCAATATTAAAAACTACTAGTTATTTTGCCTTTACATAAACATTTATGCAAATCCACTTCTGGGAGCAGAGCTTTTCAGAAGCCGAATTTTCTTTCAAAATTTCACGGCACTTCTTCATTTGAACATGCACAAATAAAACTTTTTTTTTTCTAAAATTCAGCTGTAAAATAGAATAAGAATCTTTTTAAAAGGTGGCTCCGCGCTGAGATCAATGAATAATTTTCATCAACATCGAATGACAAATAAATTTCATAAATTGTCAAATTCCTTTTCAAGAAAAAAAAATTGTTTGTCAAGAATACTTTTTGTTAGTTTGCATAAAACTCGTCCGTTCAATATTATTTTGATTTTACTACTTTCAAGAGTTCATTTTAGAGAAAATATTAGAAGCATTAGTATAATATATGTATAATTTTACTAAATGGCTTGAATATTTTCTCTTTTATGTCTTTTTTTTTTTTTTATTGTTAATTTTAACTGAATTTTAACTCTGATACTATTTTTCAAATGAAAAAACATCTCGCCGTTATTTTTGACTTTTTTAAAAGTAAGTCTTTTTAGATTTTACCTCAGTCAACAGGTCAGTAATATAAGTTACTGCTCTATGTTGTTCTTTAGAATTTTTTAATTCTAGTTTTTCAAAGCATTTGCAAACTTTAATTCATTTCATTAAATTAAACTTTAATCAAATTCAAGTTTTAGAAAAACAAATTTAAGAGTTGTTTAACAAATACAAAGCTTCATTGGCTTGATAAAAAAAATAGGTATTCGCTTAAGCTTTGGTTTAAAATCTAGATGCTGGGAATCAAACTATAATCAGAATTATAATTGAATCAGAGTTTAGCTAATGTAAGATTATATACTAATTTTTTACATGATTCAATAATTTTGAGTTTATGGTTCTACTTCTAGTTGGTCTTGAATTAAGGTCAACAGAAATACCAAACTTTTATCATGAAACCGATAAAATTATAAAATTTGAAACACACCTAAATTTGCTTTAAGAATTGTCATTGGAATCCAACATCAGGATTGAGGATGGAAGAATAAATTTATTTTCATGTGCTCAAACTATTCATTTAAAATTTTATACTAAATTATACATTCTATTTTTTAAATCAAATTAATTGTGACAAGAGATCTTAAAAACTTTTGTTATATTAAGTCATTGCCTCAAAAAGTTCTCCCTTTACATTAGACTTTCACCAGTTTGAATATTTCATCAATGCAAAATTGCATGTCAATTAATCAAAACAAATAAACCCAACTTAATAAATGACTTTATCAATAACCAACCACTTGTTCTACTCTTTTGTCTTATAGGAAAATGAAAAAGTCGAACATACTTTTTTAAATGTGGTATTAAAAAAATCTTTCCTTATAATAAGATAAATGACTGAAAAAAAGACAAGTTTAAGAAACTGGTGAAAGATAAAAAAATCAGAAAGATCAAAAAATTTTATAAACATGGTTAATTTTTTGTTTTAAATAGTTAAAAGTTCAGAGTTAACTGTAAAAAATGTTTGTGTGTGATTTGTCAAAAAATGTAAATTTTAATTGTAATTTTAAAATTATCTATAACAGATTAAATTTAATGAAATTTTAAATATAATTTCAAAGGTAATATTATATCAATCAAAAAAGAAATTAATCTTTGGGTGATGACTCGGATACCAAAAGATATAATTTCATGAATTTTGTGGCTTTATTATATTCTTACATTTTCATTCCAAGTCAGGATGAGAATAAAGACGGATCAATAAAAATATGATAACAAATTAAGATGAATAACAACAATACTCAATAATTATACAAAAATGATAAACCCACTAAATAACTTATTTGAAAAGCACTGTTTTCATTTTCATCTACCTCACTTTCATCAACTTTTATAAAAAATTTCAGCATGAACATACACTAAAAAAAAAAAAACCTGGGTCATTAACATTTATTAAAAAAATTAAAAGTTAGCAGTTATAAATCATTATTATCATTGTTATGAATAATAATGTATATAAAAAAAAAATTGATTTTTATTATTACTATCAGTTAAGTAAAAAAAAAAATTAGGAGAGATCGTGGTAGAGATAGAGATATTTATTTTTTTAATAACAGCATTTTTTATTATAATTTTGATAATAATATACACTTTCATTATACAGTGTTATATACTAACTATTTCACACATTTTATTTTCTCATTTCAAATATGCACGTTTGAAGCATGTAACGGGGTATTTCTTAAGAAAAGGGCCTCCCTTAAATAATTAACGGAGTTTCCCGGGCCCTCCCGTTACAAGAAAATTTCTCACAAAAACTCTCGGGGAAAACTCCTTAATCTGGGGTCAGGGTTTCCACGGAGAGAAAACCTCCGGGAATGGTTGGTGAGCTAGAGAGAGAAGAAATAAATTATAATACGAAATTTAGGTTATTTTCATTTTATTCTTGTCTACGAAAAATCATTGTCTACATTTACAAACAAAATTTAATTTGAGAACAAAGGAATATAATTGAAGATTTTGTCTACAAAATGGCGGGATGCCACGAAAAGGGAAATTTGCATTTATTTATTGTTTAAGTGTACGCGAATAAAATTTTATTTATAAGAACCGCAACAAAAAAAAAACATGCTTTTTAACTTTCCAATAAATAATATAGAAAACCTTACTTTTACCCAAAATTTCCTATTTCCAAAATGGCCACTTCAATTACTCTCTTTTTTTTTATTTTTTTTCCAACTCTCAACGTGCAGTGGATTAACCCAAGTTTCCTTTTTTTCTATAATCTGGTATCAACCTAGCTGTAAATAAAATAAAAAAAATGTCTACAACTCAAAAAGAAAAAAAAAGAAAAACTCTTAAACAAGTCTACGGAAAGAACTTAGAAATTTTTAAATCACACTCTCGAAAACACTACCTCACACTATGGCTACTGAGAACAGAGTGACGCTCCCCGCGTCTCTCTGACTCGACTTCCTTCTTCACCATCCCCTCCAAACACTCTCCGCCAATCCACACAAATTAATCTAATTAAGCCTCATTCATACTCGAGGAACAGTCATTTGTCCACCAATCAGACACATTCACGCCACAACACCCAATCACGCTCCCGTCTACAATCTTCCGGTGGCGATCGCCACGCCACCTATAATACGCGCGAAAATCCAAAATAAAGAATAAAAAAAAATAATGCACACGAGGAACTCACTGCGTTACCCTATCCCTCGCGCACATACTCTCTCTCTCGCTCTCCCCCATACGCACCCATTGTTCGCGCAACGTACACAATAAAAAAAAAAGAAAATCTCACTCACGCTCGTGTCTACTGTGGTGAGTGTGCGCGCTCGCGCTTGGCGACGCAGTTGCGTCGTCTGCCGACACGCGCCGCGCACCTCCTCCGTCGCCGAAAACTCCCCGACGGAGAAATCGAACCCGTGTGTGGTGTATGTGTGTGTACGTGCGCGCCCTGGGCCGGGAGAGCCTTCCCGGGTGGTGAACATGTGTGTGTGTGTATGTGTCGTGCGCGCGCCGGGTGCTCGTGCTGCTGCAACAGCAGCGTCCAGCCGACGGCGATCGTCGCCACGTGGTCGGCTTCTGCTGCGCGAGAAAGTGGCATGGTTATCACCTGGGAAAGTAAACAAACAAATAAATAATTTCATTGTTTCCCAGGTGACCTGACACTGCCAGGTAAGAAAAATCATTTACGAGGGATTCACTCCCTCGCAAGCACTAATAATAAAAGCATCAATTTTTTCTCCATAAGCAACAATAACACAATGATCGAACTGACGAAGTTCACCGAAGGTCATATTTATTTTATTTTAATAATGAAAAAAAAAAAAAACAACATGTCTTTTGTCGAGGCATCAGCACGAGTGCAGACAGACTGCAGACTGCAGAGTACTGCCTGTGCTTTTATTTTAATAATGAAAAAAAAAAAAAAAAAACAACGACAACATGTCTTTTGTCGAGGCATCAGCACGAGTGCAGACAAGTGCAGACAGACTGCAGACTGCAGAGCATGGTTGTCATGTCCAGTGGAGTGGAGATCTCCATTGGATGTTCATTCCAATGGAGATAACATATATATGTATAGTGTGAGCATAGCGGCGTAGCAGGGCACAAAAAAAATAAATTTAAAAAACACTGCCAGTGGTACTGCCTTAGAGAGGATTTCCCCAGGAAGTTTGACTCCGGAGGGATCAGGGCGAGCACATGGTGCACTTGGTGGTACTTACGCCTTAGAGAGGATTTCCCCAGGAAGTTTCGACTCCGGATGGGTCAGGGCGGACCCCTGGTGCCCCTAGTGATACATATGCCTTGGAGATGATTTTCCCAGGAAGTTTTGGCTCCGGAGGGATCAGGGCAAGCACCTGTTGATTCTTAAAAATAAAGTTTGCAGTTTTTCCCCAAAAACCCTGGGCGCCCGAGTTCAAGAAACAAAACTTATCGGCTATCCCCCAAGCTCTAAGCCTCCAAAACCCTGGGCGCCCGAGTTCAACAAAATACTGATTGGTTACTCCCAAGCTCCAAGCCCCCAAAACCCCGGGCGCCCGAGTTTAACAAAAAAACTGATTGGCTACCCCCCAAGCTCCAAGCCCCCAAAACCCTGGGCGCTTGAGTTCAACAAAATACTGATTGGCTACCCCCCCCCCCCCAAGCTCTCAGCCTCCAAAACCCAGGGCGCCCGAGTTCAACAAAATACTGATTGGTTATTCCCAAGCTCCAAGCCCCCAAAACCCCGGGCGCCCGAGTTCAACAAAAAAACTGATTGGCTGCCCCCCAAGCTCCAAGCCCCCAAAACCCTGGGCGCCTGAGTTCAACAAAATACTGATTGGCTACCCCCCCAAGATCTAAGCTCCCGAAAACCTGGGCGCCCTAGTTGGACAAAAAAACTGATCAACTATCATTTATCCCCTAAGGTTTTAACCCTAAAAACCTTGGGAGCCTGAGTTTAATTATTCCAAAAATATGTGTGCATTTTAGTTAACTTAAGCATGAAATAAATAATTCTGTAAGTATACCTAATGACGCTGCAGTGGTGCAAATACATCATGAAATTGTAAGTCTGAGATTTTAAACTCCTAAATGGAGTGGTTGACAAGAAAAATGCTATAAGTTTTTTACTTATTGTTTAACTCTTTTTTTGCAACGTCATCAACAATTTTTTTTTTTTAACTATAAATTGAATGTTTTAACGAATAAGACACATTCCGAAAAAAGTGTAATAATTTTCGTTTCTTGATTGTTTATTAATTTTTTTGAATTTATATTAATGTTTTGTTATTTTGTAATTTTTTTAAGTAGTGTAAATAAAACTTCACCATAACGTTCTTGTGGAATGAAAAAAAAAAAAACACTTTTTTATTGATTTGATATACAATCATTGAGTACGCTTAACTTGTAAAATGATTCCACTCTGTAAACAGGGTTTTGGGGGCTCAGAGCTTGCGGGGTAGCCAATCAGTATTTCTTTGAACTTGGGCGCCCAGGGTTTTGGGGGCTTAGAGCTTGGGGGGTAGCCAATCAGTTTTGTTGTTGAACTCAGGCACCTAGGGTTTTGGGGGCTTAGAGCTTGGGGGGTAGCCAATCAGTATTTTGTTGGACTCGGGCGCCCAGGGTTTTGGGGGCTTAGAGTTTGGGGAGTAGCCAATCAGTTTTTTCGTTGAACTCAGGCACCCAGGGTTTTGGGGGTTCAGAGCATGGTGGATAGCTGATCAATTTATTTATTGAACTCGACGCCCAGGGTTTTAGGGGTTTAGAGCTTGGGAGATAGCTGATCAGTTTTTTCGTTGAACACAGGCCCCCAGGGTTTTGGGGGTCAACTACCAAAAAAACTGCAAACTTTATTTTTATTAGTGGCATTAAAAATAATTTTCCCCAGGGGCGTCATTGACCCTAAAGCCGGTTCTGCTCCGGAGTTAAAACTTCCTGGGAAAATCCCCTCTAAGGCGTTTCGTATCACCAGGTGCACCAGGTATCCACTCTGACCCATCCAGAGTCAATACATCCTGGGGAAATCATCTCCAAAGCGTATGAATCACCAGGAGCACCAGGTGTCCACCCTGACCCATCCGGAGTCAAAACTTCCTGGGGAAATCATCTCTAAAGCGTACGAATCACCAGGAGCACCAGGTGTCCGCCCTGACCCCTCCGGCGTAAAAGCTTCCGGGGGAAATCATCTCTAGGTAGTGTTTTTTTAATTAAATTTTTTTGTGCCCTGCTACGCCGCTATGCTCACGCTATACATATATATGTTATCTCCATTGGAATGAACATCCAATGGAGATCTCCACTCCACTGGACATGACAACCATGCTCCTGCGTCGATCTCACATGCAGTACAACAGACAGAGACACGCATACTATCAGCAAGACACCTGGAATGTTAGTCAATGACTAAAAGTGATACTAGCTATGTCTGATTTACTACCTATGTATATACTTACTGTCACTAATTCATTAAGTTTATATTACATTAATTTTACATCTTATTACTCAATTTATAATTTATAATTAATTACAACACCTTGTATATCTACTCTGTATCCTGACGAGTATCAAAGGGCTTGCCCTATACTCGAAATATATGAATAAACTAAACTAAACTACACTAAAGAACTCAACTGACAATAATATGACCAGGAGTTATTGCTAATGATTTTGATAAAACTTTCTTTTTAGTAATTAATTTTTTTTTAGAATCGTTTAGTTGACTATTGTTAATTCAAATATTAATGCTAATTTCAAATGAAAAATAATGATGATACAGTAATACAAAAAATATATTTCAAAATTTTTTATTCATCAAACCTTGCTTTACAGCTTTTTCGAATAAACAACGGTCTTTTTTCACAACCCTTTTTTTAAATTTTGAACTTTCATCAGATTTCCATTTTTTAATGTTGGTTAAATTTGTAATAGCAATTTTTTTTCCTTTATTCAAATATCTGCGATAAAATTGTACGAGAATTTCTGTGCTTTTAACTTTGTAACGGGGTATTTCTAAAGAAAAGGGCCTCCCTTAAATAATTAAGAAAGTTTCCCGGGCCCTCCCGTTACAAGAAAATTTCTCAAAAAAACTCTCGGGGAAAACTCCTTAATCTGGGGTCAGGGTTTCCACGGAGAGAAAACCTCCGGGAATGGTTGGTGAGCTAGAGAGAGAAGAAATAAATTTGATTTTATTCTTGTCTACAAAAAAAAATCAAGTCTACAATTACAAAAAGTTAAAGTTTAATTTGAGAACAAAGGAATATAATTGAAACTATAAAGTAGTCTACAAAATGGCGGGTAACGACGCCGCGCCAAAAAAGAAAAGAAAAATCCCGATCGAATTTTACAAGACTCTTCCAATAATATCCAACAGAATTTTCATTTAGCATACAATATACAAAATCTCCGGAAAAACATGCTTTAATAAATTTTCAATGAAATAAAAAAAAAAAAACCTTACGTTTACAAAAATTTCAACCAAAATTCTCTGATGCCCAAAATGGCTACTCTTTGGGTTTTTTTTTAACTCTCGGTATTGAACAAGAAAGAAATAACCCAAGTCTTCGATTTCTTCTTGTACCTAGCTGTAAATAAAAGAGAAAAAAAATGTCTACAACTCAACTAAAGAAAAATAGGAAAAGGGAACTTAGAAAAAAGTCTACTCAAAGTAACAAAAAAAAAAAAAATCAACTCTCAAAAACACTACCTCACCCTGTGGCTACTGAGAACAGAGTGACGCTCCCCGCGTCTCTCTGACTCGACTTCCTTCCTCACCATCCCCTCCAAACACTCTCCACCAATCAACAAAAATCAATCCAATTAAGCCTCATTCATACTCGAGGAACAGTCATTTGTCCACCAATCAGACACATTCACGCCACAACACCCAATCACGCTCCCGTCTACAATCTTCCGGTGGCGATCGCCACGCCACCTATAGTACGCGCGAAAATCCAAAATAAGAATAAAAATAATGCACACAAGGCACTCACTGCGTTACCCTATCCCTTGCGCACATACTCTCTCTCTCTCTCTCTCCCCCATACGCACACATTGTTCGCGCAACGTACACAATACAGAAAAAAAAATAATATCTCACTCACGCCCGTGTCTACTGTGGTGAGCGTGCGCGCACGCGCTTGGCGACGCAGTCTGCCGACACGCGCCGCGCACCTCCTCCGTCGCCGAAAACTCCCCGACGGAGAATCGGAACCTGTGTGTGGTGTATGTGTGTGTACGTGCGTGCCCTGGGCCGGGAGAGCCTTCCCGGGTGGTGAACATGTGTGTGTGTATATGTGTCGTGCGCGCGCCGGGTGCTCGTGCTGCTGCAACAGCAGCGTCCAGCCGACGGCGATCGTCGCCACGTGGTCGGCTTCTGCTGCGCGAGAAAGTGGCATGGTTATCACCTGGGAAAGTAAACAAACAAATAAATACTTTCATTGTTTCCCAGGTGACCTGACACTGCCAGGTAAGAAAAATAATTTACGAGGGATTCACTCCCTCGCAACTTCATAAATTGTGGCTGGCCAAAATGCACACCGTCCGTTGCCCAAACAAGCTCATCGATGATGAAATCATGCGACGGTAGATGAGTAGATAAGCATGCACAACATCCATTGTTATCTATTTATAATCATGAATAAAATAAAATTACAATATGATAAGAATAAATTTTCAATCTTTACAAAACATAAAAAAGAGACGAGAAACTTAAATGCCTAGTACTATGTTTATTAATACAGATCAGTTGAACTGTGTTTGAGAGTTGAAATTAACGCGAGCGAAAAGGGACGAGGAGAAGGCAGGAAATCACTGGGCTTCAAATAACTAACACTGGCATTTAATTATGAACTTTAACTTTTGTGGTAAATTTATTTATCAGTATCTAAGTGTTTACAATAGAGGAGAGTGGTCACGCCGTTTTGACCGGGTGGCACTCTACCTCTGGCAATAGTCATTGACTTTAAGTAGCGGAGCACACTAAACACGACTGCTCGCTTTCTTTAACTGATGCCGACTGCCTGCGGACGGAAGTCATCTCGACGACCACGCCTCGCGTGAGTCGCTTGGCTAATTTCCGACCGAGGTAGTCCAAACTAACGGCTTAAGCGCCAAAATTCAAATTTATACTATTAATTCTAAACATTCCGCCCACCTTAATCCGTGCGGGCATGGATTAATTATTGATAGTTTTGTTCGCTGGCTGAAGTAACACTGAGTTGCAAGCTCCAACTTCCACGGCTGGAGGGGGCGTCTGGCAAGCTTCTGCTGGCACTAAAAGGAGCAGCTTCAATGACGGTCGGCGAAGCTTGGAACTGTCCGTCCTCAGCTCACACACCCTATTGTCCCCCTGGGGATCAGGGTAGGTCTCCATTACACGCGCCAAAGGCCACTGTCCAGGTGGTGTGTTTTCAGCTTTGATAAACACCGCGTCCCCTGGTTGGAAGGAACGGGTTCCATTTATCTCCTGGCTGCAGGGAAGACAGGTACTCATTGCGCCAGCGAACCCAAAAATGCTGCATTTTTTGGGAAATGATCTGCCACCTACGGCCCACAGGAACGTTTTCGGTTGTGAAGTCTGGTTCTGGAATCAAATGAGAAGGTCTTAAAATTAAGAAATGTGAAGGAGTTAGAAAATTCAGGTCAGAGGGATCGTCTGAAAGAGGCAACAAAGGCCGTGAATTTAGACAAGCCTCAATGCGACAAAGTAGAGTAGACATTTCCGAGAAAGTAAGAATGGTGTCCCCGACCACTCTACGTAGATGATGCTTCGTGGCTTTGACGCCACCTTCCCAAATGCCCCCGATATGGGGGGCGCCTGGAGGGTTGAATTTCCAAAGGGTGCCTTGTTGAGCATAAACCTCGATAACTTCGTTTATGAACACAGAACGTTCGCGGAACATTTGGCGAAGCTCTGCGTCAGCGACTATGAAATTAGTGCCCTGATCACTATAGATTAGAGAGCCATGTCCTCTCCTAGACGAGAAACGGTGGAATGCAGCGATGAAAGATTGAGTAGAATAATCCTCGGCGAGCTCTAAGTGGATGGCTCGGGTACATAGACACACGAACAAACAAATATAACCTTTCGTGGTGCCGCGACCTCTACTCTTGGTTAGCCGAATCAAAAAGGGACCAGCGTAGTCCACGCCGGAGTGGGCGAAGGGGCGAGCTGGTGTGACACGAACACTTGGTAACTCTCCCATGAGAGGATTCATTGTCTGGTGCGAAAACTTCAGACAGGATTTACAATTTCCCAACACTTTCTTAACAGTCTTACGACCGTTGATGATCCACACGTCCTGTCTGAGGGTTCCCAAGGTCAATTGTACTCCTCCATGGAGAGTATCAAGATGGGCTTTTCGGACAAGCAACTGGCTTAAGTAGCAGTCGCCAGGCAAAATGAACGGATGTTTTTGGTCAAAAGAGAGTAGGGCACGGTCCAAACGACCACCAACCCTAAGAAGACCGTCTTTTACGATTGGATTGAGCTTGAGGAGTGCTTCTGGTAGTTTTCTACCATGCTTGAAAGTAGTCAGAATTCTTTCAATCTTGTCACTGAAAAAGGCACGCTGGTTATGGTAAATCCATAACAATTTAGCGTCAGTCAGTTCGATCGGTTCCAAAACGCCGCTCTCGAAACTGGGGAGACTCAAAAAACTATAAAATTTAAAACTTATGTTCGATTTTTTATGTAGCACTTTTAAAAACAATTTCCGAATGAATCGTATCACATAAGCTGTAACTCGCAACAGCCTTCCCAAAGTGGAATAGCGAAGGCCCAAGCTCCAGATTTCGGGAAGCACAGTTTGGGTTGTGACGTGAGCAAACAAGCCAATGTCAGTCTTTTTAACCTGGGTAGGATGGTGAGAGGACAAGTCGTCCGGAATTGTAGACCAAGGGCTTGAAGATTCTGAGAGCCAAGATGGGCCCTGCCTCCACAATTTGCAATCCGACAACAACTCTGGGTACATCCCGCGCGAGGCAATGTCGGCAGGATTTTCAGCGGACTTGACGTGATGCCAGAAAGCATCTGGAACCAAGGATTGAATTTCGCTGCACCTGTTGGCTACGAAGGTTTGCCATTGCGATGGGTGGCCTCGAAGCCAAAACAGGAAATCTCGCGAATCAGACCAGAGATGCACCGTGTCGATTTTGATGGGCAAGATTGAAAGTTGATGATTGACCAATTTCGATAGAATATGAGCGCCAGCCAACTCAAGTCGTGGAATGCTCAGCGTCTTGAGTGGGGCCACTCTTGTTTTGGCGATCTGGAGTGAGCAGTGAACTGCAGAAGGGTTCATGAATCTTAGGTAGACAGCAGCCGAGTAAGCTCTCTCCGACGCATCGGAAAATCCATGAATCTCGCAGATCAAGGTTTCAGGAGAGTAGTTCAAATAGCGAGGTATGCGCAAGGAGCCTATGGCAGGCAACTTCGAGATCCAAAGCTCCCACTGTCTGACGTATTAAAAAGAAAGACCTTTAAAAAGGTAAGAATTTACGGCGAGTGGTTTTTTTGGACAGAACTAAAACAAAAGTATATATGTTGTTACTTCCAGATCTATGTTAATACTAATCAATTTATCCCGAAAGATAGGAACAGATGAATAAAATATAAAAAAATAAAAAAACCATCTTTCAGTATAGTTACAGTGAATTCTGTTTATTTTATTTTTTAACTTTTATTTTATAAATTAATTCGAGTATCTACTCTGATTTTGATATCATGTTTTCGGGGATACGAACAGATAAATGAAATGAAATCTAAAATAATTTTCCGGACGAGTTTTTAATAAATTTTTTTCAGTTTTATTTCATTAAGAATTTTTACTCAAATTATTAAAAATTCCTATTCTGATTCTGCTGATATTTTTTTGGAATATGAACAGATGAAAGGGATGAAATCAAAGAATCATCTTCCGGACGAGTTTTAAGTAAATTTTCCTTTACTTTTTACGCATCTTATTTTTTTTCATTTTTTTTTTTTTTTTTTTTTTTAAACTTGAATTTGATTATTTTTTGGTAAAAGTTTACTATCAATTCATTCAATTTAGGTGTCGTTCAATATTGATAAAATAATTCGGACTCGACGGAGCCGCAGATTTATTGATTAGAATAATATTACTTTTCAAAGGAACAATTAAAAAAAAAAAAGTTCTTAGATTTCTAAGTCTTTTTATTTTTAGTTTAATACAGCTTCTGCTTTTAGGTGGTGCATGAATTTGGTCGACTGTTAATCGTTAATCTGCGGCTCCGTCGAGTCCGAATTATTTTATCGATATTGAACGACACCTAAATTGAATAAATTGATAGTAAACTTTTACCAAAAAATAATCAAATTCAAGTTTAAAAAAAAAAAAAAAAAAAAATGAAAAAAAATAAGATGCGTAAAAAGTAAAGAAAAATTTACTTAAAACTCGTCCGGAAGATGATTCTTTGATTTCATCCCTTTCATCTGTTCATATTCCAAAAAAATATCAGCAGAATCAGAATAGGAATTTTTAATAATTTGAGTAAAAATTCTTAATGAAATAAAACTGAAAAAAAATTTATTAAAAACTCGTCCGGAAAATTATTTTAGATTTCATTTCATTTATCTGTTCGTATCCCCGAAAACATAATATCAAAATCAGAGTAGATACTCGAATTAATTTATAAAATAAAAGTTAAAAAATAAAATAAATAGAATTCACTGTAACTATACTGAAAGATGGTTTTTTTATTTTTTTATATTTTATTCATCTGTTCCTATCTTTCGGGATAAATTGATTAATATTAACATAGATCTGGAAGTAACAACATATATACTTTTGTTTTAGTTCTGTCCAAAAAAAACCACTCGCCGTAAATTCTTACCTTTTTAAAGGTCTTTCTTTTTAAAGATTTCATTTCTTTCGCTTGGATATAAGGTGAAACTAAATAAAATTGGTAAAATTTACCAATTGATTCCTGACTAGAACAAACAACTTATGACTCCGTTGAGATGAATGATTTTATCGATATTGAAGGACACCCCATTGCAAGTATCCTCGGTGAAATCACCGATGAATTCATCGGTGAATTCATCGGTGAAATCCTCGGTGAAATCCTCGCTTTTTGCGGTGAAATCCTCGGTGAATTCCTCGCTTTTTGCGGTGAAATCCTCGGTGAATCTTAACAGTAAAATCCTCGGCAAAATCCTCGGCATTTTAACGGGATCGAAAACGAAGGGGTCAGGGCGGGCACCTGGTGCAACTGGTTATACTTACGCCTTGGAGATGATTTCCCCAGGAAGTTTCGACTCCGGATGGGTCAGGGCGGACATCTGGTGCACCTGGTGATACTTACACCTTGGAGATGACTTCCCCAGGAAGTTTTGACTCCGGATGGATCAGGGCGGACATCTGGTGCACCTGGTGATACGTAAGGCTTGG
Organism: Encarsia formosa; assembly: GCA_038277355.1. Lineage (NCBI taxonomy): Eukaryota > Metazoa > Arthropoda > Insecta > Hymenoptera > Aphelinidae > Encarsia > Encarsia formosa. Next base: position 64,795,454 of record CM076186.1, on the reverse strand, counting down.
GGATGATTTCCTCAGGAAGTTTTGACTCCGGATGGGTCAGGGTGGATACCTGGTGCCCCTGGTGATACTTACGGCTTGGAGTTGATTTCCCCAGGAAGTTTAGACTCCAAAGAGACCAGGGTGGACATCTGGTGCCACTGGTATTAATTACGCCTTGGAGATGATTTCCCAAGGAAGTTAGGACTTCGGAAGGGTCAGGGCGGACACCTGGTGCACCTGGTGATACTGACGCCTTGGAGATGATTTTCCCCAGGAAGTTTTGACTTCGGAGGGTCAGGGCGAACACCTGGTGCATCTGGTGATACGCCTTGGAGATGATTTCCCCAGGAAGTTTGGACTCCGGAGGGGTCAGGGTGGACACTCGGTGCACTTGGTGATACTGACGCCTTGGAGATGAATTCCCCAGGAACTAAGGACTCCGGAGGGGTCAGGGTGGACACCTGGTGCACCTGGTGATAATTACACCTTGGAGATGATTTCTTCGGGAAGTTTTGACTACAAATGGGCCAGGGTGGACACCTGGGGCAACTGGTATTAATTACGCCTTGGAGATGATTTCCCCAGGAAGTTTGGACTTCGGAGGGATGAGGGCGGACACCTGGTGCACCTGGTGATTCTTACGCCTTGGAGATGATTTCCCTAGGAAAATAGGACTTTGTAGGGGTCAGGGTGGACACCTGGTGCACCTGGTGATACTTACAACTTGGAGATGTTTTTGAAGGAAATTTTAACTACGTAGGAGTCAGGGAAAATACTTGGTGTGCCCGGTAATAACTACACTCTGAAGATGCTATCCTAATTGTCAACTTGATGATGTGAATCCACTGGGATCAAAACTTCCGGAGAAAATCATTTCCGAGGCAAAAGTATCACCAGGTGCACCTGGAGTCCGCCCTGACCCATCCCCCCCTCCCCAGACTCCTAACTTCCTTACGAAATCATCTTCAAGGCGTAAGTATCACCAGGTGCCCCGAGTGTCCATCCTGGCCCCTCCGGAGTTCAGACTTCCTGGAGAAATCATCTTCAAGGCGTAAGTATCACCAGGTGCACCAGGTGTTTGCCCTGACCCTCCGAAGTCAAAACTTCCTGGCGAAATCATCTCCAAGGCGTAAGTATCACCAGGTGCACCAGGTGTCCGCCCTGACTCCTCTGAAGTCTAAACTTCCTGGGGAAATCATCTCCTAAGCGTAATTAATACCAGCTGCACCAGGTGTCCACCTTGGCCCCTTTGGAGACAGAACTTCCTGGGGAAATCATCTCCAAGGCGTAAGTATCACCAGGTGCACCGGGTATCTCCCCTGACCCCTCCGGAGTCCTTAGATTCTGGGAAAATCATTTCCAAGGCTTAATTAATACCAGTTGCACCAGGTGCCCACCCTGGCCTCTTTGGGAAACTTCCTGGGGGAATCATCGCCAAGGCGTTAGTATCACCAGGGGCACCAGGTGTCCGCCCTGACCCATCCGGAGTCGGAACTTCCTGGGGAAGTCATCTCTAAGGCGTAAGTATCGCCAGGTGCACCAGGTGCTCGCCCTGATCCATCCGAAGTCAAAACTTCCTGGGGAAGTCATCTCCAAGGCGTAAGTATCACCAGGTGCACCAGATGTCCGCCCTGACCCATCCGGAGTCAAAACTTCCTGGGGAAATCATCTCCAAGGCGTAAGTATCACCAGGTGCACCAGATGTCCACCCTGACCCATGCGGAGTCGAAACTTCCTGGGGAAATCATCTCGAAGGCGTAAGTATCGCCAGGTGCACCAGGTGCTCGCCCTGACCCATCTGGAGTCGAAACTTCCTGGGGAAGTCATCTCCAAGGCGTACGTATCACCAGTTGCACCAGGTGTCCGCCCTGACCCCTTCATTTTCGATCCCGTTAAAATGCCGAGGATTTTGCCGAGGATTTTGCTGTTAAGATTCACCGAGGATTTCACCGCAAAAAGCGAGGAATTCACCGAGGATTTCACCGCAAAAAGCGAGGATTTCACCGAGGATTTCACCGATGAATTCACCGATGAATTCATCGGTGATTTCACCGAGGATACTTGCAATGGGGCAATTAAAATGAATTAATTTTCTTGTATTCTTTTTTACTGATTTTTAAACATAAAGTAAAAAAAAAAAATTTTTATTTTGATAATTCTGTTATAGCAACTATACAGTAAAAACTCAACTCGCCGTTGGTATTTTACATTTTTAAATTTTTTTTTTTTTTTTTTTTTAATTTTATTTATCTCCAAGCTTTAAAAAAAAAAAAAAAAATGATATTTTACTAATTATTAATTTTTTATTTTTAAACTATTTAATAATTATTAACTTAAGTTTATTTTGATTATTTAATTTTTTATTTTTCAGTTCTCAATTAAAATGAGGGTAAAATAAATTGAAAAGATTTTTTTTCTTAGTTATGTGTTGTTATTGCTCTGCAAAAGGAGTTTTGGCGTAAGAACCAAACTATGCTTAAATGAATTTTTTGAGATGTTTTTTTTTTTTATCACGCAGTCAAAAATATTTTTTCAAATCTCTGATCTTACTAGATTGTTTTATATTTTTTTCATCATTTTACTTACTCTAAATCTTAACTTTTCAGGCTTGAAGCGTAATAGTTTTATTCAAAATTTTATCTATTTGTAAAAAAAAAAAAAAAAAAAAAAAAAAAAAAAAAAAAAAAAAAAACTTAAAACACATCACTATGACTAAACTGACTTAAATCCCACACAATTTGAAGGTTTCACAAAAATATTGCAATCTGTAGTTATAACAGATACTGTACCGATAAAATTTTTGGTGATAAAATTTATTATATTTACAATTTTTGCAACATTTCTGACAATTTGAATAACCCCATAAGACATTGATCAACATCACATTTAAATGCAGCTAATATCAATGACCAAGTACAGGGAGTTGGTATATAGCGGATGAAACTAAAATTAAACTTGATAGTCAGACAAATTCATCTTGGAAAATAAACTGAGAACAATAAATCTTATCCGTGTTAGTGTATTGACTCAGAATTTATGAATTCCAGTGATGATTTAAATGTATTTACTTGTCTGACAATTTGAATAACCCCATGAGACATTGATCACTATCGCATTTAATTCAAATAACATCAAAAGTTGGTACCACACCACTACATTTATTATCAACTAAAAATGTAAATTCAGTCAGTTTTATGAAAAAGTTATAAATAATTTTGTGTCATCTATTTTTTTTATAATTTTATCTTTATCTTTAGATATTGGCTTGTACAGCGTTATGCAGTCAATACCTTGGGCATTTTTATGCAAACAACAAATTAAAGTATTTATTTAATTATTTTCAATTTGCAGGGTCTGAACCGATAAAATTTTTTGGTGATAAAATTTGTTATATTAAAAATTTTTGCAACATGTGTGTACTTGTCTAACAATTCCAATAACCCCATGAGACATTAATTACCATCTCATTTAAATGCAGCCAATGTCAATGACCAATCACAGGGAGTTAGCATCTATATTATATACATATAAATTAAACTTAATAGTCAGACATTCATCTTGGAAAATAAACTGAGAAGAATAAAACTTATCAGTGCTAGCGTATTGACTCAGAATCTAAGTTCCAATGATGATTTAAATGATGTATATATACATATATATTTATTTAACTTTAACTGATCACGGTTATTGACATCTCCTGAACTTAAACTTGCTGTACGTTGGATGAATTATAACAGCTAACTTGATAAAAAAGCATGAACCACTGCAACATTTTTAAATTACTATTAAACTGAAAAAGTTTATTTCAGTTAAATTCTTCAAAAGGTAATTAAAAAAATTTAATCTTTATGAGTGTATTAGTTGAGAGTCAGCATATGGAAACCTCTTTGACAACCCCAAAGAAAGTGAAGTAGTTCTGAAGAATCATTATTGAAATGTTTACTCTGAATCGCTACACTTGCATTGATAAATTTTATTATCACAAACACACTTCCAATATGAACCTTTCTGACAATCAAGTTAAATTTTACTTTTGGCTGCTAAACTAACTTCCCATATTGGTTTATTGACATTAATAATTTAAAAGATTTGCTTTGATAGTAAATAAGTGCATTCAACTTAAAACTGTTTATACAAAATATTCATACACTTCACATCAAGAGAAAAATCATTCACTCACACACATTCAGAAAAAACTTCAATTTTAATGAGGGCCAATAAACTTTCAAAGCTGCAACAGAATATTTCACAATTTTAACTCACAGCTTACACAAAAATTAGAATAACTTATAGATGATATCATAGGACAACCGTCGACTTTCAATATTTTGTTTTAAAAAATTAAAGTCAAATATTTCTATAATTACTAACCAATAATTATAGAAATAATAATTATTAATTAAACTATGCTAATTATGAATTTAGCGTGATGCCACTATATATTTGACTACTTTTCTAATTACTTAATTTTTTAAATCATACAATAATGAGCGCTGTCTTCTGCAGCAGCTCGAGCTGATCAGCTGTTGTCATGCCCTGGGCGGCGGGCGGCCCAGGCTGGGCCTCTTGCGTCCGCGCACCTCACCTGCGCAGGCTTCTCGCAGCTTGCTGCAGCAGGCCAGCAGCAGGCTGCAAGAGTGAGACAGAGAGTCCGTAACATCCGGTTTCGGCTGCAGCGTCTTGCAAGGCAGCATGCTGCAGAGAGACCGGATGCTCGACACTGAAATCGGAAATCGCCTGAATCTTGAGCGAAGAGAATTTGGGGAGTTGAAAAATTGAAACGTTGATAACTTTATAATGCGACCATATTTCGTGATGATTTTTTTTTTAAATTACTCAGAGAATCACCGGCTATGCGTAGGCTATATGCTTTAAAAAAAATAATCATCCTAATATTGTTTTTCTCGTGATCGTCCTAACCTAAAATCGAAATTCAATGTATATAAAGCCCTGCAGGCTTTCACGGTAGTAGGTTAAAAAAACCTACTCGCCGTCAAAGCCCGATTGGGCTTTAGGATTCGTCAGGGAGTGGATCATCCCAATTAGCTTTCAGCAGCCACAAGGACTGCATAAATATTTTGGTAGATACAACGACCGGGGCCAGCCAGCCCATGGGGTCGAAAATTTTGGCAATGCTAGACAGAACTAGTCGCTTAGTGGGCCTAACTGGACTAATTTCACAATTCACGTTGGATCTCAACGTATCTTCCAGAGAATTCCAAACTAAACCAAGCACCGTGGACGGGGACGAGTCCTCGAAGACCGATTCTGGGTTAGTTGCGAGGTGATCTGGCGGCAGATCCGCCAGAACTTCCGGGCAATTCGACAGCCATTTTCTCAACTCGAAGCCACCCTCTTAGAGAAGACCTATCAATTGGGATTTCTTCTCAAGGGTTTCTTTAAGCGTATGCCCGCCGGAAGTTTCGTCATCCATGTAGCTTTCATTGTCGATGATAGGTACCGCCAGAGGGTAGATTTTACGATAGGCCTTGGCCAGCTCTCGTAAAGTACGAATGGCCAGGTATGAAGAACAACCCAAGCCATAGCTGACAGTCAGCAGGTACCAGATTTGAAGGGGGTCGCTCGGATTGAAACGCCAGACGATAGCTTGAAAGTGCACGTCTTCCGAGTCGACCTTTATTTGGCGAAACATCTGCTTGATATCGGCAACGAAGACGAATTTATACAGTCTCCATCCACAAATTCAGTCAGGGAGCTCTGGCAGTAGATTAGGACCAGTGTGGAGTAGGTCATTCAATGATATGTTTAAGTCGGTTTTGCTCGACCCATTGAAAACAGCTCGAAGCTTAGTAGTTGAGCTAGTTGGTTTGAGCACACCATGATGAGGCAAGAAGAAGCTGTTTTCCAGGGGCTTGAATATCGGATCCTCGTGGGACACAGGGATCATGTGGCCAGCGGAAATGTAGTCCATCATAAACTCACTGTACAATTCTTTAAATTCAGGATCCTTCTCGAAGCGCCGCTCCACCTTTCTTAACATGGCGACAGCCTTACTGTAGGAGTTACCAATTCGAGTTGGTTTGGATGATCTGAAAGGCAACTTGACGACGTAACGGCCGTCATGGTCTCGCTTAACGTTTCTTACATAGTGCTGCTCGCACTCCTTGTCGTCGGGGCGAGAGTACTTAGATTTGGACGGCAGCTCCTCCTGCTTCCAGAATCTTTGCAGATCGAAGTTGAGTGAATTGTCTGTACAGTGTAATGACACTGAATTGGACACATACGAATTCAGTAGTGGAATCGGGTCAGAAATCAGCCACCCCAATTGAGTGGCAGTGGCAATTGGTTGATCGGGCTTGCCTCTGATTACGCTCTCCTGGACTATCCGAGCATGTATTTCGGCTCCTAAGAGCACGTCTATCTGAGCGTTATCCAAGAACTGTGGATCGGCCAGGTTGAGGTGTGACAGATACAAGAGGTCTGAAACCTGGCGCTTCTGAGGGGGCACGTAGTTACACACCCGTGGTACTACCAATGCCTTAACCTCACACGAAAACCGAGAATCGAAATGCGGACTAATTTGGAAATGTGTGATAGCTTGGCTAGTGACGGCTTGGACACCGCCAACTGCAGACACTTGAGCGTTGGTGGAGGAGCAGACTAGGCCAAGTTGTTCTCTCAAATTCTGAGAAATGAACGATGACTGAGAGCAATTGTCGATAAGAGCTCTAGCCTTTATTTTCCGACCGTCGGGTCCTTTAACGAAAACCCGCGCTGTTCCTAAAAGGACCGTTGAGTAATGTTCGGTTTGAGCGGTAGCTCCATTAAAGAAGGGCGTAGCGCCAATGTCCAATTGAATGTTAGCCTTAGAAGCGGGAATGGTTCCCGTATTGGGAGGCCCACCAGGTACCAAGGTAGTTGTTGGAGCGGGAGGTTTATCCTTAAAAGGAGAATGAAGCAAAGAATGGTGTTGACCTTGGCAATGCTGACAACTGAATTTGGATTTGCAGTCCCTCATGTGATGAGGACCAAAGCAGTTAAGACACAGCCTCCTTTGAAAAACAATTGTTTTCCTTTCAGCCAGTGTCTTTTCCTTGAATCTGGGGCAACGAGCGAGAGCGTGATCCTCGTTGCACAAGCTACACTTCTTGTCATCCCTTTCCTTCCTCCTCGAAGAAGCCTTGGGAGTCTCGACCGAGGCCACTGCCGTGGTGGTTGCACCGGATTTTCTATGGGTGCTAGGGGGAGTGGCTGATGCAGGTTTATCGATTCTCTCGACAGACTCAAACACTAAGGCTTGAGCTTCCAAAAAGGATTTTACTCTCTCAATAGTAGGCGACTTCATGTGTTTTCCGAGACTTTTCTCCCAATCGCGACGAGTGTTACTGTGCATGTTTCGAACTAACATGAAGACAATAATGTCGGACCAGTACTTGGTGGGCCGCTCCAAGGCTTGGAGCGCATTCAGAGGTGTAAGGGTTTCGCTAAGTAAGCGCTTAACTTCAAAATTAGTCTCAGAAATCATTGGTTTGACGGAGAATAAATCTGCCAGGTGATTATGAACCAGACGACGCTCGTTCTCGTAGAAAAGCTTCAACGTTTCCCAAGCTGGCGAATAGCTCTTATCTGAAAAGGGCAAGTCCTTAATGACATCGAGGGCTTCGCTTGTCAAATAGGACCGAAGGCAAGTTAATTTGATAACGTCGGGAATTTGCTGACTATGGACCAGAGATACAAACATATCCCTAAAATTGGGCCATTCAGCAGATTTACCCGAAAATTTGGGCAATTGTATTTGAGGCAGAGTCTTAGTCAGAGCTCTGAGATCTAGTTGTGGAGTGGGATCCGGCACATTCACCTGGATGGGCGGATCCACCGAGTGAGATTTAATGAACCTTTGATAACTGGTCAGAGAGTCATCATACTCCTTCTGCACCAGAAAAAGTAGATCCTCTTGGAAATATTCATGATCTGAATCAGCACTATCGTCGTCCTTGATTACTTGATCATTATCTACGAACTGATTCCAAAGTTCGTCAAGTCGAATGATTCTCCTCTGGGCTAATTCCACCGACAAGTTGGCGGCACCCTTCTTGAGAAAATTTGTGTAATGATTTGCAATGTGCCCACGAATGGTGAGCTGCTTGGCGACTAGTTTCTCCATCTTGAGGTAGTGCACCAAAGGAAAAATTCTACTGAAAAAATATTTCAATGTTTTTATAGGCCGGTAAGGGTGGATATGGTTCCTAAACAACAATCTTTAATTGAAATACAATTAAGATGAGGCAATTATTCTTTAAACAAAAGAATGGAGAATATATTCAAACATATGAATATCACTGGTGGAACAATTTTTAATTGAAATACAATTAAGATGAGGCAATTATTCTTTAAATGAAAGAACTGAAAAAGTATTCAAACATATGAATATTATTGGTGGAATAGAATTTAAACTGAAATACAATTTAAATAATAAGAACTAAGCCAGGCAGGTGGCTGACTTCAGAAGAAAACTTAAGCATAATCTTTAATGAAAGTTTAAAAAAAATGAAGAAAGTGAAAAAATCAAAAATTAAATGTAGAAGAGAAAAGGTAAATAGATGAACAAAAAAAACTATACAGAAAAAAAGGAAATCAAAATCCCTAAACAACTCTAATTGGGTTGAGTGGGGGCAAGGGTTATTAGGCACTTGGATTGATCTTTTGAAAATTGGTCTTGAAACAACCTAAAATGTATAAAAAATTCAATTAGAATTTTTGAAAAAATATATAATTGAAAAAATGAAACAATCAGTAATTATTTCAACAATGTAACTAATTTGAGCTTATACTATACTAAATAAGATTGGCAAAAAATTGATTCCAACGCTGACTATAACAACCATAAAAACAGTACTTTTGAACCCAAGGCTATCGAAGAACTCTGGCAGTGCTGCTGCAGCTGTACGAGGGCTCGAGGACTACCAGTTGGTGAAGGAAGTCCCTTTGCTTGCTCCCACAGGTGCCAAAGGTTGCTCAGATGTGGTTGGACAGTAAGCGTGGACCTCAGTTTAACAGGTAGTTTCACCTGCAAATTCAATAATGTAAGATAAGGTGGAACAAAATAAAATGAAATTAAGTTTTCAGGTGAGCTCAATATTAACAAGGTAAAAATTGAAAAAATTATTCCTAATTTTATTGGTCACTTGACCCTAAAATAATCAATTGTTTACCAAAATAGTAACAGCTGTACTCAATTATTGAGGAATTGGGTCAACTGACTATTTGTTTTGGAAACATAAAAATAAATAAATTTAAGAAAAAGGCAAAATAGAATGGAGAACAATGCAGCTAACTTTACCCACACAGTTCCAAGGCTAAACAGATACAAGAAAAAATTGAAATTATTAAATTGCGCAACACAAGTTTGCGACTTGGAGCGGACCCACCGTATTAGCGGAGTCAGCTGGTCGAGGTGCCTTCTCTCTCTCTCCCACTGCAGAGGGGCTGCAGTGCGGCAGGGATGTAGCAGGCCGATGGTCTTCAGCTGATGGCAAGCGGTGTTGCCGAGTCGCCTTCCGATCCACCGTCGTCTTAGTTTTTGGTCGGGCCGTTGGGCGTCTTTGTTGCTCCGTGGCTCGTGCTGTAGGCGAGACTCCTCCCCTTTTCCAATATGGCCGCGAAGCTTCACGTGGCTCTCCGGCGAGGAGTCTTTGCCGTTTGCGGTTATGAAACTGGCGGCGTCGATGCACTTCTCTTCTATTTTCACTCGCGACGTGCTTTTTTCCGGGGAACTTTTCCCCACAAGGGATGCCAAATGTTCGAGAAATAGAAATTAACGCGAGCGAAAAGGGAAGAGGAGAAGGCAGGAAATCACTGGGCTTCGAATAACTAACACTGGCATTTAACAACTTTAACTTTTGGTGAATTTATTTATCGGTATCTAAGGTTTACAATAGAGGAGAGTGGTCACGCCGTTTTGACCGGGTGGCACTCTACCTCTGGCAATAGTCATTGACTTTAATTAGCGGAGCACACTAAACGCGACTGCTCGCTTTCTTTAACTGATGCTGACTGCCTGCGGACGGAAGTCTTCTCGGCGACCACGCCTCGCGTGAGTCGCTCGGCTGATTTCCGACCGAGGTAGTCCAAACTAACGGCTTAAGCGCCAAAATTCAAATTTATACTATTAATTCTAAACAAACTGATTTTCTTCTTGTGTTGACGTTTTTTTAAACACGAGATAGAAATCATACTGACACACTTGTACAATATTATATTTTATCATACTAAATGCGTCTGGCTTGCTTTGGCATACTTCGTTTTAGGTTTGTGTGGGTAAATTAAGAGTCAACTGTCCTTAATTAATACCATAAAATATTATTGCATGGTTAAATTTGTACTGATTCTAAAGCCCAATCGGTCTTTAACGACGATTTAGTTATTTTAATGAAAAAAAATTAATTAATAAAAAAAAAAGAAAGGAAGTAAGGAAAAAGCTTTTATTATCTGATACCGGTTACTTTTGGCGAATGGTTGAAAGAAAGATTCTTTTCTTTTGACAAATCGCGATAATTTTTTTTGCTGACCTCAACATTTCTGGCTAATTTAACAACACACTTACACTCACAAACGCTTTCGGAACCTGATCTGCTCATCGCTCTGAATTTGACCCGCTTATAGTGCATACATTTCACGTTTTATTACCTGAAGTTTCGCCAAAAATCGCAACTTTAGATTCGTTTTTTGTATAAAATTTTTACTTCTATCAAACGACATTATCCCTTTAATTTATAAGTATTCAATATGGCTAACCTCGCGAATCTTACTTTGGACGAGATTGAAGCCATTCCAGACAAAGATCAAAAGAAGGCGGCCGAATTACATCATGCCCGCCGGATGGCCGAAAATATGTCTACAATGGCAGCTACGTTAAACGAGTCATGAACCGCGTTCGCGAACGTTCAAGCATCAGCATTGATGCAAAGTGCTCTTGCTGCAATCCCTTTTTACACTGGTTCCACACCCCTGCACCCATGGCTGCAGGACGTGGAAAGCTACGACCAACGAATTACAGACGCAACCCTGAAAGAACTTTTCCTCCAAGGAGTTATTTCTCGATTGACCGGCAAGGCAAAAACAAGTCTTGACGGAAAAGTTTTTGACACCTTAGACCAACTCCGGAAACATCTTCAGGACCGTTTTTCTCAAAAACGATCCCTATCTTATTACCTTAACCTTATCTCAGACTCTTATTTGAGACAAAATGAATCTGTTTTAAATTTTCACGATAGACTCTCAGCTATAGTCCGCGCTGCCACGAAACTAAAAAACGAGGGAATAGATGACGAAGACATCAAGAGACATAATAAGTCCCTTTTCGAAGACCTCGCTACCGAATATTTTATTCGCGGATTACCTTCTGTCATTCGCAACCAAATGTCTAACCATAACCCTGTTAACTTTTCCGAAGCTTTAAACGCAGCTCTGAATGCGGAGGAATGGGTTAACATCGGAGCACCAAATCGTGCCGATGTAGAGTATTCCTCCACCAAAAAACCGCCTCCACGATCGCGTTCTCCTAGCCCTTATGGTCGACCCGGGACACCTGAAAGAGAATCATCTCACGACCGGCGCAACGTTAAATTCTCCGATTTTAACAACCCGCGAAACTTCGATAGAAATATCTCGTATTCTTATGACCCTAAAGATATAAGATTGCCTAGAACAATGACCTTCACAGCGGAAGGTAAACCGGATGCTCACCCTTCCCTGCGTTACGAACAACCTTCAAGTATTCTGAAAAACCCGGAAAGACAGAGCCTATCCGATCAACCCGGATCATCAGATCGTTACTCCCGCCCTAGGTCCGAGAGCCCTAGAGGCCGATACCCTAATAGGTCGACAAGCCCCCTTTCCCCTCCCTTCCCTTATCCAAATTTTCACCCTTATATGCCCTATTATCCTCCTATGCCCTACTACTACCCCCCAGCTCCTATGCCCCCTTTTCACTCGCCCTATCCTAATGCGGCAACACCAGCCTACTTCCCTAACAACTATTACGACAAGCCGCCTGGTAGACCTGGATCCCCAGGTCCTTACGCCCCTTCTCCGCGAGCTCCGACCCCAACGAATATTCCCGCAAATATCTCCTCTAGCGAGAATTTAAACTGGAGACAAGCTCGTCCGGACGGCACGCCCGCGAGCTTCCCGCGCTCTCAGAGCCCCGAGCGCCGATCGGTGAAAACATTCAAAACAAGGGAGTACGGAAAGTCTGTGGCGAGAAAACCGCACCAACCATAAAAATTAAAAATTACCTATTCAAAAAGGGCGTCGTAACATGTTCCGCTGCACAAACCAATGAAGTGAACGTCATCAAAGCTTCCGTTTTTAAAGACTCGGTTTTCTACTATCCTCACCCTCCCATTACAATCCAGGGAGAAGACAATAATCAAGTCGACGCTCATGGAAAAATTACGATTCGTATTTGTAAACAAAAACATATATTCCATCTAATTCACGACGATGCCCCCTTTTTACAAGATGGTGTTATCAGCAAAAGAACTTTGAAGAAACTCCGGAAACTTAAGCAAGCCGGAAAAATGAAAAATCTTCCCGACTCTTTTCTTGAAGACCTATCCCCAGACTCAGATCGCTCTGAATCAGAATCCTCTGACTCAGAAACCTTTTCCGAAAATTCAACCTCCCAGAGTAGCGACACCCTTAATATAGACAAATCTACGAACGATTCCGACACATATTCACCTAAAATTTACAATCCTAGGAACCATAGGGAAAGAAAGAAAATTTCGTACGGATCACCCAAGATCGAAATTACTAATAACATATTTAAAGCCGGAAAGGGGCGCATTTTAATTGACACCTGCGCAGACGTGAGCGTAATTAAAATTCAATCCCTAAATCCCACGTGTAAGATCAACAAAAATCGTACTCTTCAACTGACCGGGATCGGAGCAGAACCCGTTTACACTCTCGGTACCGTTACTTTCAAAGAAAGAGACGGTAGAAAACATCACATGCACGTCCTCCCCGAAAGTTCTTCGCTTAAAGAAGATGACATTCTTGGCTCTCGTTATCTACAAATTGAAAAGGGTCAAATTGACTTGGCCAATAATCAATTAATCACTCAAAATGGCACTCAGGACATTTGTTTTTCTAGCGCTACAGACAACAGTGAGTCTGAATCTGCCGAATCCCCTGCAGAATTTCCTGACTCTCGACGAACACCTCAAAGTCAAAACGCCATCCCCGACATTCAACCTACGTCCAGCAAAATACCTTCGACTGTTTTCCATTATAAAGCTCGTCGAAAGCAAGGTAAAGCTCTGTCCACAAGATATACGTTGCCAGCGCGTTGTAAAATTGCGATAGAAATTCCCGTGTCGGAAAGCTCTCCAAGAGGGGAGGCGTATCTTCCCCGAATACAAACCCCTACCGGAATATTCATCGGCGAGTCAGCCGTTACCCATGAAAAAGGTTCATGTTACGTGTTAGCCATTAACACAAGAAACGAACCTCAAGAAGTTGAAATACCGGTGCAAGATCTGTATCCCTTTGAACTCGATAGTTCCGACGACTTCTTCGATTCCGAGGTCGAGGGAACGTCTTGCCCTCCTGAACAAAGAGTAACTCGAATAATTGACCTTCTGAAAAGAAAACATCATGACAAAGCAGCCCTAGCTCAATTGAAGAGAGTGGTCGAACGTTTTCAATATCTCTTTATGTTACCTGGCGACGACCCTCCTCGCACACATCTAGTACAACATACCATTCCGTTAACCAGTGACAAACCGATATTTACACGTCAATATCGTTATCCTCCAAAATTACACGAAGAAATTAGAAGGCAAGTAGATGACTTGCTGAAGAAAGGAACCATCCAACCCTCCTCCAGCCCTTGGAACTCACCTCTATGGAAAGTTCCAAAACGGCCTGGCCCTGACGGTAAAAATCAACATCGTCTCGTCATTGATTACAGAAGGCTCAACGAAGCATCAATTCCAGACGCCTATCCACTCCCAAACGTTCAAGAAATACTGGAGTCCCTAGGCAACTCCAAATACTATTCAGTTTTTGATCTCGTTAACGGATTCCACCAAATACCTATGCACCCGGATGAGCTAAAACCGCTTTCTCAACGCCTTACGGGCACTTCGAATTCACAGCCATGCCTTTCGGACTCTGCTGTGCTCCCCCGACATTCCAAAGGCTGATGGACGCCGTCATGACCGGATTACAAGGAATCGAATTGTTCGTTTACCTAGATGACTTAATCATCTTCTCCAACTCTCTTGAAGACCACGAGAGAAAGGTTAATGAAGCTTTTCAAAGATTGTTTAATGCTGGATTGAGATTAAAAATCGAAAAATGCGAATTTCTAACCCCTGAAGTAAAATACCTGGGCCACCATATCGATCAATTTGGAGTCAAACCTGACCGGGGAAAAATCAAAGATATTCAGGATTTTCCCGTCTTAAAGAGTAGTTCGTTCTTTTCTTGGACTCTGTTCTTACTATCGCCGGTTTATTCACCATTTCTCTGAAATTGCAAAACCTCTAAACGACCTCCTTAAGAAAAATTGTAAATTCCGCTGGGAGGAGAGCCAAAAAGCCAGTTTCGAAAAACTAAAGACAGCTCTATGCACGGCACCAGTCCTAATTTGCCCAGACTTTTCTAAACCCTTCATACTGACAACCGATGCTAGTGCATACACAGTCAGGGCAGTTTTGAGTCAAGGCGAACCAAATAATGATCAACCTATTGCATATATGTCAAAAACGCTCAATAAACATCAAAGAAACTACTCTGCCACCGAGCGAGAGTGTTTAGCTGTAGTCCTAGGCATCATGCACTTCAGACACTACCTTTACGGTCGCACTTTCTATGTATACGCTGACCATGAACCTCTACAATGGATTGATTCAATCAAAGACCCAATGTCAAGATTAAACCGCTGGAGAGCCCGACTGCGCGGCTACAGATACATATTTCGTTACAAACCTGGAAGGCTTAACACTAACGCCGATTGGCTCTCAAGAAATCCGATAGACCAGAAAGAGGTAGAAAACGAAAAATCGGCAAACATAGCCTCTCAATCCCTGAAAAATATCAAAACAAAAACCATACTACCTATTCAGAAACCAAAACCAACAAAAACATCACTTGCTCGACAAGCACACAATAAAAGCAAAGAAGAAAACTTCTCTGACGCCCCGCAACCCGGCCCTTCGCGAAGAGGTAGACCGAAAGGCTCCAAAAATAAAACTCATGCATCGCCGAACGTATCTGGTCAGGGAAATCTTCCAGGCGATATCATCGCCTCTCGTCTAAGACTCAGACGAAATCAACAGGTAGATCCGAAAAATACTACACCCGTCGATCAAGCAAACGCTGAAAGCTCTACCTCAGAAATAGAAACATCAGATGAAACCGAAAGCGCCTCTGACGCACCTGTACCCTTGCAAAGCCGGTCATTAATACCTAGTTTGGCAGAATCTCTCAACACAACAACCACATCTCCTGCCACCGAGTCTGAAATCAGCAACCAAAAAGAAGATGAGATTTCTGGCATAGGTGAGTTCGACGAAACCATGGTACCATCGGATAGTTTTGAAGATGTAGTCGCCCATTTCCAAAAACCCGCATCAAGAAAGGCATTCTTTGATTCCCCATCAAAAAGAGTGAAACCTCCAGCAAATGATGATGACTCCTCATCTTCTGACGAAGAAGAACTCTACGAGACTACCCCCGTAAAATCAAATTTGGAACTCCAAGCTCAGCTCAAACCTTCCAACTTCAATTCTAAGGAGAAAGAAGAGTTTATCGAAGGATTTAATTCCTTGTGGTGGGACTCTGGAAAATTGGAAGAACTTCTTGAAAATTTCGACCTAGGATCTAACTATCACGAAGCGGATCACTCTGTTGTCCACAGTGATCCAGGCTATTTGGAAAATGACCTTATTGACGCAAATGATAGACAGATTCTGAACAATACACAATCCCTGTTAGACTTAGATAAATGGCAACTGACCGATGACTCAGGATTCAAAAATCCTCCCTTATCGTCCACTCTCCTCACACATAAAATACCCCCAGCAATTTTTGATGACACTTTTAATCTCGAAAACACCAAAATCATGTCTAGTGAAAATTCCGACTCTTCAACAAATTCCACGAAGACAATTACACCAGATCATAAGTTAGCTCCATCGGAAAACTCTCTAAACACTCAAGAGAGTGTCACTCACCCTCGAGATACCGCCAAAACGACCCTTCAATCCTCGCAGCAATCACTTCCTACAAAACAACCAAATTCAAATTTGATACCTCGAAGTCCAAAACCTACTACGGCAAATACTCATAATGACATTTTCACCAGCGTTAAAACCATTCCGCCAATTATACCCCCCCTCTTGAATCCTTTTTGCACCCCGATCAAACCCCCCGAACGACTGACAGTGAGACTCACCCGAGACGCCCTCACGGGACATAAAGATAACATAATACATTTTATCCCTGCGAATTTAAACTTACACTCGCCTAACAATCAACTTCTTGCCGAGTTAGAGCTAATTTCGAAAAGCGAACTTAAAGATCTGAACCCTACGATTGGCAATGTTCTTGTCTCTAAAACCCGAGGCCGAACCATCTTCTCTTTAGTAGTTACAGAAACCGAAAGGAATCCTATCAAGCAAAGTTCTTTGAAAGAATGCTTTTACAATCTTTATCATCTACTACTAGAAAAAGAAATTACATCGGTTCGTATGTCACAAAAAGGCGAACTCACAGATGCATTACCACGTGGAACTCTATACCGAGAAGTCCAAGACGCACTCAAAAACATACCTATGACGCTAACGATCTATCTAGGTGTCTGCATAACACCACCACCCGAATCCCGCAACACCATCCTAAAAGAATGCCACGATAGCCTATTCGGAGGACATCGTGGAGTAGAGAAGACTTACAGAAGAGTGAGGGAAAAATTTACTTGGCCCGGTTTGCGTAAAGATATAGTCGATTACATTCATCGATGCCGAATATGCCAAGAGTTTAAACTCATAGGTTATCGCACCAAAGAACCCATGGTAATTACCGATACGCCCGCAGAACCGTTCTTTAAAATGGCTATCGATGCGGTCGGACCTATGCCTCGAACCGTGAATGGCTATGCTTACATAATCACTATGCAATGTTTATTTTCAAAATTTTGTATAGCAGTACCAGTACCTAATGTTAAAGCGCTAACCGTGGCACAAGTCCTTGCTAAACATCTTATAGCCGCTCATGGAGTACCTAAAATTATCTTGAGCGATCAAGGTAAAAGCTTTAGGAATAAACTCCTCAAAAATCTTGAAAGCATGTTTGACTGTCGTCTAAAAACGATGACATCTTTCCACCCCCAGTCGAACGCATCATTGGAAAGAAGTCATGCTGTCTTGAAAGACTAATTGAGGACTAACACCCCTAAGTATCAAGACTGGGACGAGCTAGTTCCCTTTGCCATGATGGAATACAATTCCTCAGTCCACTCTTCCACAGGTTTTACCCTCTACGAAATAGCTATGGGACGAAATCCTAGAACCCCTTCAGGATGCCTAGACGACTTCGATAACGACACATATAATGGTTACATTTACGATCTAGCAACAAGAATAGCTGAAATCCGAGAGATGGCATTGAAAAGCTTAGAATCATCCAAACAAGTTAACAAAAGAAATTACGACAAATCAACTAAACCCCTAGATATAAAACCCGGAGACAAAGTTTACGTCAACAAACTGCCGCGTAAAAACAAACTAGATAAATTCTATAACGGAGTTTTCGACGTCCTAGAAGTACGCGAAAATAACACTGCCCTCTTGCAAAGCCAAAACAAAAAAAAAATCTTAGTTCATAAAGACCGTCTGAAAAAATTTTACTGAAAGCCTTTCTTCTCAAAAATCATCGCCTTATCTAATTTAAATCTGCCCTAATTTTGTTCCAGAAAAATGTTCTTTATCTTGCTGTGGTTCACGAGCTTCGCTCCAGTCGGTACCGTTCACACGGAGAATAAAACTTTCTATGAAACGCAACCAATCCCCAATAATCCGGGTATTTTCTATGAACACGTCGGGAAAGTTAATTTAGTCAGAACAAAAATTCATATTAATATTTTCTTAAATTGTCCCCCACTGGACAGAAACTTTAAAACGGAAAACAAAAATTTCAAACATTTAGTAAATGAATTATATAGAGTCTACCCTGACCAAATAACACCAGAACTCTCGGAACTTCGCATAACCCGCAAATTATTCGCAATAAATGATCTACATGAATCTATAAAAAGCTTGTTCGTTCTGCAAGAAATCGATAACCGACCCTATAATCGAAAAACGCGAGGAGCTCCAATCGAAGTCGGCGGTTGGGTTACGAAATGGTTATTCGGCATCATGGACTCAAAAGACCGCGAACTAATCAATAGTGACATCGACAAACTGTACGACAGTCAGAATAACTTATCACAAATTTCAATTGAATCAACTCACCTAATTAAATCAGAGCTCGAAAATCTGTATAAATCAGAAAATAATCAAACTCTAGAAATTTCACGCTTAATCAGTCGTGTTGAAGCCATCTCCGAACAAAACTTGGCCATAAACAGAAACCTGCAATTTGAAAACGTTACCAGATGGTGGTTTGATTACTCATACGAACTTGACGAACTACAAAGGGGTTATGAAACCTTGATGGAAGTAATTCAAACCACCGCAAGAGGACATCTACACCCTCTCCTGTTATCTTTTTCCCAAATGTCCAATCTACTCTTAAAAATTAACAACAATCCGAATCTCCGGATACCAAACGCAGCAGAGGTAATTACACCCCACTACCTATTCAACGTAGCGAAAACGACTATTTTTATCACTAATGGAAAGCTTCACGTTTCTATGAAACTACCTGTAGTAATGGATGACGACCTCGATTTGTACAAAATACACTCTTTTCCAAACCCTATAACCCTCCCCTTTGATAATACAGGCTATTTAGCAATAAAACCAACAGTTAATTATATTGTCTTATCGAGAAACCAGACATATGTTCTCTTAAATGACGAACTCCTTCAATCTTGTTCCACTTATAATCACACTAAGCTATGTGAAGACTTCTTACCCTTAATCAACGGAGTGACACACCCATCGTGTGAATATTCAATGTTCAATCAGCCGACAACCTCTTCTCTAAAAACCTGCTCGACAGTTATTATACCAAACACGCCCATAATTCTAACACCCTTGCACGCATCGAATTTATGGTTATAATCAACTTTAAAACCAAATAAGCTCACAATAACCTGCCATAATCATCGAAATGAATTTCTCATAAATGGCACAGGCTCACTTTACCTAAGTGGCGAATGTACTGCACACACATCAAGCTTTACCCTATACGGTCTTCGGAAAATCTCATTCATATCAGAATACAATTATAATCCCGAATTGTCAGCAGAATTGAACATAATAAAACCCGAGATACATGAATACGCAACCAAATACCCCATGGAAGTAGAGAAAGAACTCACTGAATCACTACAAAAATTTAACCCAATTCCCCTGAGCGAAATCGAAAATAAACTGCGAGCGATACATATTCGACGGACGGAGCAGAAGCAAACACATTCATTTATAGCCATCGGCTTAGGATCCTCAATCGCGATAACATTAGTCCTAAAATTTTTGATAGATAAATTTCTTCAGGTCGAGAAAATCCTACCCTTGTTCTTCTTTATCTGCAACAAAAAGAAAGAATATAAACAAAACAAAAAAAACAAAGAAGAACCCAACCGAAAAACATGCACATGTAAAAATAATCATCAGGATGATACTCCTCCTAATGAGACTCACAGCTTGCCTCCGACTCTAAAGTCGGCAGACATTGTAATCCACGTGGACTCATCTCCACAAATCTCGACAATGCCCACAACCTCTCCAAAAGCACTAAACTCCAATACAAAACCACCGCTTCACGTCGCAGAGCCATGAAAAATAAAACAAAACGTCATTAAAAAAAAAAAAAAAAAAAAAAAAAAAAAAAAAAAAAAAGATAATAATAATTAAAAAATAAATAAATAAACAAAATAATAAAAGAAAAAAATAAAAAAATATATATATATTATAACAATAATAATAATAAACAAAAAAAAAAAAAAAAAAACTTCATTTTCAAACCAAATTTGACCAACTGTCCATTCAAAACACGCTTAAGACTCGACCATAGCCATGAATCTTCGTGACCACTGGCCTGCTGAGTGCGCCCGGCGCATGCAGACCCGCTATGCCTCCAACACAGGCGACTCTTCCACCAACTCGCCCGCAATGCACCTGCAGCACGCGACTTAACTATACAGCCACACCCACGAATCTTTTAATACAACCTGCAAACAATTAATTTATGAAATAACGACAGTTGACGACTTAACTCTGACAATTATACTTAATAAAAATAGTAACAATCAAAGTACTATACTCACAAACTCGCCGAATCCGAATAAAAGAATTTTTTTTTTACTATCCGTCGAAACTCAGGTATCAGATAGATGTTTTAATTTTTTTATTTAAAAACAAATAATGATCGATTGATAACAAATGTGAAAGTATTTACCTTTTAATGCACCTCGACGAGTTGAGGATATGCGATAATAACCCTTGTAAATTGACCAAACTGCGAGTCCAACTAGCTCTCCGATCGACGTAATACCGACTGGAGCACCTACTGAATGCACCAGTAAAATCACATTTATCATAACTGGCAACATAGCATGATATAATTTGATGAGCGCACCGCTGCAACGTCACCGTCAACACCTACTTACACTATACTCTCGTGCGTAACCGCCGACCTGCCGACTATCCGATTTCAAGAAGGACGATACAGCAACATTCGCATCAAGAACAGAAGCAGCTTCACCAGTAAAATATAAACTTTTCTCATACAATTTTGTGTAACAAATTGAGTGTATTTTCAGAATCTAAATTTTAATTCATACTCGGACATTATCTTAGATTTAACAAAACTCTCTCGAATACTCGACAATAATTTTTTTTTGTATTTATTTTTTATATGATACTTAAATATTGTTAACATCTGGTAAAATTTTTTTTGCTCAAGTTAATTTAACTTCATTATCAAAAAAAAAAAAAAAAAAAAAAAAATTAATAAAAAGTGAATAAATAAATAAATTATCTGTTGTAATATTAATTTTAATATTTATTGCACAATCTCTACGAATCGAAATTCAAGATAAGCTTCATTTGTAAACTTCTCAGTAACACGCACAATGTAAGAGACTTATTGCGATGATTTAAATTACGTCAATTAATGAATGATTTAATTCTATACACTAAACTCAAAAATTTTATCAAACAAATTTGGAAACTTATTTAACTATTTTCGACCAATTAAGGCAAAACTCAGTCTAAATCAGTCAAACGGAGTGTCAAAAGCACTGATTTCATTGAAACTTCCCGCTAATTCATAGTTTTTCTTTAGTGCAAAAATTTAGACATAAAAATTAAAAAAAAAAAAAAAAAAAAAAACACTAAGACAAAATAATTATATCAAATTTGAAGTTTCATAGCGAACAACGACAAATTGAAACTCAAACCGTTTAGGAACTTAGAGGATAATATACAGAGCCGCTGCACTCAATACTGTCGTTTACATTACAGAATTTTCATCGAATGTTTTAAATACTTTTGACCTAATTAGCGATCTTAAAATCAAGGCGAAAACTGTGAACTTCCCTCACTCCTGGCAATTAATGAAAATTATATACGTTTATGCAACTTCCCACTTAAATATTAACCAACCCATACAGAATTTTCTGCTCCAGCGCCCAATAACCGCGCAATATAGAGCAATAATTATTTTATTACGTCTGAATCCCTGTTACCTGGCTTGCGCAAGCAACACAAAAACTTCTATTTAGCATTTAGCTAAACAACTAGCTATTTGAAATTTTCGTTTAAAAATTTCAAGAATTCAGGCTTACAACTCAAAAATTACAATATTCTTACCTACTTTCAACCAACCACTTCCCACCCCGTGATCATTGTTATACAACAATCATAAAAACTACCGATCTCTTTGAACATCGGGTAGAAATTACATCCAAAACGTTAACTATTCTGAGATAATAGTTATTCAAAAAAAAAAAAAAAAAAAAAAAAAAAAACCTTTTGCTAAGCGCCTGCCCACCACCATCTACCAAGATTCACACAAGCGAAATCGATACATTCCCTATCTTCGATACATTTTTTATCATCGATACAAGGACTGCACTCCTACAGTCGTCCAGCCCTGCATTGTCGAGGGCAACAATGGACTAAGAGGGGAGGCATGTCATGTATCGATCCCCATAAAGATCCCATATTCCCAAGTTGCAACAGACTTACTTATAATCCGCCTAAAAGGAGTTAGGGAGGGGGCCACGGAAATTGCAATTAAGCATTTTGCTAGCCGACACCTCTGCTCTGCTGGAACAGGTGGGGCGAAGTAGCTTCCCTCGCTGCTTAGCCGCGCTCCCAAACCACTCTCGTCCCCGACACTCGAGTGGTTCGACCGAAAGCTAGCAGCGATCGAAAACCACGTGCAGCACACCTGGACAAGCAGAGCCGGATCAGGCAAGGATCCGTCAGTGCAATATCGCCTCGCCATCACTATTGGATAAGGTCCCGGAAGGTCCAGAGAACCTTCCGTGAACGATCAACTGCCCGGATACTCCGGTAATTTTAAGGTAGATTATTGTAATATTCAACTCTGTTGGAGGACATTAAACTCATTAAATTGTAACCTTTCACCATTTGTTTTTCAATTAAACTATATCACCTTACCTTACTTTATTTCATTTTATTAACCTTATCAAAAGCCAGACAACAAGGGGACGGGACAACTACGTAAGTAGTTGTTCCAAAAAGACGAAGATCCTACCCCTTTTAAAATAATAACGTCAAGGATTATAAATCCGTGACAAACTTGTCGTAAATTTTTTAATTTAGATTCAATGAAGTTTTCTGGAAATACCTAAGGTGAAATTCTGAACAGGTAAAAATTGATATTATCTTTGAAAAAGCGGGTGGGCATGCGTTAAGGCGATTGTTGCACCCTGGTCCCCAGATTATTTTCATTTTAATCGTTACTGATTTTAATTTTTTTTTTTCAATACATAGTTTAAGAAATCCATCTTTATTTTTTATTATTATCAAAATATCTGTTTATTAACGTCAAGACTTTGCTAAGCGGTGCGGTAGTTAGCATATTTTAATAAGAACTGTAAATAAAAGCATTTTGTTCTAGATGCCCCAAGCATTTCTTCACGAGGCTCCATGCTTTTATTTAGAATCCTTACTAAATCTTGTGTGTTCAATTTATATTGAATTTTTTAAAGTTCTTTAAAGAAACTTAGCAGTATTTAATTAAAAAAAAAAAAAAAAAATCGTTCATTGAGAACAACTGCGGTCATACGACTAGCCTTCGATTCATGTCTATAAGGCTTTTTCATAGCAGACTACATCTAGCAGAACATAGAATAACCAAAACGATATAAGTCAGTTTTATTTAAATTCATGAACTTTTTAATTTTTCGTATTTGTTATTTTCCAATCTTATCATGATTTTCTGTGATTTTGACAACTTCGTTGAAAAAAGATCTATGCTCTTTTCACTTTACAGTTGATGGAAGGTCTTCGCCGACCCCGCACATTTGACCAAAAATGCTCGGGGTCGGCGAAGACTTTCGATCGACGAAAAAGTAAAAACAGCATAGATCTTTTTTCAATGAAGTTGTCAAAATCATAGAAAATCATGATAAGATTGGAAAATAACAAATACAAAAAATTATAAAGGCCGTGAAATTAAATAAAACTGGCTAATATCGTTTTGGTTATTCCATGTTCTGCTAGATGTCGAATGAGTCATAAACTCTAGTTTTTCCGGTACTCTATACATGGTCTATTAGGGCCATGGGATTATGTGAAGCAGTGTAGGGAAAGAGTCTTCGATTAGCACAATTTGATCGTAAAAATCACGACTTTAAAAAAAAAAAAAATAAAAATATAAAAAAATTTGAATGTTACCTTGTTCTTTTGATACTAAATCTACATCATCTTCCGTAGCTTTACAAGTATTTTGCGTTGTTTGGATAATGTTCGACACCTGTTCTTCAATCCCTGAAGTTTGTATACTTGTCTCAAATATTGTTCGTTTTACATGACCACTTGATGCAGAATCTGAAAGCGCTTATTAGAAAAAACATTTCACTATCGATTCTGCTGCATAACATTTTTAATAAAAGTTGAAAGAACAGTTATGCTGAAAAAATAGATAAAAATTTTTAATTTGTTTTTTTAAGGTTGTTAGGTGATCGGTACTCGATTGAAAAAGACGATTTGCTTAAGACTTTGCCAAAACGTAGCTAGTCATTAGTTATTCACTCAGTTAAATTTTTAGACCATCGAGACATATAGGAATAAAGATATAAATAAATTAAGTTTAACACACAATCATATGGAAAATCACTAAATTTTACAGTTTTCATTTCAATTCATTCAAACAAACAAAAAACGATTGTATTAAAAAAAAAAATTCAATGATAAAACAAAAAAGAAAATACGTTTTCCTTCGTTAATGATTCTTGATACGCCGAAAAAAATGCGTAGGGGACCCAATTTTCGATCGTAGACTACGCAGAGTTTGAGAGCGTAGCCTACGCTCAACGAGAATGCGTGATCTACGCCTTGCCAAGTGCGTAAAACGCGCAAGGGCTCCAGCCGTAGAATAGACCTAACACGCTGCGCCATGTTTTACACGAGTGCGAGAGAGACATAGAGTGCCGTGACTACTCGCAAATATATAACGTTCTCTCTCGCACCGACCCAACAACCTTAAGTAAAAAAAAAGAATTTAAAATTATCTTTCTATAGTGAAACAAACTTGCCATCATTATTATTTGATTCAAAGTCATCTTCATTTTTATCAAAATTAAATGAAATTGATGGTTGGTCATTAACTTCTTCATTGTAATTGTTTTCTGTACATTTTGCATTTTTTTTTAATAGTAAGGACTCAACTAATTTTCGTAAATCATTATTGTGTAGCCATAACTTTCTTATCTTATGAAAAAAACGATTAATTTCTTCATTCTCTACTCGAAAACATCTTGCTATCTGAGTTTAAAATGAAAAGTTATTATTTTATTCTATTTACAATTTTTTTTTTTTTATTCACAAATCAATTATTATTCAAATAATTATGTGATAAATGATTTTCATTCATTAATATAATTAAAAAAATGTATTTTGCGTGCAACACTAATAATAAGTATGCTCAGTTATACTGACCTTTTGAAATAATTCACCGGCTAATAGAATTTGAACATCTTCTATTTTATTAATATTTCCATCAGCGATGATCACTTTTTCCAAACGGTTATGATTAATTTTATATTTTTTACTTTTTTTACCCATTATCCAAAAAATATTATCTCTATCAAAGGCTATTAATAATATGAAAACTTTTTTTTTAATTATTATAAAAATTTGTTTTAATAATGTAAATAATTTTTAAGATATGAAGGAAAATTTATGAACCTGTAACCTCTTCTACCGTTTGTCGATTGTTCAAAATGTATGCTCTATTTTAAATTTAAAAAACATAAAATTTTGATTGAAAAAAATTTACAATAATGTGGTTAAAAGTAATTTTGTAAACTATGGATCGGCGATTTTTAAGTATAAAAATATGATATAAATATAAAAATCAGAAAAATCTTTTTACATCTAGTTTAATTTTCTCTACGGGAACGTTCATAAGCCTCGTGGTCATTTTTTCGAAGATTTTGAAGGGCCCTCCTTCCCATGAAGATCAACGTAGTATTTGTATCAAATTTTTGACCCCCCCCCCTAAAGTCACGTGGTTTTTTTACGATTTCAAATTGTAAATATGTATACTATTAGTATTTTAAAAACATTATTTTTTAAGTTATAATTTAATGATTTAATACCAGGGGCGGAACAACTCCTTTCAGCTAGGGAGTGTCCTGAGGTCTACCCCCCCCCCGCCTCTAATAAAACTGACGTCTAAAAAAAAAAAACAAAAAAAACGTTGAGTTCAATAAATAGACTGGTTAATTAACCCCCAAGCTCTAATCCCCCAAAACACTGTGCGCAGAGTTCAATGAATAATCTGATTAGCTTTCCCCCAAGCCTTGAACCCCCAAAACCCTGGGCGTCGAGTTCAATAAATAAACTGATCAGCTATCCCCCAAGCTCTAAACCCCCAAAACCCTGGACGTAGAGTTCAATGAATTATCTGCTCAGCTATCCCCCAAGCTCTAAAACCCTGGGCGCCCGAGTTCAACAAAAAAACTGATCAGATTATTTATTTCGTTAATTAAAATGCACTCATATTTTTGGAATAATTTAAATCGGGCACCCATGGTTTTGAGGGTTTAGAGCTTTGGGGATAGCCGATCTGTTTTTTTGTTGAACTCGGGCACTCAGGGTCTTGAAGGTTTAGAGCTTGGGGGATAGCCAGCCAGTTTTTTTGTTGACCTCGGGTGCCCAGGGATTTGGGGGTTCAAGGCTTGGGAGATAGCCGATCACAAAACAGCTGCAGACTGCAGAGAACCATGAGCTACAGAAGCTACCTACACGCGGTGATAATGAAGCACGTACGGAACAGTCAAAACAAAACTTTGACGAGTTTTTACTTGCACATGGCCACGCCGGCGCAAATCAGATGACAGGCATGGATTAGGTTTTAACGTTCAACAGTAAAATATTATGAATCGAAACATCGAATCATGCACTTTAAAAACCACGTGCCTTTCTGAATCAACAGCCCTCCCCCCCACGTAACCTTTCGTAGCCTTTTAATAGCCCCCCTCCCCCCCTGTTTGGGCCACATGGTTTGTGAACGTTCCTTACTAAAAAATTCGTTTTAAGTAGTACTTGAATGAAAAACACGTGAGTTGTTATTAAAAAAAATAAAATTATTTCGTTTCTTCAATGCACTTCAACTCCTGAAAATGACCAATCTCCAAATACAGACTCAACAAAACAACTAAATAAATCACATGGATTTTATTAATCTCAAATTTTGAAGATGGTTCATAATAAAATTGCTGAGATAGTAGGTTCTTGCTCTCTCCCGCAGGGATAGCAAGTTCTTACTCTAAACCGACGAAATCTTTCATATCTTTAGTTCGTGCGTTATATTGAGCAGACGATGATTAAAATTTGTTTATAATTTTTATGATTTCATTTTTAATTTATAATATGCTATTAACTAAAGTTTGTGATTTAGTTATTTTTATTTGTTTGTAAATTTTTTAAAAAATTAAACTTAAAAACTACTAAAATATTTTCATCATTTATTTTATTTAAAACTAATAAAATATTTGCTGAATTCGAGGCGGCCTTTTGAAAAAGAATTGGGTTCCTGATTTAATGAAGATTATTTTCCTGTCGGAAAATCTTTCGCCAATTTAAAACGACCTCTTTAAGGATCACTCGAATTCATAATTTAAGGAGTGGAATTAGCCGAATTCCAGGTAGCCTTTTAAACATGAAATAGGTTCCTGATTTGATGAAAGTAATTTCCCAGGTTAAAAATCCTTTTGAAAAGAACTGTCCCAAGGATAGCTTGAATTCTTTATTCAAGGATGGGACGATTTGCCGAGTTCCAGGTAACCTCTTGAACAAGAATTGGGTCACTGATTTGGTTGCAATCAGTTCCCTGGTGAGTAATCTTTTGCTAATTCAAGTCCCAAAAAACACTCAAACGCTTTTTTTAAAGGATTAGAACGATTCGCTGAGTCATGCGTAGCTATTTGAACAAGAATTTGGATCCTGATTAATTTACAGTTAGATAATTGGTGAGAAATCTTTTGCTAATGAAATTAGGCACATTTAAGGAGCTAGATACAATTATCATTAAAAAAAATGATCTGCTGACTTGGAGATCTCTTTAACTTGTTCTTTATTATGTAACAAAATTTGGACGCATTGAACCAAAAAAATATCTTGCCCTACTAGGTGCGATACAGTTGAGGCGTTAAAGTGAACATAACCTTCGTTAAAAAATTATTTGCTGACGTAGAGATGGTTCTTTTAATTTTCTCTTGAAAAAGGAATAAAAGGAGGATTTGCAAATTCATCCAAATCAGATCCTCACCAAATTGGCTGAAACATTGGATTTAGGTGCCTTCCAGGACCTAAATCCAAAGATAAAAATTCAAAATTAAAAATAATAAAAAAAATTTTTTAAATCAATTTAAAAAAATACATGGGGAACCACAATTTTAGGTAGTTTTTCGTTCACTACTCGTACACCCGAATTGGTACAGGTCTGAAATATTAGTATGTTTTTAGGTCATCAAAAACACAATTTTTAAGTTTAACAAAAGTATCTGTAAATGTTATTTTGTTAATTTTTAAGATAAAAAATTTTAAAACAAAAATTTTTCTATAAACCTGTTTCCGATCTGATTACGATAGACCAATTATTTATGAATTTAAAAAAAATAAAATAAAATAAACTCGGAACTTTGAACACTCCTAAAACCTGGTTGGGACATTGACCCCCTTGACCAAGTTGTGTTTTTCATGAATTAAAAACATAATAAAATATAATACCTGGACCAACTCTGGTTTTCAAGTAGTGAAGTGTGGTTCCCCATGTATTTTAAAATCGGACACTGCTATAGCTGTCGATATAAGGGTAAAACAAGTCGACGCTCCTACTTCATCGAAAATCGTCGAAAAATCAGCTAAAAAATGAAACAGCCTTCTCTAGCAAAGCAGACTGCTCCTAGACTGAGTCTAACTGTTCCAAAACCTCTGGCTTCGTCCTCAATAAAATAGTAAAAAAATTTCATTTCAAATCTATTCCAAAGGTGATGAAAAAAATAAAATAAAAATACCCAGGGGGCAGCATGAGTTTTTCTTACCCCGAGAAAGAAAATAAAACCAGCTGGTACAACTGTCTGGGAAATTAGTAAATTTTATTAAGATATTATTACATCAATATATTAATTTAATTATTTATAATATTATGAATAATTTCATGTTTACATTTGCCAGGAAATGCGGGTGCTTCGATCCCTTATAGCTTCTAAAGCAGGTTTGTCTTTTGAATCCCAAGGACACTTAATCTCAACAACTGCATCTGTATCAATTAAGCCATCTGGAGTTGCTCCAATCCCAGGAATGATTTCATCAACAAATAATCCACAAGGCTCGACGTTGAAACCCCTTCTTCGCAATTCTTCGATTGCCTCTGCTTCGGTTTTTTTTTCCATACTGAACGGCATCACCGTTTAGAGGCTTCGGGTTAAGAATAGCATTGACATTGTTACAGCATGATGTCCAAGGTTTCATTCTACAAACTATTGCTATATTCGATGCAGTAAGTAAAAACGACCAGGCATCAAACCAAAGATAATCGGACGCTTGTCCTCTTGTCATCTGCTCCAAGTTAACTCGTGTTGCGATGAAGCCTCTTAACTTCTTCATAAGTTCTTAAATTCTCACAGACATAATTGCTGCCGATAAATCTGGAGCCCTGTCATACCTTCCATAATCTTCATCAGGCCCTGAACATTGATTGATTTGAGTAGGACGCTCTTTTGGGCCATTTTCAGCAGTCCTAATGGATCGTTGCACATTCTCACTTACCGGAACGCTTGCAACTCTTTTCCTAAGACTGGACATGGAATTTTTAATGCTTTGCAAACAGGCTCGTAAGTTGCGTGCTCATTCCAAGAAATAGCAGCCATCCAGCAGCGAATACGGTACTCCCATTTTTCGGTGTGTCCAATCGCTTGGCTGCATTGTTTTTTGCAATAAGAGCATTGCAACTTTCAGACTTATTGGTTGACTCATTGTGCAACAAACTGTCAATATTTCTTTCAGCACGAACAAAACATTCTTGATAAGCGTTGAGAAGGTTCGCATTTCTAACCGCAGATGGAAGATTTTCTTCACCATTGGCACCAACTCCTGTACAACTGAAATGATTTCCGTTGCGACAATTCGAATGCTCTCCTAATAAATGGTCCTTCATTAATACTATGTTCCTATGCAACAACTCCCGTTTTTCGGCAAAAGTCATATCCAATTGATTAATACTTTCTACTGCAGTCTTGATACATTGTCGAGCTCCTTTGCCAGCTTTCTTGATGACTTCCCTAACTTTTTTTCCATACGAACCTTTACTTTTGGAGACAGTCTTCAAATTGTTTGAAATATTACGCTTGATGTGCTGGACGCACAGTAAGTTTTGTACAGTCACACCATCGGTAGCATAAGGACGTCTTTGATGGATAGCATAAATATTTGAACTGTCTCCATCCGAAACAAGAGTTTCATAAATTAAGCCTCTCTTGGCTTTGCTTCGTTCAAATATTCTTACAAAGCCTTCTCTTTCCATGGAAGTAGAACTTTCCATTTTATCATGATCCCTAGTACAAGGATGAGCTGGACGTGGCAAGTTTTCGCTATCGTACCAGTCGCATACAGAACATCGTTTTTGAAGAACTTCCATGTCTATAACTTTTTTGGTCTTACAACCAATAATAAGAACGCAAGCCCCAGATGAATCATGTTTGCTATTGGGGTAGCTTCTTTTTTCGAAGCTACCATCTCCTTCGACCTTGATTTTTTTATAACCTGTAAAAGATTCTTCGGTGGCCAACCGTTTTTCTTCAGCTGCAGCCTCATTCATTGATTTTTCTGCAGCTTCCCAAACAGCATCTTTTACCAACGAAACCTTGTTTTGCCAAGTTTCATTGCAAGGAGAAGGTATATTCTAAATACTGGAATCCTCCTGTTTTTGATAATAACCTGTACCAATCGTCTGTGTACCTATCACAGCTGCAATATTCAGGTCTAAAGAACCAGGTCATTGATTGTGAATTGTTGCTTTGAAGCCGCACATGTTGCACTTGAACATTGTCTTCACCATGTATCCATTAAAATGTTGTTTGACTAAAACAATATTTTTAAAGTTACATCCGAGTATACCACCTCTATCATGATCATCAAAAGCTTCGTGAAACGCTTCCATGAAGTATTTCATGTTGACAATCATGTTAACGTCTTCATCTAATTTCTTTGTTCTTGATTGCTGGCTTGGTCTAGGTTGTTGACCACGAGTTGATGAAGCATTAGATGTTACCAACTGTTCAGTCTCTATTTCTGCTTCCTCCCGTCTCAATCTCTGTATTTCTTCGTGACACTCCTCTTCACGCGTAGGTTCTCCACTAACAGCCGCTTCTGTCTGTACTTCGTAAGCAACAAACTGAAAACGATTGCGAAGAATATCATCAGATTCTGCTTCTACCAGATGATTATGTAAAAGAATATCAAGTATTTCTTTTACATTTTTTCGAAAAATATAGCACGCAACACCGTCAGCAGTAGCTTTTCCATCCATGCCTCTTGAATGCGAGTCGAATATTGCCAGACCCTGGTTTTCAGCCATGATAGCTACAGATGCACCATTACAAGTGAAAATGCATCTTTGAGTCACACCATTTATTAAATTATCCATAAATAAATCATTCAAGACATCTTCTAGATTGCGAGGCATTGCTTTGCTGCGGTCTTTTAGATGTCCAACTGAAACTTCTCCTCGTCGCAAAATACATTTGCGACCGAACAGTGTCAGTTGATCATGCAGTTCCTCAGGCATCAGATAATCAATGTTCTGATTATCTTCAGGCGCTTGCACTGGATTTGGACGATTTTGTTTACTGTAAGCTTAAAAAAAATCACCAGCGTGCAAAATAATCTGTACAGTCTCCTTCATCCATGTTGAAGCTTCTTTTACAGATGCCATTGCAATAGCTACTGCGGCCATCGCAGTACATTGTACTCCTTGATTTCCGTTCATCGAAAAACAAGGAGATCCTTGATGAATAGTTCCTCCTACATAAAATACTGAAGGTTGAGGTACGGATTGCTGATTCGTATTTTCAAAGCTTTCTGCTGAATTCTCAGCAACTGCAACATCAACATTATTGGTCGTTATCGTAACATCTGAAAAGTTTGAAACAACATTTTCCGAGACAGTATCATTTCGAATTCGCGCTAATAGGTCACAGCTCTGTGGAACGTTCAGACTATGACTAATCATCGGAGCATCGGAAACGTTCGATAGAATATTCACCGAAACACTAACATTTACATTTTGCTCACAAAATTCACGGTCCTCTGACGATAATAAAGACCAAAAAAACCTCAAAAAGGTAAACGAACTTGGGGAGAGTTTTTGTACCAGAATATTTTTTTTTAACAAAAATTCGTGATATCAAAATGGTAGTTTTACGATTTTAAAAATACGACATTTATTTGTTAATTCTATGAAACTCTACCGAACCCTTATTTAACCCATTAGTTCCCAAGAGTTATGAATTTTTTTTTGTACTTTGAGCTTATAAATCAAAGCGAAAAAGTTGAAAAATAATTTCAAAAATACCCTACCCCCCTATTTTCGGATATGCCCTACACGATGGCATTGTTTAAAATACTCAAAAATAACATTTTAATTTGTTAATAAACAAATTTAAAAAAAAAATGAAAATTTTTACGTCATTTTTTTTTTTTCAAGCTGGTGAACAATGCCAAAAAAATTATTTTTGCCCTCAAAAAGTTGACCACGGGTGTTCACATTAGTTGAACTTTTCGTGCATATTTGATTTTTTTGGTTTCGATTTTTTTAAACAAAATGGCGGACTAAAAACTTCAACGCCAATAATTGTACGGCAGCGCATGGTTGAATAAATACCGAAAAATTACTTTTTATAAAAAATGACTGTGGTTCCTAAGATTTTTATGGTCGCTGATTTTGAATCTGAGATCAGAATATCAAAATTGTAAGAATTGGGCCCAATACCATAGGACCCAATACTCAAAGTCAAGATTTTATAAAAACAAAAAATATCATCATATTTTACGTAGAATTTCAAGATCAAAGTATACTTGGTCGTTTTTCGAAAAAAATCGTCATTTTCGAGTAAAAAATCAAAAAAAGTTCAAAGTATTGGATTTACTTCCAGAGATCCACAACAGCTCGTCCCCGTGTGCCTGTAACGAATTGAACACAACTTTTGAGATGGCAAAAATATATTTACGAGGTTTTTGGGTTGCTGATAGTGTATCTGAGGTAAAAACATGAAAATCCCAAATATAGGGCCCAATACCGTAGGACCCAATAGTAAAAATTGAGATATCATAAAAATAAAAAATGCCATCTTATTCTGCGCAAAATTTCAAGATCAAAGTATACTTGGTCGTTTTTCGAAAAAAATCGTCATTTTCGAGTAAAAAATCAAAAAAAGTTCAAAGTATTGGATTTACTTTCATAGATCCACAACAGCTCGTCCTCTTGTGCCTGTAACGAATTGAACACAACTTTTGAGATGGCAAAAATATATTTTGGGTAGCTAATAGGGTATCTGAGGTAATAACATGAAAATTCCAAATAAAGGGACTCAAGGACATGCAGCACCACGTGGTTTAAAAAAAATTTTTTTACTTTTTGTTTTTTATTTCGTCGATCTTTTTATACGACGTAACTCACGCGAAATGATTAGAATTCAGGATCTCTGCACAGATTTTTTATCTCATTTTTTATTTTTATGATATCTCAATTTTTACTATTGGGTCCTACGGTATTGGGCCCTATATTTGGGATTTTCATGTTTTTACCTCAGATACACTATCAGCAACCCAAAAACCTCGTAAATATATTTTTGCCATCTCAAAAGTTGTGTTCAATTCGTTACAGGCACACGGGGACGAGCTGTTGTGGATCTCTGGAAGTAAATCCAATACTTTGAACTTTTTTTGATTTTTTACTCGAAAATGACGATTTTTTTCGAAAAACGACCAAGTATACTTTGATCTTGAAATTCTACGTAAAATATGATGATATTTTTTGTTTTTATAAAATCTTGACTTTGAGTATTGGGTCCTATGGTATTGGGCCCAATTCTTACAATTTTGATATTCTGATCTCAGATTCAAAATCAGCGACCATAAAAATCTTAGGAACCACAGTCATTTTTTATAAAAAGTAATTTTTCGGTATTTATTCAATCATGCGCTGCCGTACAATTATTGGCGTTGAAGTTTTTAGTCCGCCATTTTGTTTAAAAAAATCGAAACCAAAAAAATCAAATATGCACGAAAAGTTCAACTAATGTGAACACCCGTGGTCAACTTTTTGAGGGCAAAAATAATTTTTTTGGCATTGTACACCAGCTTGAAAAAAAAAAAATGACGTAAAAATTTTCATTTTTTTTTTAAATTTGTTTATTAACAAATTAAAATGTCATTTTTGAGTATTTTAAACAATGCCATCGTGTAGGGCATATCCGAAAATAGGGGGGTAGGGTATTTTTTAAATGAATTTTCAACTTTTTCGCTTTGATTTATAAGCTCAAAGTACAAAAAAAAATTCATAACTCTTGGGACCTAATGGGTTAAGATTCCGTTTTGGCTATTGTAAGGTATGGTATAGAGTTTCGTAGAATTAACAAATAAATTTCGTATTTTTAAAATCATAAAACTACCATTTTGATATCACGAATTTTTGTTTAAAAAAAAATGTTCTGGTACTAAAACTCTTCCCAAGTTCGTTTACCTTTTTGAGGTTTTTTTGGGGGATATCACTATTTTTTGTTTGTTATAAAATTTTATTTAAATATAAGTAAAATAAAAATTTCGAACACTCAGATTTTTTTAAAAAACTTTGTCATAAAATATCAGTTTTCAATTAAGTTAATTCAAATTTAAAAGCAAGTGTAGAAATTCGCAAAAATTTGTTGTTGCTATTGCTTCAAAAACTTTAAAATCAACACAGGTACTAATGAAATAAGGAAGTAGGCTCAATTTAACCCTTAAAGGCCACACCCAAATCCAGAACTGCCATATTGACAGTTATGTGGGGTCTTTTGGACCCCGTGTGGCCTTTAAGGGTTAAAACCAAGCTAACTACAAGTAAAAAAATTTAAAAACGATTGATCATGATAGCTTTTATATTTTTATTAATCTATCAATAGGTTATATATTATTTTGCTTCATTATTTAAATATTTCATTTTATGCAATGAAAGAAAAAAATATTCAAATTAAATCAAAAATGTTGTTTTTTTTTTTAATTATCTTTAAAAAGAAATTAATAAACGAATTCAAAATTATTTTTTCATTAAAAGCGCAACTGCGCCATCTGGTGAAAATTCTGGGAACTGCCGATCGACGTTTGAAAAATTTTCGAACGCTGTGGAAAGTCCAAAAAAAAGTCCAAATTCAAAAACGTGAGTTGATGAATGAGGAAATTAAAAAAACATACGATGCGAAATAAATCCTAGTCTGTTGTGTCGTGAAAAATAAGCGTACTCAAGTGATTTTATAAAGCAGGTAACGTGTTTTCATTTTTAAATAAAAAATTAAACATTGTTAGTAGGGTTAAAGTAGCTCCAGTTGCTGTAAATAAAGCACGGCAGCTGGCTACGATTTTGGCGCGAAAAACTCTCCCCAAGCCAGCTACCGCTGGCTTTGATTCGTTTAACGAACCATTTAAGTTAGCATCCACATGACTTTGAAAATCATGTGATGCAAGGGAAAGGGCAGATTCACGTTCAGATTCATTGGCAGCTGCTTTTTGTTTTTGCCGAAACGAAGCCCTAAAGATGAAACGATTGTGGTTGATAATATGTATTTATAAATAAAATTTATTTATTATTTGTCATTTAAAAAGTAGTTATATAAACTATTTTTTAATTATACGATTGAAATAAGTAATTTGATTCGAAAATTTTCGAAAACTTAATGTTTGGTCCAACCAAATTCTAATGTGAACATAAACATAAAAAGATGGGGTAAGGGGAATTTTTCCAAGCAAGCGATAATTATTATATTCCTAAGAGAGCGCTGAACGAAAATATATTTTCAGTTCGAATTCATTTAATTAAACACTTTTGTAATATCAGAATAACCAAAATCTTTTGTTCATTCAAATAATGTTGATTGAAAATATGGGATGACGCAGTATTACATGCACGGTGAGAAAAAAATTGTAGTTTCTACAAGTTTTAGTAGGTAGCGCTGCAAATGGCTCCACTTGTAGAGTCAACAAGCAGAAATTGGAGTTTTAACTATTTTTAGATGTGGTTGTTACCTTCAATGAAAACCATTTTTTTAAGATTGAAATCGGTAGTCACCTGCAGGTAAAAAGGTCGGGGATTACGATCTGGAGACGATTTCTTCGGGGAGTTTTGACTCCGGAAGGGTCAGGACGGACACCCGGTGCACTTGGAAATGTTACGATGATAAGGTAAGATGATTTCCCCAGGAAGTCTTGACTCTGGAAGTGTCAGGGTGGACACCTGGTGCACTTGGTGTTAGTTACACCTTGGAGATGATTTTCCCAGGAAGTTTTGACTCCGCAAGGGTCAGGACGGATACTGGGTAGTTAATTCAATTGGCCCAGTAGTTATTACTATCCCATGCACCAGGTGTCTACCCTGACCCTTCCGGTGTCAAAACTTACTGGGGAAATCATCTCGAAGGTGCAACTAGCACCACGTGCACCAGGTGTCCGTCCTGACCCTTCCGGAGTCAAGACTTCCTGGAGAAATCATCTCCAAGGTGTAACTAACACCAAATGCATCAGTTGTCCGTCCTGACCCTTCCGGAGTCAAAACTTCCCGGGGAAAACTATTCATGCATACATATTATATAATCTGTAATGCGACTCCGTTCATCAACCTTTTAAATCTAAAAAAAAATCCAATTCATGATTGGAGATCTAACAAAAAAAATTGTAGAAACTCCAATTCGAGATTGTGGAATCTACAATTTTTTTTTAGGTTATAACTACGCATTTATAGGTAGATACTACAATTTTTTTCTCTCCGTGAGTACCCACTCCTGATTGATCTCCCTAGTTTTATTAATCAAGAACCGCTCCGTCGCTAAAAAAGCGATTTTTAACGTATCGAAAACTGAATTTTGAGTTCGTTTTTTGAACCGCGCGAGGGCATTTTCAAAGGCAGCAGGGTGCGGTTCACGCAAAAGTCTTTCTTTTTCTGCTACCTTTCCGAAAATATATAATAAGTAAAAGTTTTATTCATCAAAAACCGCTCCGTCGCTAAAAAGCGATTTTTTACGTATCGAAAACTGAATTGTGAGTTAGTTTTTTAAACCGCGCGAGGACATTTTCAAAGTTAGCAGGATGCGGTTCACGCAAAAATCTTTCTTTTTCTGCTACCTTTCCGAAAATATATAATAAGTTAAAGTTTTTCGTATCAAAAACCACTCCGTCGCTAAAAAATCGATTTTTTACGTATCGAAAACTGAATTTTGAGTTCATTTTTTGAACCGCGCGATGGCATTTTCAAAGTTAGGAAGGTGCGGTTCACGCAAAAATCTTTCTTTTTCTGCTTCCTTTAAGAAAACATATAATTTGTGAAGGTTTTATTCATCAAAAACAGCTCCGTCGGTAAAAAAGTGATTTTTGACGTATCGAAAACTGAATTTTGAGATAGTTTTTGGAACCACGTTAGGACATTTGCAAAGTTAGCAGGGTGCGGTTAACGCAAAAATCTTTCTTTTTCTGCTACCTTTTCGAAAATATATAATAAGTTGGAGTTTCATTAATCAACAACAGATCCGTCGCTAAAAAAGTGATTTTTTACGTATCGAAAACTGAATTTTGAGTTCGTTTTTGGAACCGTGCGAGGGCTTTTTCAGAGTGAGGAGGGTGCGATTCACGCAGAAATCTTTTTTTTTTTAATACCTTTCCGAAAACATATAATTAGTGAAGGTTATATAAATTGAAAACCGCTCCGTCGCTAAAAAAGCGATTTTTACGTATCGAAAACTGAATTTTGAGTTCGTTTTTTGAACCGAGCGAGGGCATTTTCAAAGTAAGCAGGGTGCGGTTTACGCAAAAATCTTTCTTTTTCTGCTTCTCATCCGAAATATATAATTAGTGAAGGTTTTAATAATCAAAAACAGCTCCGTCGCTAAAAAAGCGATTTCTTACGTATCGCAAACTGAATTTTGAGTTCGTTTTTAGAACCGTGCGAGGGAGTGAATCCCTCGTAAATTATTTTTTTCTTACCTGGCAGTGTCACGTCACCTGGGAAAACAATGAAATAATTAAATTGTTTGTTTACTTTCCCAGGTGATAACCATGCCACTTTCTCGCGCAGTAGAAGCCGACCACGTGGCGACGATCGCCGTCGGCTGGACGCTGCTGTTGCAGCAGCACGAGCACCCGGCGCGCGCACGACACATATACACACACACATGTTCACCACCCGGGAAGGCTCTCCCGGCCCAGGGCGCGCACGTACACACACATACACCACACACGGGTTCCGATTCTCCGTCGGGGAGTTTTCGGCGACGGAGGAGGTGCGCGGCGCGTGTCGGCAGACGACGCAACTGCGTCGCCAAGCGCGTGCGCGCACGCTCACCACAGTAGACACGGGCGTGAGTGAGATATTATTTTTTTTTTCTGTATTGTGTACGTTGCGCGAACAATGTGTGCGTATGGGGGAGAGCGAGAGAGAGAGTATGTGCGCAAGGGATAGGGTAACGCAGTGAGTGCCTCGTGTGCATTATTTTTATTCTTATTTTGGATTTTCGCGCGTACTATAGGTGGCATGGTGATCGCCACCGGAAGATTGTAGACGGGAGCGTGATTGGGTGTTGTGGCGTGAATTTGTCTGATTGGTGGACAAATGACTGTTCCTCGAGTATGAATGAGGCTTAATTGGATTGATTTTTGTTGATTGGTGGAGAGTGTTTGGAGGGGATGGTGAGGAAGGAATTCGAGTCAGAGAGACGCGGGGAGCGTCACTCTGTTCTCAGTAGCCACAGCGTGAGGTAGTGTTTGAGAGTGTGATTTTTTTTTTAGTTTCTTTGAGTAGACTTTTTCCTAAGTTCCCTTTTCCTAATTTTCTTTAGTTGAGTTGTAGACATTTTTTTTTTTTTTTCTTTATTTACAGCTAGGTACAAGAAGAAATCGAAGACTTGGGTTATTTCCTTCTTGCAATACCGAGAGTTAAAAAACCAGAGAGTAGCCATTTTGGGGCATCAGAGAATTGGTTGAAATTTTTGTAACGTAAGGTTTTTGTTTTAATTATTGAAAACTTTATAAAGCATGTTTTTCCGGAAATTTTGTATACTGCACGCTAAATGAGAATTCTGTTTGGCTATTATTAAAAGTTTAATAAATTCGATAGAGTTTTTTTTTGTCTTGGCGCGGCGTCGTTACCCGCCATTTTGTAGACTATTTATAGTTTGTTTAATTCCTTTGTTCTCAAATTAAAATTTTATTTTTTGTAATTGTAGACTTGATTTTTTTTGAATTTTGTAGACAAGAATAAAAATCAAATTTAACCTAAAATTTTTGTAATAATTTATTTTCTCTCTCTCTAGCTCACCAACCGTTCCCGGAGGTTTTCTCTCCGTGGAGACCCTGACCCCAGATTAAGGAGTTTTCCCCTAGAGTTTTTGAAAGAGATTTATCTTGTAACGGGAGGGCCCGGGAAACTCCGTAAATTATTTAAGGGAGGCCCTTTTCTTTAGAAATACCCCGTTACAACCGTGCGAGGGCTTTTTCAGAGTTAGGAGGGTGCAGTTCAGGCTTAAATCTTTCTTTTTTTAATACCTTTCCGAAACAAATAATTAGTGAAGGTTGTGTTAATGAAAAACCGCTCCGTCGCTAAAAAAGCGATTTTTTACGTATCGAAAACTGAATTGTGAGTTCGTTTTTTGAACAATGCGAGGACATTTTCAAAGTTAGCAGGGTGCGGTTCACGCAAAAATCTTTCTATTTCTGCTACCTTTCCGAAAATATATAATAAGTTAAAGTTTTTCGAATCAAAACCGCTCCGTCGCTAAAAAAGCGACTTTTTACGTTTCGAATACTGAATTTTGAATTCGTTTTTTGAACCGAGCGAGGGCATTTTTAAAGTAAGCAGGGTGCAGTTCACGCAGAAATCTTTCTTTTTCTGCTACCTTTCTGAAAACATATAAGTAGTGAAGGTTTTATCAATCAAAAACAGCTCCGTCGCTAAAAAAGTGATTTTTTACGTATCGAAAACAAAATTTTGAGCTCGTTTTTTGAACCGCGCGAGGGCATTTTCAAAGTAAGCAGGGTGCGGTTCACGCCAAAATCTTTTTTTTTCTGCTACCTACCCGAAAACATATAATTAGTGAAGGTTTTAATAATCAAAAACAGCTCCGTCGCTAAAAAAGCGATTTTTTACGTATCGAAAACTGAATTTTGAGTTCGTTTTTAAAACCGTTGCGAGGGCATTTTCAGAGTTAAGAGGATGCGGTTCACGCAAAACTCTTTCTTTTTCTGCTTCTTATCCGAAATATATAATTAGTGAAGGTTTTAATAATCAAAAACAGCTCCGTCGCTAAAAAAGCGATTTTTTACGTATCGAATACTGAATTTTGAGTTCGTTTTTAGAACCGTGCGAGGGCTTTTTCAGAGTTAGGAGGGTACAGTTCACGCCTAAATCTTCCGTTTTTTAATACCTTTCCGAAACAAATAATTAGTGAAGGTTGTATTAATGAAAAACCGTTCCGTCGCTAAAAAAGCGATTTTTACGTATCAAAAACTGAATTGTGAGTTCGTTTGTTGAACCACGCGAGGACATTTTCAAAGTTAGCAGGGTGCGGTTCATGCAAAAATCTTTCTATTTCTGCTACCTTTCCGAAAATATATAAAAAGTTAAAGTTTTTTGAATCAAAACCGCTCCATCGCTAAAAGAGCGATTTTTTACGTATCGAAAACTGAATTTCGAGATCGTTTTTGGAACCGTGCGAGGACATTTTCAAAGTTAGCTGGGTGCGGTTAAAGCAAAAATCTTTCTTTTTCTGCTTCCTTTAAGAAAACATATAATTTGTGAAGGTTTTATTCATCAAAAACAGCTCCGTCGGTAAAAAAATGATTTTTTACGTATCGAAAACTGAATATTGAGTTCGTTTTTGCAACCGTGCGAGGGCTTTTTCAGAGTGAGGAGGGTGCGGTTCACGCAAAAATCTTTCTCTTTCTGCTACCTTTCCGAAAATATATAATAAGTTAAAGTTTTATCAATCAAAAACAGCTCCGTCGCTAAAAAAGTGATTTTTTACGTATCGAAAACTGAATTTTGTGTTCGTTTTTGGAACCGTGCGAGGGCATTTTCAGAGTTAGGAGGGTGCGGTTTAAGCTTAAATCTTTCTTTTTCTGCTACCTTTCTGAAAACATATTATTAGTGAAGGTTTTATTCATCAAAAACAGCTCCATCGGTAAAAAAGTGATTTTTGACGTATCGAAAACTGAATTTCGAGATAGTTTTTGGAACCGCGCGAGGACATTTTCAAAGTTAGAAGGGTGCGGTTCACGCAAAAATCTTTCTCTTTCTGCTACCTTTCCGAAAATATATAATAAGTTAAAGTTTTATCAATCAAAAACAGCTCCGTCGCTAAAAAAGTGATTTTTTACGTATCGAAAACTGAATTTTGTGTTCGTTTTTGGAACCGTGCGAGGGCATTTTCAGAGTTAGGAGGGTGCGGTTTAAGCTTAAATCTTTCTTTTTCTGCTACCTTTCCGAAAATATATAATTTGTGAAGGTTGTATTCATCAAAAACAGCTCCGTCGCTAAAAAAGCGATTTTTTACGTATCGAAAACTGAATTTTGAGTTCGTTTTTAAAACCGTTGCGAGGGCATTTTCAGAGTTAAGAGGATGCGGTTCACGCAAAACTCTTTCTTTTTCTGCTTCTTATCCGAAATATATAATTAGTGAAGGTTTTAATAATCAAAAACAGCTCCGTCGCTAAAAAAGCGATTTTTTACGTATCGAATACTGAATTTTGAGTTCGTTTTTAGAACCGTGCGAGGGCTTTTTCAGAGTTAGGAGGGTACAGTTCACGCCTAAATCTTCCGTTTTTTAATACCTTTCCGAAACAAATAATTAGTGAAGGTTGTATTAATGAAAAACCGTTCCGTCGCTAAAAAAGCGATTTTTACGTATCAAAAACTGAATTGTGAGTTCGTTTGTTGAACCACGCGAGGACATTTTCAAAGTTAGCAGGGTGCGGTTCATGCAAAAATCTTTCTATTTCTGCTACCTTTCCGAAAATATATAAAAAGTTAAAGTTTTTTGAATCAAAACCGCTCCATCGCTAAAAGAGCGATTTTTTACGTATCGAAAACTGAATTTCGAGATCGTTTTTGGAACCGTGCGAGGACATTTTCAAAGTTAGCTGGGTGCGGTTAAAGCAAAAATCTTTCTTTTTCTGCTTCCTTTAAGAAAACATATAATTTGTGAAGGTTTTATTCATCAAAAACAGCTCCGTCGGTAAAAAAATGATTTTTTACGTATCGAAAACTGAATATTGAGTTCGTTTTTGCAACCGTGCGAGGGCTTTTTCAGAGTGAGGAGGGTGCGGTTCACGCAAAAATCTTTCTCTTTCTGCTACCTTTCCGAAAATATATAATAAGTTAAAGTTTTATCAATCAAAAACAGCTCCGTCGCTAAAAAAGTGATTTTTTACGTATCGAAAACTGAATTTTGTGTTCGTTTTTGGAACCGTGCGAGGGCATTTTCAGAGTTAGGAGGGTGCGGTTTAAGCTTAAATCTTTCTTTTTCTGCTACCTTTCTGAAAACATATTATTAGTGAAGGTTTTATTCATCAAAAACAGCTCCATCGGTAAAAAAGTGATTTTTGACGTATCGAAAACTGAATTTCGAGATAGTTTTTGGAACCGCGCGAGGACATTTTCAAAGTTAGAAGGGTGCGGTTCACGCAAAAATCTTTCTCTTTCTGCTACCTTTCCGAAAATATATAATAAGTTAAAGTTTTATCAATCAAAAACAGCTCCGTCGCTAAAAAAGTGATTTTTTACGTATCGAAAACTGAATTTTGTGTTCGTTTTTGGAACCGTGCGAGGGCATTTTCAGAGTTAGGAGGGTGCGGTTTAAGCTTAAATCTTTCTTTTTCTGCTACCTTTCCGAAAATATATAATTTGTGAAGGTTGTATTCATCAAAAACAGCTCTGTCGCTAAAAAAGTGATTTTTGACGGATCGAAAACTGAATTTTGAGTTCGTTTTTTGAACCGCGCGAGGGCATTTTCAGAGTTTGGAGGTGCGGTTCAAGCTAAAATTTTACTTTTTCCAATCCCTTTCCGAAAACATATAATTTGTGAAGGTATTATTAATCAAAAACAGCTCCGTCGCTAAAAAAGCGATTTTTTACGCATTTTCAGAATTAAGAGGGTGCGGTTCACGCAAAAACATTCTTTTTTCTGCTACCTTTTGAAAAATGATTTTTATCGCTCTCCCCAGCGTTATGTGGGTTACGAGCTTATCGGATTATTTAATTGTTTATAAAAAATTATTTATTTATCACTCTCCCCAGTGTTATGGGGGTTTTTGAGCTTGTTGGTTTATTCAGTTGCTTATGTAAAATTATTTATTTATCGCTCTCCCCCGCATCATGTGGGTTTAGAGCTTGTCGGTATATTCAATTGTTTATAAAAGATTTTTTATTTATCGTTTTTCCCAGCGTTATGGGGGTTTTGGAGCTTGTCGAATTATTTAAATGTTTATACAAAATTATTTATTTATCGCTCTCCCCAGCGTTATGGGATTTTAGAGCTAGTCGGTTCATTTTATTGTTAATAAAAAATTTTTACTTATCGCTATCCCTGGCGTTATGAGGGTAACGAGCTTATCGGATTATTTAATTTTTTTTTTTAAATTATTTATTTATCGCTCTCCCCAGCGTCATGTGGGTTGAGAGCTTGTTGGTTTATTTAATTGTTTATAAAAATTTATTTATTTATCACTCTCCCTAGCGTTATGGGGGTTTCGGAGCTTGTCGGTTCATATAATTGTTTATAAAAATTATTTATCAATCGCTCTCCCCAGCGTTATGGGGGTAACGAGCTTGTCGAATTATTTAAATGTTTATACAAAATTATTTATTTATCGCTCTCCCTAGCGTTATGTGGGTTGAGAGCTTGTCGGTTTATTCAATTGTTTATAAAAAATTCTTTATTTATCACTCTCCCCAGCATTATGGGGGTTTTGGAGCTTGTCGGTTCATTTAATTGTTTAAAAAAAATTATTTATTTATCACTATCCCCAGCTTTACCGGGATTTAAAAGCTCGTTGGTTTAATTAGTTTTTTATGAAAAATTAATTATTTATCGCTATCCCCAGCGTTTTGGGGGTTTAGAGCTTGTCGGTTTATTCAATTGTTTATAAAAAATCCTTTATTTATCACTCTCCCCAGTGTTATGGGGGTTGTGAAGCTTGTCGGATCATTTAATTGTTTGAAAAAAATTATTTATTTATCACTCTCCCCATAGTTATGGGGGTTTTGGAGCTTGTCAGTTTATTTAATTGTTTATAAAAATTTATTTATTTATCACTCTCCCTAGCGTTTTGGGGGTTTCGGAGCTTGTCGGTTCATATAATTGTTTATAAAAATTATTTATCAATCGCTCTCCCCAGCGTTATGTGTGTTACGAGCTAGTCGATCTATTTAAATGTTTATACAAAATTATTTATTTATCGCTCTCCCCAGCGTCATGTGGGTTGAGAGCTTGTTGGTTTATTTAATTGTTTATAAAAAATTCTTTATTTATCGCTATCCCCAGCGTTATGGGGG
Organism: Encarsia formosa; assembly: GCA_038277355.1. Taxonomy (NCBI): domain Eukaryota; kingdom Metazoa; phylum Arthropoda; class Insecta; order Hymenoptera; family Aphelinidae; genus Encarsia; species Encarsia formosa. The sequence continues at coordinate 64,750,784 of CM076186.1, read as the reverse complement.
TTTAGAGCTTGTCGTTTTATTTAATTGTTTATAAAAAATTATTTATTTATCACTATCCCCAGCGTTATGGGGGCTTAGAGCTTGTCGGTTTATTTAATTGTTTGTAAAAAATTATTTATTTATCGCTCTCCCCAGTGTTATTGGGGTTTTGAAGCTTGTCGGTTCATTTTATTGTTTATAAAAAATTATTTATCAATCACTCTCCCCAGCGTTATGTGGGTTACGAGCTAGTGGATCTATTTAAATGTTTATACAAAATTATTTATTTATCGCTCTCCCCAGCGTTATGTGGGTTGAGAGCTTGTCGGTTTATTTAATTGTTTATAAAAAATTCTTTATTTATCGCTCTCCCCAGCGTTACGGGGATTTTGGAGCTTGTCGGTTCATTTTATTGTTAACTAAAAATTTTTACTTATCGCTTTCCCTAGCGTTATGGGGGTTACGAGCTTATCGGATTATTTAATTTTTTTTTTTAAATGATTTATTTATCACTCTCCCCTCAGCGCGTAGTCTGGGGGTGGTGCTGGACTCTAAGCTGAGCTGGACGGACCATGTTTGTTATGTTTCTCGGAGAGCCAATTCTCTTTTGTACCGTCTTAACCACTTCAGACGCAGCACCACCTTTTATTTGCGCAAGTACCTTATACAGACCCTGCTCTATCCTATAATTGACTATTGTTCACTTGTGTACTGTAATATCTCGGGTGAGCGGGATCTCGTATTACAGCGCTTGCTTAATCGTGGGATCAGGTACATCTTTGGGATCAGGAAGAGCGATCATGTCACAACTTATAGACGTGAGCTCGGCTGGCTACGGGTGGTGGGCCGCAGAGATTATTTTGCTGCCTGCTTTCTCTATAGAATCCTGCACACAGGTACTCCGTCTTATCTGGCGAATTTTTTTGTTGAAAAGCTCAGCGCACGTCCCTTGAGATTGGCTTATCCGCATGCACTTGATGCATTAATTAGATACCTGATCCTGGAATACCATTCCCTTCAAATATTCGCCAATCTACATCCTTCTTTTCATTCAAACACCTCATCAAATCACACATCTTTAATACCGAGGGAGAAGATTAAGTTTTTTCTACACTGTTGAGCTCGAGATCTGTATGAAATGAAATGCTAGTTTGTGATTCTCGGAGTGAATACTGATGAGACTGATAATTGTGACCCATGTTACTGTGATTATTCTATCTTATTTTATTATATTTTCGTCCCTCTAACCTCAAAATCGGAACTTCGCCCCTTGTTTTCGGTTAGAAGGACGAAAAATAGTGTATTTCCCTTAGGCTCGAGGGTTCGATTTCAAAATTTTTAATGTTTTTTACCACTGCTGAGTTGATGTTTTTTCTACAAGCATCCAAGTTGCCACTGCCACTGCTTCGTTGATGTTTTTTTTTATTTCGTATCAAAATTTTTATAAGTTATGGTGATGAATTTATTTTAAAGTTTTTTTAAAGATATCAATGCATTAATTAATTTCAAATTATTAAATGATGAACCATTGTTTTCTAGCAAATATATTTTCAAAGTAAAAAAGTAAGTTAAGTGTCATGTATCGATCCCCATAAAGATCCCATATTCCCAAGTTGCAACAGACTTACTTATAATCCGCCTAAAAGGAGTTAGGGAGGGGGCCACGGAAATTGCAATTAAGCATTTTGCTATCCGGCACCTCCGCTCTGCTGGAACAGGTGGGGCGAAGTAGCTTCCCTCGCTGCTTAGCCGCGCTCCCAAACTACTCTCGTCCCCGACACTCGAGTGGTTCGACCGAAAGCTAGCAGCGATCGAAGACCACGTGCAGCACACCTGGACAATCAGAGCCGGATCAGGCAAGGATCCGTCAGTGCAATATCGCCTCGCCATCACTATTGGATAAGGTCCCGGAAGGCCCAGAGAACCTCCCGTGAACGATCAACTGCCCGGATACTCCGGTAATTTTAAGGTAGATTATTATAATATTCAACTCTGTCAGAGGACATTAAACTCATTAAATTGTAACCTTTCACCATTTGTTTTTCAATTAAACAATATCACCTTGCCTTACTTTATTTCATTTCATTTTATTAACCTAATCAAAAGCCAGACAACAAGAAGACGGGACAACTACGTAAGTAGTTGTTCCAAAAAGACGAAGATCTTACCCCTTTTAAAATAATAATGTCAAGGATTATAAATCCGTGACATTAGAGCTTGTCGTTATATTCAATTGTTTATAAAAAATTTTTTATTTATCGTTTTTCCCAGTGTTATGTGGGTTTTGGAGCTTGTCGAATTATTTAAATGTTTATAAAAAATTATTTTTTTATCGCTCTCCTCAGCGTTATGTGGGTTTAGAGCTTGTTGGTTTATTCAATTGTTTATAAAAAATTATTTATTTATCGCTCACCCCAGCGTTATGTGGGTTACGAGCTAGTCGATCTATTTAAATGTTTATACAAAATTATTTATTTATCGCTCTCCCCAGCGCTATGTGGGTTGAGAGCTTGTCAATTTATTTAATTGTTTATAAAAAATTCTTTATTTATCACTTTCCCCCAACGTTATGGGGGTTTTGGAGCTTGTCGATTTATTTAAATGTTTCTAAAAAATTATTTATTTATCGATCTCCCCAGCGTTATGGGGGTAACGAGCATGTCGAATTATTTAAATGTTTTTAAAAAATTATTTATTGATCGCTCTCCCCAGCGTTATGTGGGTTGAGAGCTTGTTGGTATATTCAGTTGTTTATAAAAAATCAATTATTTATCGCTATTCCCAGCGTTATGGGGGTTATGAGCTTGTCGAATTATTTAAATGTTTATACAAAATTATTTATTTATCACTTTCCCCAGCGTTATGTGGGTTTAGAGCTTGTCGGTGTATTCAATTGTTTATAAAAAATTTTTTATTTATCGTTTTTCCCAGTGGTATGTGGGTTTTGGAGCTTGTCGAATTATTTAAATGTTTATAAAAAATTATTTTTTTATCGCTATCCCCAGCGTTATGGGGGCTTAGAGCTTGTCGGTTTATTCAATTGTTTATAAAAAATCATTTATTTATCGCTATTCCCAGCGTTATGGGGGTTACGAGCTTGTCGAATTATTTGAATGCTGCGAGGGAGTGAATCCCTCGTAAATTAATCTTCTTACCTGGCAGTGTCAAGTCACCTGGAAAACAGTGAAATAAATAATTTGTTTGTTTACTTTCCCAGGTGATAACTATGCCACTTTCTCGCGCAGCAGAAGCCGACCACGTGGCGACGATCGCCGTCGGCTGGACGCTGTTGTTGCAGGAGCACGAGCAACCGGCGCGCGCACGACACATACACACACACACATGTTCACCACCCGGGAAGGCTCTCCCGGCCCAGGGCGCGCACGTACACACACATACACTACACACGGGTTCCGATTCTCCGTCGGGGAGTTTTCGGCGACGGAGGAGGTGCGCGGCGCGTGTCGGCAGACGACGCAACTGCGTCGCCAAGCGCGTGCGCGCACGCTCACCACAGTAGACACGGGCGTGAGTGAGATTTTATTTTTTTTTTGTATAGTGTACGTTGCGTGAACAATGTGTTTGTATGGGGGAGAGCGAGAGAGAGAGTATGTGTGCGAGGGATAGGTTAACGCAGTGAGTGCCTCGTGTGCATTATTTTTATTCTTTATTTTGGATTTTCGCACGTACTATAGGTGGCGTGGCGATCGCCACCGGAAGATTGTAGACGGGAGCGTGATTGGGTGTTGTGGCGTGAATGTGTCTGATTGGTGGACAAATGACTGTTCCTCGAGTATGAATGAGGCTTAATTAGATTAATTTGTGTTGATTGGCGGAGAGTGTTTGGAGGGGATGGTGAAGAAGGAAGTCGAGTCAGAGAGACGCGGGGAGCGTCACTCTGTTCTCAGTAGCCACAGTGTGAGGTAGTGTTTGAGAGTGTGATTTTTTTTAGTTTCTTTGAGTAGACTTTTTTCTAAGTTCCCTTTTCCTATTTTTCTTTAGTTGAGTTGTAGACATTTTTTTTTCTTTTATTTACAGCTAGGTCCAAGAGGAAATCGAAGACTTGGGTTATTTCTTTCTTGTTCAATACCGACAGTTGAAAAAACAGAGAGTAGCCATTTTGGGCATCAGAGAAATTTGGTTGAAATTTTTGTAACGTAAGGTTTTTGTTTTATTTTATTGAAAACTTTATAAAGCATGTTTTTCCGGAAATTTTGTGTATTGCACGCTAAGTGAGAATTCTGTTTGGATATTATTGAAAGTTTTATAAATTCGATAGAGTTTTTCTTGGCGCGGCGTCGTTACCCGCCATTTTTTAGACTACTTTATAGTTTGTTTAATTCCTTTGTTCTCAAATTAAAATTTTATTTTTTTTTGTAATTGTAGACTTGATTTTTTTTAATTTTGTAGACAAGAATAAAAATCAAATTTAACCTAAAATTTTTGTAATTAATTTATTTCTTCTCTCTCTAGCTCACCAACCGTTCCCGGAGGTTTTCTCTCCGTGGAAACCCTGACCCCAGATTAAGGAGTTTTCCCCAAGAGTTTGTGTGAGAATTTTTCTTGTAACGGGAGGGCCCGGGAAACTCCATTAATTATTTAAGGGAGGCCCTTTTCATTAGAAATACCCCGTTACAAATGGCGCCCGAACATAATTTTTTTTGTTAGTTTTTTTTTTTAAAATTAATCCACGGAGAATTGGTGAGAGGAGAGGAAATATTTTATTTCTTTTCGGTTATTGCAATTTTTTTTTATTTTGTTTAGTTTTGACTAGAGGTGTTTTTGTTTTTTTTTCCGAGAACAAAAGGGACTTAGGAAATTTCGTAGACAGGCTAGGGACTTAGAAAATTTTTGTAGACAGGCTAGGGACTTAGAATAATTTCGGAAGGGTTGAACTTAGAAAAATTTTCGGCGAGAGAACTTAGAATTTTTTTTTTAGCAGTTGGACTTAGTAGAATTTTTCATAGGTGGAACATTGAAAAATTTCGAAAAGTTGGACTTAGGAAATTTTTCGGTGATAGAAATTAGAAAATTTCTTTTTCTTCTTTCGCGTCAGTTGGACTTAATAGAATTTTCCAAGGTGGTACATAGGAAAATTTCGAAAGGTTGAACTTTAAACGGATGAGTGTGAATTTATGGAAATTAACAATTGGTGATGGATATTTGGGAATATTGATGTGATTTTTATAATTTTATTGTTGGCTAGTGACCGACAAAATATTAAAATTTAATTGTTGGCTAGTGTCCAACTGAAATATTTATTTTATTTTTTGGATTTTACCAGGTTTTAGGAAGATTTATTTGTAGTACAAAAGAGAAGAGCTTATAAAATAAAAATAACAGCTACTGAGAAACAAAGGTTCAAAACATTGTAGACGGTAAAAAATTTTTTTTTGTGAATTAAGAAAATTAGAGTCAGTGAAAATTTTCTTTTAGGTTCAAGAACATTGTAGACAAGAATTTTTTTTTGTGTGTGAATAAGAAAATTAGAGTCAGTGAAAATTTTCTTTCAGGTTCAAGAACATTTGTAGACAGAAAATTTTTTTTTGTGATTTAAGATAATTAGAGTCAGTGAAAATTTTCTTTCAGGTTCAAGAACATTGTAGACAGAAAATTTTTTTTTTTTTTTTTTTTTGTGAATAAAGAAAAATAGAGTCAGTGAAAATTTTCTTTCAGGTTCAAGAACATTGTAGACAGAAATTTTTTTTTGTGATTGGGGAAAATTAGAGTCAGTGAAAATTTTCAGGTTCAAGACTATAGTAGACAGTGAATTTTTTTTTCTTTTCAGGTTCAAGATTAAGTAGACATAAAAAAAAAAATTTTTTTTGTTGTTTCTCAGATTCAAGATTAATTTTAGACAGTGAAAGAAAGGAAAGAAAGTAAAATGTATGTGGTGAGGACACAGGAACAGTCAGTAGTGAATGAAACACCTAACAATGAAGAACAAGAATCAAAGACAAGTTATTCAAATCCAGAGAACGATGGCACAAACAAGAAAATAAATGAAACGGGTTTGAGAAAAACCATAACTCAACCCCCTCTGGAAATGGAAAACTTGTTTATGTCTTCTTCACATGGTGTCCACTTGGCAGGGGAAAACGAACAATTAAACTTAGGTTTGAGAAAACAAGAAGTAGACACGAGTAGACACATGGAAAGGTTGATGGACCGAAGAAAAGAAGAGAGTAAATTGATTGGTGGATATGGTAATGAGTCAGAGAAAAACTATGAGAGTGGAGATTCAAGTGATAGTAGGATAGAGCAACGAAGAAAACGGCTAGTCAAGAGAAGTTCTAGGAACAGAAAAGTAGAAGGAAGGCAGGAAGAAATGAAAAGACTGGAGAAAGAAAGAAAACTGGACAATGAAAGAGAACAAAACAGACAATACACAAGTAGTGGTAGCGATACAAACGACGATGAGATAACTAGGCAGCGTAGGAGTAGTAAGGTTCATTACAGTAAAAAGAATGAGTCGCCTCGTCGTCGTGAAGAACGTTATAGATCCTCCTCTAGGGAGAACCACTACAAATCGACACCTGGTTATAAGAGATATAAATCTACATCACGGGAAAGACGTCACGTCAACATTAAATCTCGGGATCTCGATCACAGTTCTCTAGAAAGAAGAGATCGAAGATCGAGGTCCAAAGAACCACATCATGGACATTCACATGGTAGTAAACTACGAACTTCCATAACTCGACACAATCATCACGGATCCCCGTCTCGTAAGAGAAGGGATTCATCGTCACGAGAAAGGGGTCATAGAAGAGTCAACAGTAGACTACGAGGCCATCGACACCGATCGTCTTCTTCATCGGAGGAACGTGGTCGTGGGTCGTGGATCCGAGGCCATAGAGGTGATAGAGAACATAGTAGACGTAGACGAAATTATCGTAGTAGATCCGGTTCGAGACAGTATAGACATGTCTCAAGACGAAATCGCAGTATTTCATCATCAGACAGCCGATCACCAGTAAGACATCGTAGAAATGGGTATACACAGTCTGGCAATATCAATTGTGTGAGAATCTTGAAAGATTGTAATTTAAAATTCTCAGGGGATGAGGGGAAAGAAAACCCAGAACAATTCCTTAACAAGCTAGACAGGTGTAGACGAAATAGCAACATGTCGGACACTCAAATAATAAACGCAGTAGCGAGTGTAATGGAAGATCGTGCGTTAAGGTGGTACGATACGGTGATTTTGAAGATTGAAACGTGGCGTGAGTTTAAAAAGTCGTTCCAGAGGAACTTTATTGGCCAATACTCACAGTATGAGGTTATGGATGAAATAAGGAATAGGACTCAAGGTAAAGGAGAAACGATCTCAAACTACATCACTTGTCTGGGAGTCCTATTTAAATATTTAAAGCATCCTCTGGAAGAAGATGAACAGATAGACATAATAAGAAGAGGGTTGCAGCCTGAATACAAGTGGTACTTGGATAACAAAAGGGTAGACACGGTAGACGATTTGGAACACTACGGAAGAAAATATGAGAGACAGAAGGAGGATTGTGACAGATTTGTAGGACCACCAACCAAGGACATATGCAGGATACCTATAGCAGCATTTACGAGCACAAAAAGCAAAGTGGCAGTAAATGAAGTGGCGGCGGTTAGTGGCGAAGTAAAGAATGCGAAAAAGAAAAATAAGAAGAATAAAAATGTAGACAGTCCAATTCAAAGTCAGAAAAATGAAGTAGCAGGTATTCAGGTGCAAAGTAACCAGTTGAGTAACCAACAAAACTGGATGAATAGACAAAACAACGTTGGTAATCAAAATGGCTGGCCGAACAACCATTTTATCCAACAAAACGGAAATAGACAACAACAAATGAGGCCACCAAATCAACAACAACAATTACGACAACAACAGACTCAAGGTGAAGGAAGACCAATGGGCAACTGTCGTAATTGTGGAGAACCTGGTCATCGGATTTGGGAATGCCCAGATCTATGCTGCTATAAATGCAGACAGACTGGACATTTTGCAAATAGTTGCCCATTGATTGCCCAGGCAACAAGTTGTCAAGTTTGTGGGGCAAAGGGTGTAACAGTGAGAAACTGTGAAAATTGTTCAAAGTTTTTAGCCTTGCTGGGAAACGCCAAGGCGGGAGCGTCGGGTGGCCCAACACTCCCAAACAACAAACAGGGGCCACAACAACAGTAGACATCAGTAATGAGGTAGACAGAGAGATGGGTGTGGAACAACAGGTGGAAGAGATGTGGGAAGAAGATTGGACGGATGAGGAGGAAAGTGAGGAGGTAGAGGAGTTTAGTGAGACAGGAAGTCAGAGTGATGAGAGTGAAAAATGGGATGTTTGGAAAGTGGTGAATGATTTTAAAGCCAGGAAAACAGGAGCAATTACTAAAAGTAAGAGTGGGATAAAATTGAGTGAGAAAAAACTAACACCAATGCATAAAGAAAGTAATCATATGAATAAAGTAACAGAAGCAGGAGTAACTGAAAGTGAAAGGACCTGTGAAAATGCCAAAGAAAATGTAGACAAGCGTGTAGACATGAGTATTAGCAGTAGAGTAACGAGGTCTGGAGTAACTACAAGTGAAAAGTTTTGTGAAAAGCCTACAGAAATCGTATACAGGGAGGTAGAAGAAAGTATTAGCGACCGAGTAAACAAGACAAAAGTAACTACAGGTGAAAAAGCGAGTGAAATTAATGGTGAAATCGGCGTTGAGTGTAGACAACTGGATGGGGTGGAAAAGGTAGACAAAGGGAAAGAAGGTGATTTAGAGGTTAATGAGGAAGAGATAGGACAATTGATTGAAAGGTTGGCAAGTGGAGATGATATAAGTGATGAGCAACTGACACAGATAAATGTTGCCATGCAGAAATTCGTGGAACAAATCGACTGGTCTCCGAATCGAAGGTTTTACAAAGCCCCTACTGAAAATGTGAGTGAACAAGCTGAAGGTTTTCAGACTAGTTCACGTCAAGGGGGGGGGGGGTGGAACTGTGCGAAGCCCAGTTGAGGAAGTAGACGATGAAGTAAGTGGTTTGGTGAGAGATAACAGGTTTTTCTTCAAGATCTTGTGGGATGGGAAACCATTCCAAGCCTTACACGACACTGGTGCCACGGTGTCTATTGTGGGGGAGTCAGTAGCCGAGCATTTGCAAGCTAAACTAAAACCTTGCGCTACAAGTCTCAAACAGGTGGGTAATGACTACCTCACAGTGTTGGGTCAGTTAGATCTGAAGATAAATATAGATGGCAGGATAGAGAAAATTTCACCCAGAGCGGTGAAAGGTATCACGAATGACATCATCTTGGGCCAAGATTTCATTCAAGCCTTTGAGATTCGTTGTGATTACGCGGCTGGTACATGGAAGAGTGGTTCTAGTGGAATTTGTCACAAATTCACGAAGGCTGATGGAGAGAGTGGTGAAACTCTAATTGCAGAATGTGCAGAGGTGCAGGAAACACCAGAAGAGAAACAGCGGATAGAAGATCTAGCTAAGGAAATTTTGTCTCCGCCGCAAGAATTGCAGGGTTTCACTACTCTCACGCAACATCAGATAGAACTAACGGAAGAAGCAGTGCCGGTACATCATGCTCATCGTAGAATGTCACCGGCTATGGAAGAGACGGCGCCGCGAAGGAAGAAGAAAAAGATGAAGAAGAACAACCCCCGACGACACCTCACACTAGACGATTACGTCTCGGGGGGGTCCTACCCTTCTCCCCGCCGCTCTCCAACTCGCGTTCCTCCCCCAGTGATCGTACCAGCCGTAGAGGCGACCCCGACGACTACGACGATCACGGACGGACAGCCCCGGGTTCCCGTGGGGCGGGGGGCCGTCCAACGTACCGTTCTTGGTTCGAGTCCGGTCGCTCCTGCGACCTCCGTGCCAGTTTCGACTGCCATGGAGACCGCGGAGGTGACTAGAGCTCCTACTCGGACGGACGTCGACGGCCCAAACCCCCATGGATACCTTCCAGTTTACAATCGAGGCCTTCCAACCAAGCTCGAAGGTCGATTGTTTGGGGGCCTAGCTGTAGTAGCCACAGACCCCCGCATAGACCCACCCCCCAATTGTTGTTTCGGGTGCTGGTCTCTGAGCCACGAGACTCGCCATTGCCCCCGCTACCTCGTGAGGCCTTTCTGTGACAACTGCGGTCGCGGGGGTGTTCGAGTGGAGGAGTGCCCTCGTTGTAGTTCAGCGTACCGATTGCGCCTGCGTAATCGGGAACGCAACGAAGCGAAGGCGGTCCTCCCCGTCGAACAGTCTGCGGCCATGTCCCGAGCCAGAAGAAGGACTCGGTGGGACACGCCAAATCCTGCGACCGGGGTTGTCTCCGAGGGGGACACATTGGGTTCGGGGCCAGCGGTGGGAGGAACGGTCTCGGGGAATCGCGCCCGGGACAACGGTGGGAACGAGCTTGCGGAGGTCGTCGAGGTTCCGGTCGCTCCTTCTTCGGCCAACCTTGTTGACGCTTCGGTCTGGCATCGCCTGGAGCCGATGAATTCGTTGGAGCCGAGAGTGCTGAGTGCCATGGAGATTTTACTCATGGCTCAACGGCTCCCGGACGATGTCAGACCCAAGGTTATTCGTCAGGTATGGCGGGAGAACGAGCGACTAAAGCGTCGGCGACTCAAATAAAAAATTTTTTTTTTTGTTGTGTAGACGACTGACTTGTAGACGAAATGTAGACGACTGGACTGTACATGAGTAGACCATTATGAGGTAAATTGGGTAGACTGAGTAGTGAGTATACCACCAATCTTGTTGTTTGTGGTTTCCAGAGGTGACTGGACATTGCCAGGTGTTTTGTCAGGCGAAACATAACGGGTATGTTTCGGCTTGGCAGGGGGGAGTTGCGAGGGAGTGAATCCCTCGTAAATTAATCTTCTTACCTGGCAGTGTCAAGTCACCTGGAAAACAGTGAAATAAATAATTTGTTTGTTTACTTTCCCAGGTGATAACCATGCCACTTTCTCGCGCAGCAGAAGCCGACCACGTGGCGACGATCGCCGTCGGCTGGACGCTGTTGTTGCAACAGCACGAGCAACCGGCGCGCGCACGACACATACACACACACACATGTTCACCACCCGGGAAGGCTCTCCCGGCCCAGGGCGCGCACGTACACACACATACACCACACACGGGTTCCGATTCTCCGTCGGGGAGTTTTCGGCGACGGAGGAGGTGCGCGGCGCGTGTCGGCAGACGACGCAACTGCGTCGCCAAGCGCGTGCGCGCACGCTCACCACAGTAGACACGGGCGTGAGTGAGATTTTATTTTTTTTTTGTATAGTGTACGTTGCGTGAACAATGTGTGCGTATGGGGGAGAGCGAGAGAGAGAGTATGTGCGCGAGGGATAGGTTAACGCAGTGAGTGCCTCGTGTGCATTATTTTTATTCTTTATTTTTGATTTTCGCGCGTACTATAGGTGGCGTGGCGATCGCCACCGGAAGATTGTAGACGGGAGCGTGATTGGGTGTTGTGGCGTGAATGTGTCTGATTGGTGGACAAATGACTGTTCCTCGAGTATGAATGAGACTTAATTAGATTAATTTGTGTTGATTGGCGGAGTGTGTTTGGAGGGGATGGTGAATAAGGAAGTCGAGTCAGAGAGACGCGGGGAGCGTCACTCTGTTCTCAGTAGCCACAGTGTGAGGTAGTGTTTGAGAGTGTGATTTTTTTTAGTTTCTTTGAGTAGACTTTTTTCTAAGTTCCCTTTTCCTATTTTTCTTTAGTTGAGTTGTAGACATTTTTTTTTTCTTTTATTTACAGCTAGGTCCAAGAGGAAATCGAAGACTTGGGTTATTTCTTTCTTGTTCAATACCGAGAGTTGAAAAAACAGAGAGTAGCCATTTTGGGCATAAGAGAAATTTGGTTAAAATTTTTGTAACGTAAGGTTTTTGTTTTATTTTATTGAAAACTTTATAAAGCATGTTTTTCCGGAAATTTTGTGTATTGCACGCTAAGTGAGAATTCTGTTTAGATATTATTGAAAGTTTTATAAATTCGATAGAGTTTTTCTTGGCGCGGCGTCGTTACCCGCCATTTTGTAGACTACTTTATAGTTTGTTTAATTCCTTTGTTCTCAAATTAAAATTTTATTTTTTTTGTAATTGTAGACTTGATTTTTTTTAATATTGTAGACAAGAATAAAAATCAAATTTAACCTAAAATTTTTGTAATTAATTTATTTCTTCTCTCTCTAGCTCACCAACCGTTCCCGGAGGATTTCTCTCCGTGGAAACCCTGACCCCAGATTAAGGAGTTTTCCCCAAGAGTTTGTGTGAGAATTTTTCTTGTAACGGGAGGGCCCGGGAAACTCCATTAATTATTTAAGGGAGGCCCTTTTCATTAGAAATACCCCGTTACAATGCATATAAAAAATTATTTATTTATCGCTCTCCCCAGCGTTATGTGGGTTTAGAACTTGTTAGTTGCTTCAGTTGTTTATGAAAAATTATTTTTTTATCGCTCTCCCCAGCGTTCTGTGGGTTTAGAGCTTGTTGGTTTATTCAGTTGTTTAAAAAAAATTATTTATTTACCGCTCACCCCAGCAGTATGTGGGTTACGAGCTAGTCGGTCTATTTAAATGTTTATACAAAATTATTTATTTATCGCTCTCCCCAGCGTTATGTGGGTTGGGAGTTTGTCGGTTTATTTTATTGTTTATAAAAAATTATTTACTTATCGCTATCCCCAGCGTTATGGGGAATTTGGAACTTGTCAGTTTATTGAATTGTTTATATAAAATTATTTATTTATCGCTCTCCCCAGCGTTATGGTGGTAACGAGCTCGTCGAATTATTTAAATGCTTATAAAAAATTATTTATTTATCGCTCTCCCCAGCGTTATGTTTGTTTAGAGCTTGTTGGTTTATTCAGTTGTTTAAAAAAAATTATTTATTTATCGCTCACCCCAGCGTTATGTGGGTTTCGAGATAGTCGATCTATTTAAATGTTTATATAAAATTATTTATTTATCGCTCTCCCCAGCGTTATGGTGGTAACGAGCTCGTCGAATTATTTAAATGCTTATAAAAAATTATTTATTTATCGCTCTCCCCAGCGTTATGTTTGTTTAGAGCTTGTTGAATTATTCAGTTGTTTAAAAAAAATTATTTATTTATCGCTCACCCCAGCGTTATGTGGGTTTCGAGATAGTCGATCTATTTAAATGTTTATACAAAATTCTTTATTTATCACTCTCCCCAGCGTTATGGGGATTTTGGAGATTGTCGGTTCATCTTATTGTTTATAAAAAATTTTTACTTATCGCTATCCCTAGCGTTATGGGGGTTACGAGCTTATCGGATTATTTAATTCTTTACAAAAAATTATTTATTTATCACTCTCCCTCGCGTTATGGGGGTTTTAAAGTTTGTCGGTTTATTTAAATGTTTCTAAAAAATTATTTATTCATCGCTCTCCCCAGCGTTATGTGGGTTGAGAGCTTGTCGAATTATTTGAATGCTTATAAAAAATAATTTATTTATCGCTCTCCCCAGCATTATGTGGGTTTAGAGCTGGTTGGTTTATTCAGTTGTTTAAGAAAAATTTTTTTTTTATCGCTCTCCCCAGCGTTATGTTTGTTTAGAGCTTGTTGGTTTATACAGTTGTTTAAAAGAAATTATCTATTTATCGCTATCCCCAGCGTTATGGGGATTTTGGAACTTGTCGGTTTATTTTATTGTTTATAAAAAATTATTTACTTATCGCTATCCCCTGCGTTATGGGGGTTACGAGCTTGTTAGATTATTTAATTGTTTGTAAAAAATTATTTTTTTATCGCTATTTCCAGCGTTATGGGGATTTTGGAGCTTGTCAGTTTATTGAATTGTTTATATAAAATTATTTATTTATCGCTCTCCCCAGCGTTATGGTGGTAACGAGCTCGTCGAATTATTTAAATGCTTATAAAAAATTATTTATTTATCGCTCTCCCCAGCGTTATGTGGGTTTAAAGCTTGTTGGTTTATTCAGTTGTTTAAAAAAATTATGTATTTATCGCTCTCCCCAGCGTTATGTTGGTTACGAGCTAGTCGAATTATTTAAATGTTTATACAAAATTATTTATTTATCGCTCTCCCCAGCGTTATGGGGGTAACGAGCTCGTCGAATTATTTAAATGCTAATAAAAAATTATTTATTTATCGCTCTCCCCAGCGATATGTGGGTTTAAAGCTTGTTGGTTTATTCAGTTGTTTGAAAAAAATTATTTATCCATCGCTCTCCCCAGCGTTGTGTGGGTTACGAGCTAGTCGATCTATTTAAATGTTTATTCAAAATTATTTACTTATCGCTCTCCCCAGTGTTATGGGAGTTTAGAGCTTGTCGGTTTATTCAATTGTTTATAAAAAATTATTTATTTATCGCTCACCCTAGCGTTATGTGGGTTACGAGCTAGTCGATCTATTTAAATGTTCATACAAAATTATTTACTTATCGCTATCCCCTGCATTATGGGGGTTACGAGCTTGTTAGATTATTTAATTGTTTGTAAAAAATTATTTTTTTATCGCTATTTCCAGCGTTATGGGGGTTTTGGAGCTTGTCAGTTTATTGAATTGTTTATATAAAATTATTTATTAATCGCTCTCCCCAGCGTTATGGTGGTAACGAGCTCGTCGAAATATTTAAATGCTTAAAAAAAATTATTTATTTATCGCTCTCCCCAGCGTTATGTGGGTTGAGAGCTTGTCGGTTTATTTAATTGTTTATAAAAAATTCTTTATTTATCACTTTCCCCAGTGTTATGGGGATTTTGGAACTTGTCGGTTTATTCAATTGTTAATAAAAAATCATTTATTTATCGCTATTCCCGGCGTTATGGGGGTTTAGAGCTTGTTGAATTATTTGAATGCTTATAAAAAATAATTTATTTATCGCTCTCCCCAGCGTTATGTGGGTTTAGAGCTGGTTGGTTTATTCAGTTGTTTAAGAAAAATTTTTCTTTTATCGCTCTCCCTAGCGTTATGTTTGTTTAGAGCTTGTTGGTTTATTCAGTTGTTTAAAAAAAATTATCTATTTATCGCTATCCCAACGTTATGAGAGTTACGAGCTTGTCGGATTATTTAATTGTTTGTAAAAAATTCTTTAATTATCACTCTCCCCAGCGTTATGAAGATTTTGGAACTTGTCGGTTTATTCAAATGTTTATAAAAATCATTTATTTATCGCTATTCCCAGTGGTATGTGGGTTTTAGAGCTTGTCGAATTATTTAAATGTTTATAAAAAATTATTTTTTTATCGCTATCTCCAGCGTTATGGGGGTTTAAAACTTGTCGGTTTATTCAATTGTTTATAAAAAATTATTTATTTATCGCTCACCCCAGCGTTATGTGGGTTACGAGCTAGTCGATCTATTTAAATGTTTATACAAAATTATTTATTTATCGCTCTCCCCAGCGTTATGTGGGTTGGGAGTTTGTCGGTTTATTTTATTGTTTATAAAAAATTATTTACTTATCGCTATCCCCTGCGTTATGGGGGTTTAAAGCTTGTTGGTTTATTCAGTTGTTTAAAAAAAATTATGTATTTGTCGCTCTCCTCAGCGTTTTGTTGGTTATGAGCTAGTCGAATTATTTAAATGTTTATACAAAATTATTTATTTATCGCTCTCCCCAGCGTTATGGTGGTAACGAGCTCGTCGAATTATTTAAATGCTTATTAAAAATTATTTATTTATCGCTCTCCCCAGCGTTATGTGGGTTTAAAGCTTGTTGATTTATTCAGTTGTTTAAAAAAAATTATGTATTTATCGCTCTCCCCAGCGTTATGGTGGTAACAAGCTCGTCGAATTATTTAAATGCTTATGAAAAATTATTTATTTATCGCTCTCCCCAGCGTTGTGTATGTTACGAGCTAGTCGATCCATTCAAATGTTTACACAAAATTATTTACTTATCGCTCTCCCCAGCGTTATGTGGGTTTAGAGCTTGTTGATTGATTCAGTTGTTTATGAAAAATAATTTTTTTATCGCTATTTCCAGCGTTATGGGGGTTTTGGCACTTGTCAGTTTATTGAAATGTATATACAAAATTATTTATTTATCGCTCTCCCCAGCGTTATGGGGGTTACGAGCTAGTCGATCTATTTAAATGTTTAAACAAAATTATTTATTTATCGCTCTCCCCAGCGTTATGTGGGTTGGGAGTTTGTCGGTTTATTTTATTGTTTATAAAAAATTATTTACTTATCGCTATCCCCTGCGTTATGGGGGTTACGAGCTTGTTAGATTATTTAATTGTTTGTAAAAAATTATTTTTTTATCGCTATTTCCAGCGTTATGAGGAATTTGGAACTTGTCAGTTTATTGAATTGTTTATATAAAATTATTTATTTATCGCTCTCCCCAGAGTTATGGTGGTAACGAGCTCGTCGAATTATTTGAATGCTTATAAAAAATTATTTATTTATAGCTCTCCACAACGTTATGTGGGTTTGAAGCTTGTTCGTTTATTCAGTTGTTTAAATAAAATTATGTATTTATCGCTCTCCCCAGCGTTATGTTGGTTACGAGCTAGTCGAATTATTTGAATGTTTATAAAAAATATTTACTTATCGCTATCCCTAGCGTTATGGGGGTTACGAGCTTATCGGATTATTTCATTCTTTACAAAAAATTATTTATTTATCACTCTCCCTCGCGTTATGAGGGTTTTGGAGCTTGTCAGTTTATTGAAATGTATACACAAAATTATTTATTTATCGCTCTCCCCAGCGTTATGGGGGTAACGAGCTCGTCGAATTATTTAAATGCTTATAAAAAATTATTTATTTATCGCTCTCCCCAGCGATATGTGGGTTTAAAGCTTGTTGGTTTATTCAGTTGTTTGAAAAAAATTATTAATCCATCGCTCTCCCCAGCGTTGTGTGGGTTACGAGCTAGTCGATCTATTTAAATGTTTATACAAAATTATTTACTTATCGCTCTCCCCAGCGTTATGTGGGTTTCGAGATAGTCGATCTATTTAAATGTTTATACAAAATTATTGATTTATCGCTCTCCCAAGCGTTATGTGGGTTGAGAGCTTGTTAGTTGATTTAATTGTTCATAAAAAATTCTTTATTTATCACTCTCCCCAGCGTTATGGGGATTTTGGAAATTGTCGGTTCATCTTATTGTTTATAAAAAATTTTTACTTATCGCTATCCCTAGCGTTATGGGGGTTACGAGCTTATCGGATTATTCAATTCTTTACAAAAAATTATTTATTTATCACTCTCCCTCGCGTTATGGGGGTTTTAAAGTTTGTCGGTTTATTTAAATGTTTCTAAAAAATTATTTATCCATCGCTCTCCCCAGCGTTGTGTGGGTTGAGAGCTTGTCGAATTATTTGAATGCTTATAAAAAATAATTTATTTATCGCTCTCCCCAGCGTTATGTGGGTTGAAGCTTGTCGGTTTATTTAATTGTTTATAAAAAATTCTTTATTTATCACTCTCCCCAGCGTTATGGGGATTTTGGAACTTGTCGGTTTATTCAATTGTTTATAAAAAATCATTTATTTATCGCTATTCCCAACGTTATGGGGGTTACGAGCTAGTCGAATTATTTGAATGCTTATAAAAAATAATTTATTTATCGCTCTCCCCAGCGTTATGTTTGTTTAGAGCTTGTTGGTTTATTCAGTTGTTTTAAAAAAATTATCTATTTATCGCTATCCCCAGCGTTATGGGGGTTACGAGCTTGTCGGAATATTTAATTGTTTGTAAAAAATTCTTTAATTATCACTCTCCCCAGCGTTATGGGGATTTTGGAACTTGTCGGTTTATTCAATTGTTTATGAAAATCATTTATTTATCGCTATTCCCTGCGTTATGGGGGTTTAGAGCTTGTTGAATTATTCGAATGCTTATAAAAAATAATTTATTTATCGCACTCCCCAGCGTTATGTGGGTTTAGAGCTGGTTTGTTTATTCAATTGTTTATAAAAATCATTTATTTATCGCTATTCCCAGCGTTATGGGGGTTTAGAGCTTGTTGAATTGTTCAGTTGTTTATGAAAAATTATTTTTTTATCGCTCTCCTCAGCGTTATGTGCGTTAAGAGCTTGTTGATTAATTCAGTTGTTTAAAAAAAATTATTTATTTATCGCTCTCCCCAGCGTTATGTGGGTTTAATGCTTGTTGGTTTATTCAGTTGTTTAAAAAAAATTATGTATTTATCGCTCTCCCCAGCGTTATGTTGGTTACGAGCTAGTCGAATTTTTTAGATGTTTTTACAAAATTATTTATTTATCGCTCTCCCCAGCGTTATGGTGGTAACGAGCTCATCGAATTATTTAAATGCTTATAAAAAATTATTTATTTATCGCTCTCCCCAGAGATATGTGGGTTTAAAGATTGTTGGTTTATTCAGTTGTTTAAAAAAAAATTATGTATTTATCGCACTCCCCAGCGTTTTGTGGGTTTAAAGCTTGTTGGTTTATTCAGTTGTTTAAAAAAAATTATGTATTTATCGCTCTCCCCAGCCCTATGGTGGTAACGAGCTCGTCGAATTATTTAAATGCTTATAAAAAATTATTTATTTATCGCTCACCTCAGCGTTATGTGGGTTTCGAGCTAGTCGAACTATTTAAATGTTTATACAAAATGATTTATTTATCGCTCTCCCCATTGTTATGTGGGTTGGGAGTTTGTCGGTTTATTTTATTGTTTATAAAAAATTATTTACTTATCGCTATCCCCAGCGTTATGGGGGTTACGAGCTTGGTGGATTATTTAATTGTTTGTTAAAAATTATTTTTTTATCGCTATTTCCAGCGTTATTAGGGTTTTGGAGCTTGTTAGTTTATTGAAATGTATATACAAAATTATTTATTTATCGCTCTCCCCAGCGATATGTGGGTTTAAAGCTTGTTGGTTTATTCAGTTGTTTGAAAAAAATTATTTATCCATCGCTCTCCCCAGCGTTGTGTGGGTTACGAGCTAGTCGATCTATTTAAATGTTTATACAAAATTATTCAATTATCGCTCTCCCCAGCGTTATGTGGGTTGAAGCTTGTCGGTTTATTTAATTGTTTATAAAAAATTCTTTATTTATCACTCTCCCCAGCGTTATGGGGATTTTGGAACTTGTCGGTTTATTCAATTGTTTATAAAAAATCATTTATTTATCGCTATTCCCAACGTTATGGGGGTTACGAGCTAGTCGAATTATTTGAATGCTTATAAAAAATAATTTATTTATCGCTCTCCCCAGCGTTATGTTTGTTTAGAGCTTGTTGGTTTATTCAGTTGTTTTAAAAAAATTATCTATTTATCGCTATCCCCAGCGTTATGGGGGTTACGAGCTTGTCGGAATATTTAATTGTTTGTAAAAAATTCTTTAATTATCACTCTCCCCAGCGTTATGGGGATTTTGGAACTTGTCGGTTTATTCAATTGTTTATGAAAATCATTTATTTATCGCTATTCCCAGCGTTATGGGGGTTTAGAGCTTGTTGAATTATTCGAATGCTTATAAAAAATAATTTATTTATCGCACTCCCCAGCGTTATGTGGGTTTAGAGCTGGTTTGTTTATTCAATTGTTTATAAAAATCATTTATTTATCGCTATTCCCAGCGTTATGGGGGTTTAGAGCTTGTTGAATTATTCAGTTGTTTATGAAAAATTATTTTTTTATCGCTCTCCTCAGCGTTATGTGCGTTTAGAGCTTGTTGATTTATTCAGTTGTTTAAAAAAAATTTTGTATTGATCGCTCACCCCAGCGTTATGTGGGTTACGAGCTAGTCGATCTATTTAAATGTTTATACAAAATTATTGATTTATCGCTCTCCCCAGCGTTATGTGGGTTTAGAGCTTGTTGGTTTATTTAATTGTTCATAGAAAATTCTTTATTTATCACTCTCCCCAGCGTTATGTTGGTTACGAGCTAGTCGAATTATTTAAATGTTTATACAAAATTATTTATTTATCGCACTCCCCAGCGTTATGTGGGTTGAGAGCTTGTTGGTTTATTTAATTGGTTATAAAAAATTCTTTATTTATCTGTCCCCCCAGCGTTATGGGGATTTTGGAACTTGTTGGTTTATTCAGTTGTTTAAAAAAATTTATTTATTTATCGCTCACCCGAGCGTTATGTGGGTTACGAGCTAGTCAATCTATTAAAATGTTTATACAAAATTATTTACTTATCGCTCTCCCCAGCGTTATGGTGGTAACGAGCTCATCGAATTATTTAAATGCTTATAAAAAATTATTTATTTATCGCTCTCCCCAGAGATATGTGGGTTTAAAGATTGTTGGTTTATTCAGTTGTTTAAAAAAAAATTATGTATTTATCGCACTCCCCAGCGTCTTGTGGGTTTAAAGCTTGTTGGTTTATTCAGTTGTTTAAAAAAAATTATGTATTTATCGCTCTCCCCAGCCCTATGGTGGTAACGAGCTCGTCGAATTATTTAAATGCTTATAAAAAATTATTTATTTATCGCTCACCTCAGCGTTATGTGGGTTTCGAGCTAGTCGAACTATTTAAATGTTTATACAAAATGATTTATTTATCGCTCTCCCCATTGTTATGTGGGTTGGGAGTTTGTCGGTTTATTTTATTGTTTATAAAAAATTATTTACTTATCGCTATCCCCAGCGTTATGGGGGTTACGAGCTTGGTGGATTATTTAATTGTTTGTTAAAAATTATTTTTTTATCGCTATTTCCAGCGTTATTAGGGTTTTGGAGCTTGTTAGTTTATTGAAATGTATATACAAAATTGATTATTTATCGCTCTCCCCAGCGTTATGGGGGTAACGAGCTCGTCGAATTATTTAAATGCTTATAAAAAATTATTTATTTATCGCTCACCTCAGCGTTATGTGGGTTTCGAGCTAGTCGAACTATTTAAATGTTTATACAAAATGATTTATTTATCGCTCTCCCCATTGTTATGTGGGTTGGGAGTTTGTCGGTTTATTTTATTGTTTATAAAAAATTATTTACTTATCGCTATCCCCAGCGTTATGGGGGTTACGAGCTTGGTGGATTATTTAATTGTTTGTTAAAAATTATTTTTTTATCGCTATTTCCAGCGTTATTAGGGTTTTGGAGCTTGTTAGTTTATTGAAATGTATATACAAAATTATTTATTTATCGCTCTCCCCAGCGATATGTGGGTTTAAAGCTTGTTGGTTTATTCAGTTGTTTGAAAAAAATTATTTATCCATCGCTCTCCCCAGCGTTGTGTGGGTTACGAGCTAGTCGATCTATTTAAATGTTTATACAAAATTATTCAATTATCGCTCTCCCCAGCGTTATGTGGGTTGAAGCTTGTCGGTTTATTTAATTGTTTATAAAAAATTCTTTATTTATCACTCTCCCCAGCGTTATGGGGATTTTGGAACTTGTCGGTTTATTCAATTGTTTATAAAAAATCATTTATTTATCGCTATTCCCAACGTTATGGGGGTTACGAGCTAGTCGAATTATTTGAATGCTTATAAAAAATAATTTATTTATCGCTCTCCCCAGCGTTATGTTTGTTTAGAGCTTGTTGGTTTATTCAGTTGTTTTAAAAAAATTATCTATTTATCGCTATCCCCAGCGTTATGGGGGTTACGAGCTTGTCGGAATATTTAATTGTTTGTAAAAAATTCTTTAATTATCACTCTCCCCAGCGTTATGGGGATTTTGGAACTTGTCGGTTTATTCAATTGTTTATGAAAATCATTTATTTATCGCTATTCCCAGCGTTATGAGGGTTTAGAGCTTGTTGAATTATTCGAATGCTTATAAAAAATAATTTATTTATCGCACTCCCCAGCGTTATGTGGGTTTAGAGCTGGTTTGTTTATTCAATTGTTTATAAAAATCATTTATTTATCGCTATTCCCAGCGTTATGGGGGTTTAGAGCTTGTTGAATTATTCAGTTGTTTATGAAAAATTATTTTTTTATCGCTCTCCTCAGCGTTATGTGCGTTTAGAGCTTGTTGATTTATTCAGTTGTTTAAAAAAAATTTTGTATTGATCGCTCACCCCAGCGTTATGTGGGTTACGAGCTAGTCGATCTATTTAAATGTTTATACAAAATTATTGATTTATCGCTCTCCCCAGCGTTATGTGGGTTTAGAGCTTGTTGGTTTATTTAATTGTTCATAGAAAATTCTTTATTTATCACTCTCCCCAGCGTTATGTTGGTTACGAGCTAGTCGAATTATTTAAATGTTTATACAAAATTATTTATTTATCGCACTCCCCAGCGTTATGTGGGTTGAGAGCTTGTTGGTTTATTTAATTGGTTATAAAAAATTCTTTATTTATCTGTCCCCCCAGCGTTATGGGGATTTTGGAACTTGTTGGTTTATTCAGTTGTTTAAAAAAATTTATTTATTTATCGCTCACCCGAGCGTTATGTGGGTTACGAGCTAGTCAATCTATTAAAATGTTTATACAAAATTATTTACTTATCGCTCTCCCCAGCGTTATGGTGGTAACGAGCTCATCGAATTATTTAAATGCTTATAAAAAATTATTTATTTATCGCTCTCCCCAGAGATATGTGGGTTTAAAGATTGTTGGTTTATTCAGTTGTTTAAAAAAAAATTATGTATTTATCGCACTCCCCAGCGTCTTGTGGGTTTAAAGCTTGTTGGTTTATTCAGTTGTTTAAAGAAAATTATGTATTTATCGCTCTCCCCAGCCCTATGGTGGTAACGAGCTCGTCGAATTATTTAAATGCTTATAAAAAATTATTTATTTATCGCTCACCTCAGCGTTATGTGGGTTTCGAGCTAGTCGAACTATTTAAATGTTTATACAAAATGATTTATTTATCGCTCTCCCCATTGTTATGTGGGTTGGGAGTTTGTCGGTTTATTTTTTTGTTTATAAAAAATTATTTACTTATCGCTATCCCCAGCGTTATGGGGGTTACGAGCTTGGTGGATTATTTAATTGTTTGTTAAAAATTATTTTTTTATCGCTATTTCCAGCGTTATTAGGGTTTTGGAGCTTGTTAGTTTATTGAAATGTATATACAAAATTGATTATTTATCGCTCTCCCCAGCGTTATGGGGGTAACGAGCTCGTCGAATTATTTAAATGCTTATAAAAAATTATTTATTTATCGCTCTCCCCAGCGATATGTGGGTTTAAAGCTTGTTGGTTTATTCAGTTGTTTGAAAAAAATTATTTATCCATCGCTCTCCCCAGCGTTGTGTGGGTTACGAGCTAGTCGATCTATTTAAATGTTTATACAAAATTATTCATTTATCGCTCTCCCCAGCGTTATGTGGGTTGAAGCTTGTCGGTTTATTTAATTGTTTATAAAAAATTCTTTATTTATCACTCTCCCCAGCGTTATGGGGATTTTGGAACTTGTCGGTTTATTCAATTGTTTATGAAAATCATTTATTTATCGCTATGCCCAGCGTTATGGGGGTTTAGAGCTTGTTGAATTATTCGAATGCTTATAAAAAATAATTTATTTATCGCTCTCCCCAGCGTTATGTGGGTTTAGAGCTGGTTGGTTTATTCAGTTGTTTAAGAAAAATTTTTCTTTTATCGCTCTCCCTAGCGTTATGTTTGTTTAGAGCTTGTTGGTTTATTCAGTTGTTTAAAAAAAATTATCTATTTATCGCTATCCCAACGTTATGAGAGTTACGAGCTTGTCGGATTATTTAATTGTTTGTAAAAAATTCTTTAATTATCACTCTCCCCAGCGTTATGAAGATTTTGGAACTTGTCGGTTTATTCAAATGTTTATAAAAATCATTTATTTATCGCTATTCCCAGTGGTATGTGGGTTTTAGAGCTTGTCGAATTATTTAAATGTTTATAAAAAATTATTTTTTTATCGCTATCTCCAGCGATATGGGGGTTTAAAACTTGTCGGTTTATTCAATTGTTTATAAAAAATTATTTATTTATCGCTCACCCCAGCGTTATGTGGGTTACGAGCTAGTCGATCTATTTAAATGTTTATACAAAATTATTTATTTATCGCTCTCCCCAGCGTTATGTGGGTTGGGAGTTTGTCGGTTTATTTTATTGTTTATAAAAAATTATTTACTTATCGCTATCCCCTGCGTTATGGGGGTTTAAAGCTTGTTGGTTTATTCAGTTGTTTAAAAAAAATTATGTATTTGTCGCTCTCCTCAGCGTTTTGTTGGTTATGAGCTAGTCGAATTATTTAAATGTTTATACAAAATTATTTATTTATCGCTCTCCCCAGCGTTATGGTGGTAACGAGCTCGTCGAATTATTTAAATGCTTATTAAAAATTATTTATTTATCGCTCTCCCCAGCGTTATGTGGGTTTAAAGCTTGTTGATTTATTCAGTTGTTTAAAAAAAATTATGTATTTATCGCTCTCCCCAGCGATATGTGGGTTTAAAGCTTGTTGGTTTATTCAGTTGTTTGAAAAAAATTATTAATCCATCGCTCTCCCCAGCGTTGTGTGGGTTACGAGCTAGTCGATCTATTTAAATGTTTATACAAAATTATTTACTTATCGCTCTCCCCAGCGTTATGTGGGTTTCGAGATAGTCGATCTATTTAAATGTTTATACAAAATTATTGATTTATCGCTCTCCCAAGCGTTATGTGGGTTGAGAGCTTGTTAGTTGATTTAATTGTTCATAAAAAATTCTTTATTTATCACTCTCCCCAGCGTTATGGGGATTTTGGAAATTGTCGGTTCATCTTATTGTTTATAAAAAATTTTTACTTATCGCTATCCCTAGCGTTATGGGGGTTACGAGCTTATCGGATTATTCAATTCTTTACAAAAAATTATTTATTTATCACTCTCCCTCGCGTTATGGGGGTTTTAAAGTTTGTCGGTTTATTTAAATGTTTCTAAAAAATTATTTATCCATCGCTCTCCCCAGCGTTGTGTGGGTTGAGAGCTTGTCGAATTATTTGAATGCTTATAAAAAATAATTTATTTATCGCTCTCCCCAGCGTTATGTGGGTTGAAGCTTGTCGGTTTATTTAATTGTTTATAAAAAATTCTTTATTTATCACTCTCCCCAGCGTTATGGGGATTTTGGAACTTGTCGGTTTATTCAATTGTTTATAAAAAATCATTTATTTATCGCTATTCCCAACGTTATGGGGGTTACGAGCTAGTCGAATCATTTGAATGCTTATAAAAAATAATTTATTTATCGCTCTCCCCAGCGTTATGTTTGTTTAGAGCTTGTTGGTTTATTCAGTTGTTTTAAAAAAATTATCTATTTATCGCTATCCCCAGCGTTATGGGGGTTACGAGCTTGTCGGAATATTTAATTGTTTGTAAAAAATTCTTTAATTATCACTCTCCCCAGCGTTATGGGGATTTTGGAACTTGTCGGTTTATTCAATTGTTTATGAAAATCATTTATTTATCGCTATTCCCTGCGTTATGGGGGTTTAGAGCTTGTTGAATTATTCGAATGCTTATAAAAAATAATTTATTTATCGCACTCCCCAGCGTTATGTGGGTTTAGAGCTGGTTTGTTTATTCAATTGTTTATAAAAATCATTTATTTATCGCTATTCCCAGCGTTATGGGGGTTTAGAGCTTGTTGAATTGTTCAGTTGTTTATGAAAAATTATTTTTTTATCGCTCTCCTCAGCGTTATGTGCGTTAAGAGCTTGTTGATTAATTCAGTTGTTTAAAAAAAATTATTTATTTATCGCTCTCCCCAGCGTTATGTGGGTTTAATGCTTGTTGGTTTATTCAGTTGTTTAAAAAAAATTATGTATTTATCGCTCTCCCCAGCGTTATGGTGGTAACGAGCTCATCGAATTATTTAAATGCTTATAAAAAATTATTTATTTATCGCTCTCCCCAGAGATATGTGGGTTTAAAGATTGTTGGTTTATTCAGTTGTTTAAAAAAAAATTATGTATTTATCGCACTCCCCAGCGTTTTGTGGGTTTAAAGCTTGTTGGTTTATTCAGTTGTTTAAAAAAAATTATGTATTTATCGCTCTCCCCAGCCCTATGGTGGTAACGAGCTCGTCGAATTATTTAAATGCTTATAAAAAATTATTTATTTATCGCTCACCTCAGCGTTATGTGGGTTTCGAGCTAGTCGAACTATTTAAATGTTTATACAAAATGATTTATTTATCGCTCTCCCCATTGTTATGTGGGTTGGGAGTTTGTCGGTTTATTTTATTGTTTATAAAAAATTATTTACTTATCGCTATCCCCAGCGTTATGGGGGTTACGAGCTTGGTGGATTATTTAATTGTTTGTTAAAAATTATTTTTTTATCGCTATTTCCAGCGTTATTAGGGTTTTGGAGCTTGTTAGTTTATTGAAATGTATATACAAAATTATTTATTTATCGCTCTCCCCAGCGATATGTGGGTTTAAAGCTTGTTGGTTTATTCAGTTGTTTGAAAAAAATTATTTATCCATCGCTCTCCCCAGCGTTGTGTGGGTTACGAGCTAGTCGATCTATTTAAATGTTTATACAAAATTATTCAATTATCGCTCTCCCCAGCGTTATGTGGGTTGAAGCTTGTCGGTTTATTTAATTGTTTATAAAAAATTCTTTATTTATCACTCTCCCCAGCGTTATGGGGATTTTGGAACTTGTCGGTTTATTCAATTGTTTATAAAAAATCATTTATTTATCGCTATTCCCAACGTTATGGGGGTTACGAGCTAGTCGAATTATTTGAATGCTTATAAAAAATAATTTATTTATCGCTCTCCCCAGCGTTATGTTTGTTTAGAGCTTGTTGGTTTATTCAGTTGTTTTAAAAAAATTATCTATTTATCGCTATCCCCAGCGTTATGGGGGTTACGAGCTTGTCGGAATATTTAATTGTTTGTAAAAAATTCTTTAATTATCACTCTCCCCAGCGTTATGGGGATTTTGGAACTTGTCGGTTTATTCAATTGTTTATGAAAATCATTTATTTATCGCTATTCCCAGCGTTATGGGGGTTTAGAGCTTGTTGAATTATTCGAATGCTTATAAAAAATAATTTATTTATCGCACTCCCCAGCGTTATGTGGGTTTAGAGCTGGTTTGTTTATTCAATTGTTTATAAAAATCATTTATTTATCGCTATTCCCAGCGTTATGGGGGTTTAGAGCTTGTTGAATTATTCAGTTGTTTATGAAAAATTATTTTTTTATCGCTCTCCTCAGCGTTATGTGCGTTTAGAGCTTGTTGATTTATTCAGTTGTTTAAAAAAAATTTTGTATTGATCGCTCACCCCAGCGTTATGTGGGTTACGAGCTAGTCGATCTATTTAAATGTTTATACAAAATTATTGATTTATCGCTCTCCCCAGCGTTATGTGGGTTTAGAGCTTGTTGGTTTATTTAATTGTTCATAGAAAATTCTTTATTTATCACTCTCCCCAGCGTTATGTTGGTTACGAGCTAGTCGAATTATTTAAATGTTTATACAAAATTATTTATTTATCGCACTCCCCAGCGTTATGTGGGTTGAGAGCTTGTTGGTTTATTTAATTGGTTATAAAAAATTCTTTATTTATCTGTCCCCCCAGCGTTATGGGGATTTTGGAACTTGTTGGTTTATTCAGTTGTTTAAAAAAATTTATTTATTTATCGCTCACCCGAGCGTTATGTGGGTTACGAGCTAGTCAATCTATTAAAATGTTTATACAAAATTATTTACTTATCGCTCTCCCCAGCGTTATGGTGGTAACGAGCTCATCGAATTATTTAAATGCTTATAAAAAATTATTTATTTATCGCTCTCCCCAGAGATATGTGGGTTTAAAGATTGTTGGTTTATTCAGTTGTTTAAAAAAAAATTATGTATTTATCGCACTCCCCAGCGTTATGTGGGTTTAGAGCTTGTTGGTTTATTCAGTTGTTGATGAAAAATTTTTTTTTATCGCTCTCCTCAGCGTTATGTGCGTTTAGAGCTTGTTGATTTATTCAGTTGTTTGAAAAAAGTTTTGTATTGATCGCTCACCCCAGCGTTATGTGGGTTACGAGCTAGTCGATCTATTTAAATGTTTATACAAAATTATTGATTTATCTCTCTCCCCAGCGTTATGTGGGTTGGGAGTTTGTCGGTTTATTTTATTGTTTATAAAAAATTATTTACTTATCGCTATCCCCAGCGTTATGGGGGTTACGAGCTTGGTGGATTATTCAATTGTTTGTTAAAAATTATTTTTTTATCGCTATTTCCAGCGTTATGAGGGTTTTGGAGCTTGTCAGTTTATTGAAATGTATATACAAAATTATTTATTTATCGCTCTCCCCAGCGTTATGTGGGTTTAGAGCTTGTTGGTTTATTCAGTTGTTTATGAAAAAATTTTTTTTTATCGCTCTCCCCAGCGTCATGTGGGTTTAGAGCTTGTTGGTTTATTCAGTTGTTTAAAGAAAATTATTTTGTTATCGCTCAACCCCACGTTATGTGGGTTACGAGCTAGTCGATCTATTTAAATGTTTATACAAAATTATTGATTTATCGCTCTCCCCAGCGTTATGTGGGTTGAGAGTTTGTCGGTTTTTTTTATTCTTTATAAAAATTTCTTTATTTATCGCTCTCCCCAGCGTTATGGGGATTTTGGAACTTGTCGGTTTATTCAACTGTTTATGAAAAATCATTATTTTATCGCTATTTCCAGCGTTATGGGGGTTTTGCAGCTAGTCGATCTATTTAAATGTTTATAAAAAATTATTTATTTATCGCTCTCCCCAGCGTTATGTGGGTTTAGAGCTTGTTGATTGATTCAGTTGTTTATGAAAAATAATTTTTTTTCGCTATTTCCAGCGTTATGGGGGTTTTGGAGCTTGTCAGTTTATTGAAATGTATATACAAAATTATTTATTTATCGCTCTCCCCAGCGTTATGGGGGTAACGAGCTCGTCGAATTATTTAAATGCTTATAAAAAATTATTTACTTATCGCTCTCCCTAGCGTTATGTGGGTTGGGAGTTTGTCGGTTTATTTTATTGTTTATAAAAAATATATTTACTTATCGCTATCCCCAGCGTTATGGGGGTTTAAAGCTTATTGGTTTATTCAGTTGTTTAAAAAAAATTATGTTTTTGTCGCTCTCCTCAGCGTTTTGTTGGTTATGAGCTAGTCGATCTATTTAAATGTTTTTACAAAATTATTTACTTATCGCTCTCCCCAGCTTTATGTGGGTTGGGAGTTTGTCGGTTTATTTTATTGTTTATAAAAAATTATTTACTTATCGCTATCCCCAGCGTTATGGGGGTTACGAGCTTGGTGGATTATTTAATTGTTTGTTAAAAATTATTTTTTTATCGCTATTTCCAGCGTTATGAGGGTTTTGGAGCTTGTCAGTTTATTGAAATGTATATACAAAATAATTTATTTATCGCTCTCCCCAGCGTTATGGGGGTAACGAGCTCGTCGAATTATTTGAATGCTTACACAAAATTATTTATTTATCGCTCACCCCAGCGTTATGTGGGTTACGAGCTAGTCGATCTATTTAAATGTTTATAAAAAATTATTTACTTATCGCTCACCCCAGCGTTATGTGGGTTACGAGCTAGTCGATCTATTTAAATGTTTATACAAAATTATTGATTTATCTCTCTCCCCAGCGTTATGTGGGTTGGGAGTTTGTCGGTTTATTTTATTGTTTATAAAAAATTATTTACTTATCGCTATCCCCAGCGTTATGGGGGTTACGAGCTTGGTGGATTATTCAATTGTTTGTTAAAAATTATTTTTTTATCGCTATTTCCAGCGTTATGAGGGTTTTGGAGCTTGTCAGTTTATTGAAATGTATATACAAAATTATTTATTTATCGCTCTCCCCAGCGTTATGTGGGTTTAGAGCTTGTTGGTTTATTCAGTTGTTTATGAAAAAATTTTTTTTTATCGCTCTCCCCAGCGTCATGTGGGTTTAGAGCTTGTTGGTTTATTCAGTTGTTTAAAGAAAATTATTTTGTTATCGCTCAACCCCACGTTATGTGGGTTACGAGCTAGTCGATCTATTTAAATGTTTATACAAAATTATTGATTTATCGCTCTCCCCAGCGTTATGTGGGTTGAGAGTTTGTCGGTTTTTTTTATTCTTTATAAAAATTTCTTTATTTATCGCTCTCCCCAGCGTTATGGGGATTTTGGAACTTGTCGGTTTATTCAACTGTTTATGAAAAATCATTATTTTATCGCTATTTCCAGCGTTATGGGGGTTTTGCAGCTAGTCGATCTATTTAAATGTTTATAAAAAATTATTTATTTATCGCTCTCCCCAGCGTTATGTGGGTTTAGAGCTTGTTGATTGATTCAGTTGTTTATGAAAAATAATTTTTTTTCGCTATTTCCAGCGTTATGGGGGTTTTGGAGCTTGTCAGTTTATTGAAATGTATATACAAAATTATTTATTTATCGCTCTCCCCAGCGTTATGGGGGTAACGAGCTCGTCGAATTATTTAAATGCTTATAAAAAATTATTTACTTATCGCTCTCCCTAGCGTTATGTGGGTTGGGAGTTTGTCGGTTTATTTTATTGTTTATAAAAAATATATTTACTTATCGCTATCCCCAGCGTTATGGGGGTTTAAAGCTTATTGGTTTATTCAGTTGTTTAAAAAAAATTATGTTTTTGTCGCTCTCCTCAGCGTTTTGTTGGTTATGAGCTAGTCGATCTATTTAAATGTTTTTACAAAATTATTTACTTATCGCTCTCCCCAGCTTTATGTGGGTTGGGAGTTTGTCGGTTTATTTTATTGTTTATAAAAAATTATTTACTTATCGCTATCCCCAGCGTTATGGGGGTTACGAGCTTGGTGGATTATTTAATTGTTTGTTAAAAATTATTTTTTTATCGCTATTTCCAGCGTTATGAGGGTTTTGGAGCTTGTCAGTTTATTGAAATGTATATACAAAATTATTTATTTATCGCTCTCCCCAGCGTTATGGGGGTAACGAGCTCGTCGAATTATTTGAATGCTTACACAAAATTATTTATTTATCGCTCACCCCAGCGTTATGTGGGTTACGAGCTAGTCGATCTATTTAAATGTTTATAAAAAATTATTTACTTATCGCTATCCCCAGCGTTGTGGGGGTTACGAGCTTGTCAGATTATTTAATTGTTTGTAAAAAATACTTTAATTATCACTCTCCCCAGCATTATGGGGATTTTGGAACTTGTTGGTTTATTCAATTGTTTATAAAAATCATTTAATTATCGCTATTCCCAGCGTTATGGGGGTTTAGAGCTTGTTGAATTATTCAGTTGTTTATGAAAAATTATTTTTTTATCGCTCTCCCCAGCGTTATGTGGGTTTAGAGCTTGTTGGTTTATTCAGTTGTTTAATAAAATTATTTTGTTATCGCTCAACCCAGCGTTATGTGGGTTACGAGCTAGTCGATCTATTTAAATGTTTATACAGAATTATTTATTTATCGCTCTCCCCAGCGTTATGTGGGTTGAGAGTTTGTCGGTTTTTTTTATTGTTTATAAAAAATTATTTACTTATCGCTATCCCCAGCGTTATGGGGGTTACGAGCCTATCGGATTATTTAATTGTTTGTAAAAAATAATTTTTTTATCGCTATTTCCAGCGTTATGGGGGTTTTGGAGCTTGTCAGTTTATTGAAATGTATATACAAAATTATTTATTTATCGCTCTCCCCATCGTTATGGGGGTAACGAGCTCGTCGAATTATTTAAATGCTTATAAAAAATTATTTACTTATCGCTCTCCCCAGCGTTATGGGGGTTTAGAGCTTGTCGGTTTATTTTATTGTTTATAAAAAATTATTAACTTATCGCTATCCCCAGCGTTATGGGGGTTACGAGCTTGTTGGATTATTTAATTGTTTGTAAAAAGTTATTTATTTATCGTTCTCCCCAGCGTTATGTTTGTTTAGAGCTTGTTGGTTTATTCAGTTGTTTTAAAAAAATTATCTATTTATCGCTATCCCCAGCGTTATGGGGGTTACGAGCTTGTCGGAATATTTAATTGTTTGTAAAAAATTCTTTAATTATCACTCTCCCCAGCGTTATGGGGATTTTGGAACTTGTCGGTTTATTCAATTGTTTATGAAAATCATTTATTTATCGCTATTCCCTGCGTTATGGGGGTTTAGAGCTTGTTGAATTATTCGAATGCTTATAAAAAATAATTTATTTATCGCACTCCCCAGCGTTATGTGGGTTTAGAGCTGGTTTGTTTATTCAATTGTTTATAAAAATCATTTATTTATCGCTATTCCCAGCGTTATGGGGGTTTAGAGCTTGTTGAATTGTTCAGTTGTTTATGAAAAATTATTTTTTTATCGCTCTCCTCAGCGTTATGTGCGTTAAGAGCTTGTTGATTAATTCAGTTGTTTAAAAAAAATTATTTATTTATCGCTCTCCCCAGCGTTATGTGGGTTTAATGCTTGTTGGTTTATTCAGTTGTTTAAAAAAAATTATGTATTTATCGCTCTCCCCAGCGTTATGTTGGTTACGAGCTAGTCGAATTTTTTAGATGTTTTTACAAAATTATTTATTTATCGCTCTCCCCAGCGTTATGGTGGTAACGAGCTCATCGAATTATTTAAATGCTTATAAAAAATTATTTATTTATCGCTCTCCCCAGAGATATGTGGGTTTAAAGATTGTTGGTTTATTCAGTTGTTTAAAAAAAAATTATGTATTTATCGCACTCCCCAGCGTTTTGTGGGTTTAAAGCTTGTTGGTTTATTCAGTTGTTTAAAAAAAATTATGTATTTATCGCTCTCCCCAGCCCTATGGTGGTAACGAGCTCGTCGAATTATTTAAATGCTTATAAAAAATTATTTATTTATCGCTCACCTCAGCGTTATGTGGGTTTCGAGCTAGTCGAACTATTTAAATGTTTATACAAAATGATTTATTTATCGCTCTCCCCATTGTTATGTGGGTTGGGAGTTTGTCGGTTTATTTTATTGTTTATAAAAAATTATTTACTTATCGCTATCCCCAGCGTTATGGGGGTTACGAGCTTGGTGGATTATTTAATTGTTTGTTAAAAATTATTTTTTTATCGCTATTTCCAGCGTTATTAGGGTTTTGGAGCTTGTTAGTTTATTGAAATGTATATACAAAATTATTTATTTATCGCTCTCCCCAGCGTTATGGGGGTAACGAGCTCGTCGAATTATTTAAATGCTTATAAAAAATTATTTATTTATCGCTCTCCCCAGCGATATGTGGGTTTAAAGCTTGTTGGTTTATTCAGTTGTTTGAAAAAAATTATTTATCCATCGCTCTCCCCAGCGTTGTGTGGGTTACGAGCTAGTCGATCTATTTAAATGTTTATACAAAATAATTCAATTATCGCTCTCCCCAGCGTTATGTGGGTTGAAGCTTGTCGGTTTATTTAATTGTTTATAAAAAATTCTTTATTTATCACTCTCCCCAGCGTTATGGGGATTTTGGAACTTGTCGGTTT
Organism: Encarsia formosa; assembly: GCA_038277355.1. Taxonomy (NCBI): domain Eukaryota; kingdom Metazoa; phylum Arthropoda; class Insecta; order Hymenoptera; family Aphelinidae; genus Encarsia; species Encarsia formosa. The sequence continues at coordinate 64,717,471 of CM076186.1, read as the reverse complement.
ATTCAATTGTTTATAAAAAATCATTTATTTATCGCTATTCCCAACGTTATGGGGGTTACGAGCTAGTCGAATTATTTGAATGCTTATAAAAAATAATTTATTTATCGCTCTCCCCAGCGTTATGTTTGTTTAGAGCTTGTTGGTTTATTCAGTTGTTTTAAAAAAATTATCTATTTATCGCTATCCCCAGCGTTATGGGGGTTACGAGCTTGTCGGAATATTTAATTGTTTGTAAAAAATTCTTTAATTATCACTCTCCCCAGCGTTATGGGGATTTTGGAACTTGTCGGTTTATTCAATTGTTTATGAAAATCATTTATTTATCGCTATTCCCAGCGTTATGGGGGTTTAGAGCTTGTTGAATTATTCGAATGCTTATAAAAAATAATTTATTTATCGCACTCCCCAGCGTTATGTGGGTTTAGAGCTGGTTTGTTTATTCAATTGTTTATAAAAATCATTTATTCATCGCTATTCCCAGCGTTATGGGGGTTTAGAGCTTGTTGAATTATTCAGTTGTTTATGAAAAATTATTTTTTTATCGCTCTCCTCAGCGTTATGTGCGTTTAGAGCTTGTTGATTTATTCAGTTGTTTAAAAAAAATTTTGTATTGATCGCTCACCCCAGCGTTATGTGTGTTACGAGCTAGTCGATCTATTTAAATGTTTATACAAAATTATTGATTTATCGCTCACCCCAGCGTTATGTGGGTTTAGAGCTTGTTGGTTTATTTAATTGTTCATAGAAAATTCTTTATTTATCACTCTCCCCAGCGTTATGTTGGTTACGAGCTAGTCGAATTATTTAAATGTTTATACAAAATTATTTATTTATCGCACTCCCCAGCGTTATGTGGGTTGAGAGCTTGTTGGTTTATTTAATTGGTTATAAAAAATTCTTTATTTATCTGTCCCCCCAGCGTTATGGGGATTTTGGAACTTGTTGGTTTATTCAGTTGTTTAAAAAAATTTATTTATTTATCGCTCACCCGAGCGTTATGTGGGTTACGAGCTAGTCAATCTATTAAAATGTTTATACAAAATTATTTACTTATCGCTCTCCCCAGCGTTATGGTGGTAACGAGCTCATCGAATTATTTAAATGCTTATAAAAAATTATTTATTTATCGCTCTCCCCAGAGTTATGTGGGTTTAAAGATTGTTGGTTTATTCAGTTGTTTAAAAAAAAATTATGTATTTATCGCACTCCCCAGCGTCTTGTGGGTTTAAAGCTTGTTGGTTTATTCAGTTGTTTAAAAAAAATTATGTATTTATCGCTCTCCCCAGCCCTATGGTGGTAACGAGCTCGTCGAATTATTTAAATGCTTATAAAAAATTATTTATTTATCGCTCACCTCAGCGTTATGTGGGTTTCGAGCTAGTCGAACTATTTAAATGTTTATACAAAATGATTTATTTATCGCTCTCCCCATTGTTATGTGGGTTGGGAGTTTGTCGGTTTATTTTATTGTTTATAAAAAATTATTTACTTATCGCTATCCCCAGCGTTATGGGGGTTACGAGCTTGGTGGATTATTTAATTGTTTGTTAAAAATTATTTTTTTATCGCTATTTCCAGTGTTATTAGGGTTTTGGAGCTTGTTAGTTTATTGAAATGTATATACAAAATTGATTATTTATCGCTCTCCCCAGCGTTATGGGGGTAACGAGCTCGTCGAATTATTTAAATGCTAATAAAAATTTATTTATTTATCGCTCTCCCCAGCGATATGTGGGTTTAAAGCTTGTTGGTTTATTCAGTTGTTTGAAAAAAATTATTTATCCATCGCTCTCCCCAGCGTTGTGTGGGTTACGAGCTAGTCGATCTATTTAAATGTTTATACAAAATTATTCATTTATCGCTCTCCCCAGCGTTATGTGGGTTGAAGCTTGTCGGTTTATTTAATTGTTTATAAAAAATTCTTTATTTATCACTCTCCCCAGCGTTATGGGGATTTTGGAACTTGTCGGTTTATTCAATTGTTTATAAAAAATCATTTATTTATCGCTATTCCCAACGTTATGGGGGTTACGAGCTAGTCGAATTATTTGAATGCTTATAAAAAATAATTTATTTATCGCTCTCCCCAGCGTTATGTTTGTTTAGAGCTTGTTGGTTTATTCAGTTGTTTTAACAAAATTATCTATTTATCGCTATCCCCAGCGTTATGGGGGTTACGAGCTTGGTGGATTATTTAATTGTTTGTTAAAAATTATTTTTTTATCGCTATTTCCAGCGTTATAAGGGTTTTGGAGCTTGTTAGTTTATTGAAATGTATATACAAAATTGATTATTTATCGCTCTCCCCAGCGTTATGGGGGTAACGAGCTCGTCGAATTATTTAAATGCTTATAAAAAATTATTTATTTATCGCTCTCCCCAGCGATATGTGGGTTTAAAGCTTGTTGGTTTATTCAGTTGTTTGAAAAAAATTATTTATCCATCGCTCTCCCCAGCGTTGTGTGGGTTACGAGCTAGTCGATCTATTTAAATGTTTATACAAAATTATTCATTTATCGCTCTCCCCAGCGTTATGTGGGTTGAAGCTTGTCGGTTTATTTAATTGTTTATAAAAAATTCTTTATTTATCACTCTCCCCAGCGTTATGGGGATTTTGGAACTTGTCGGTTTATTCAATTGTTTATGAAAATCATTTATTTATCGCTATGCCCAGCGTTATGGGGGTTTAGAGCTTGTTGAATTATTCGAATGCTTATAAAAAATAATTTATTTATCGCACTCCCCAGCGTTATGTGGGTTTAGAGCTGGTTTGTTTATTCAATTGTTTATAAAAATCATTTATTTATCGCTATTCCCAGCGTTATGGGGGTTTAGAGCTTGTTGAATTATTCAGTTGTTTATGAAAAATTATTTTTTTATCGCTCTCCTCAGCGTTATGTGCGTTTAGAGCTTGTTGATTTATTCAGTTGTTTAAAAAAAATTTTGTATTGATCGCTCACCCCAGCGTTATGTGGGTTACGAGCTAGTCGATCTATTTAAATGTTTATACAAAATTATTGATTTATCGCTCTCCCCAGCGTTATGTGGGTTTAGAGCTTGTTGGTTTATTTAATTGTTCATAGAAAATTCTTTATTTATCACTCTCCCCAGCGTTATGTTGGTTACGAGCTAGTCGAATTATTTAAATGTTTATACAAAATTATTTATTTATCGCACTCCCCAGCGTTATGTGGGTTGAGAGCTTGTTGGTTTATTTAATTGGTAATAAAAAATTCTTTATTTATCTGTCCCCCCAGCGTTATGGGGATTTTGGAACTTGTTGGTTAATTCAGTTGTTTAAAAAAATTTATTTGTTTATCGCTCACCCGAGCGTTATGTGGGTTACGAGCTAGTCAATCTATTAAAATGTTTATACAAAATTATTTACTTATCGCTCTCCCCAGCGTTAAGGGGGTTATGAGCTCGTCGAATTATTCAAATGCTTATAAAAAATTATTTATTTATCGCTCTCCCCAGCGTTATGTGGGTTTAGAGCTGGTTGGTCAATTCAGTTGTTTAAGAAAAATTTTTTTTTTATCGCTCTCCCCAGCGTTATGTTTGTTTAGAGCTTGTTGGTTTATTCAGTTGTTTAAAAAATATTATCTATTTATCGCTATTCCCAGCGTTATGGGGGTTTAGAGCTTGATGAATTATTCAGTTGTTTATGAAAAATTATTTTTTTATCGCTCTCCTCAGCGTTATGTGCGTTTAGAGCTTGTTGATTTATTCAGTTGTTTGAAAAAAGTTTTGTATTGATCGCTCACCCCAGCGTTATGTGGGTTACGAGCTAGTCGATCTATTTAAATGTTTATACAAAATTATTGATTTATCTCTCTCCCCAGCTTTATGTGGGTTTAGAGCTTGTTGGTTTATTTAATTGTTCATAGAAAATTCTTTATTTATCACTCTCCCCAGCGTTATGGGGATTTTGGAAATAGTCGGTTCATTTTATTGTTTATAAAAAATTTTAAATTATCGCTATCCCTAGCGTTATGGGGTTCCGAGCTTATCGGATTATTTAATTGTTATTAAAAAAAATTATTTATATACCACTCTCCCCAGCGTTTTGTGGGTTTAGAGCTTGTTGGTTTATTCAGTTGTTTAAAAAAAATTATTTTGTTATCGCTCAAGACAGCGTTATGTTGGTTACGAGCTAGTCGATCTATTTAAATGTTTATACAAAATTATTTACTTATCGCTATCCCCAGCGTTATAGGGGTTACGAGCTTGTCGGATTATTTAATTGTTTGTAAAAAATTCTTTAATTATCTCTCTCCCCAGCGTTATGGGGATTTTGGAACTTGTCGGTTTATTCAATTGCTTATAAAAATCATTTATTTATCGCTATTCCCAGCGTTATTGGGGTTTAGAGCTTGTTGAATTATTCAGTTGTTTATGAAAAATTATTTTTTTATCGCTCTGCTCAGCGTTATGTGGGTTTAGAGCTTGTTGGTTTATTCAGTTGTTTAAAAAAAATTATTTATTTATCGCTCACCCCAGCGTTATGTGGGTTACGAGCTAGTCGATCTATTTGAATGCTCATACAAAATTATTTATTTATCGCTCTCCCCAGCGCTATCTGGGTTTTTGGAACTTGTCGGTTTATTCAATTGTTTATAAAAATCATTTATTTATCGCTCTCCCCAGCGTTATGTGGGTTCAGAGCTTGTTGGTTTATTCAGTTGTTTATGAAAAAATTTTTTTTTATCGCTCTCCCCAGCGTCATGTGGGTTTATAGCTTGTTGGTTTATTCAGTTGTTTAAAAAAAATTATTTTGTTATCGCTCAACCCCACGTTTTGTTGGTTATGAGCTAGTCGATCTATTTAAATGTTTTTACAAAATTATTTACTTATCGCTCTCCCCAGCTTTATGTGGGTTGGGAGTTTGTCGGTTTATTTTATTGTTTATAAAAAATTATTTACTTATCACTCTCCCCAGCGTTATGGGGATTTTGGAACTTGTCGGTTTATTCAACTGTTTATGAAAAATCATTTTTTTATCGCTATTTCCAGCGTTATGGGGGTTTTGGAGCTAGTCGATCTATTTAAATGTTTATACAAAATTATTTATTTATCGCTCTCCCCAGCGTTATGTGGGTTGAGAGTTTGTCGGTTTTTTTTATTTTTTATAAAAAATTATTTATTTATCGATCTCCCCAGCGTTATGTGGGTTTAGAGCTTGTTGATTGATTCAGTTGTTTATGAAAAATAATTTTTTTTCGCTATATCCAGCGTTATGGGGGTTTTGGAGCTTGTCAGTTTATTGAAATGTATATACAAAAATCATTTATTTATAGCTATTCCCAGCGTTATGGGGGTTACGAGCTTGTCGAATTATTTGAATGCTTATAAAAATTTATTGATTTATCGCTCTCCCCAGCGTTATGTGGGTTTAGAGCTTGTTGGTTTATTCAGTTGTTGATGAAAAATTTTTTTTTATCGCTCTCCTCAGCGTTATGTGCGTTTAGAGCTTGTTGATTTATTCAGTTGTTCGAAAAAAGTTTTGTATTGATCGCTCACCCCAGCGTTATGTGGGTTACGAGCTAGTCGATCTATTTAAATGTTTATACAAAATTATTGATTTATCTCTCTCCCCAGCGTTATGTGGGTTGGGAGTTTGTCGGTTTATTTTATTGTTTATAAAAAATTATTTACTTATCGCTATCCCCAGCGTTATGGGGGTTACGAGCTTGGTGGATTATTCAATTTTTTGTTAAAAATTATTTTTTTATCGCTATTTCCAGCGTTATGAGGGTTTTGGAGCTTGTCAGTTTATTGAAATGTATATACAAAATTATTTATTTATCGCTCTCCCCAGCGTTATGTGGGTTTAGAGCTTGTTGGTTTATTCAGTTGTTTATGAAAAAATTTTTTTTTATCGCTCTCCCCAGCGTCATGTGGGTTTAGAGCTTGTTGGTTTATTCAGTTGTTTAAAGAAAATTATTTTGTTATCGCTCAACCCCACGTTATGTGGGTTACGAGCTAGTCGATCTATTTATATGTTTATACAAAATTATTGATTTATCGCTCTCCCCAGCGTTATGTGGGTTGAGAGTTTGTCGGTTTTTTTTATTCTTTATAAAAATTTCTTTATTTATCGCTCTCCCCAGCGTTATGGGGATTTTGGAACTTGTCGGTTTATTCAACTGTTTATGAAAAATCATTATTTTATCGCTATTTCCAGCGTTATGGGGGTTTTGCAGCTAGTCGATCTATTTAAATGTTTATAAAGAATTATTTATTTATCGCTCTCCCCAGCGTTATGTGGGTTTAGAGCTTGTTGATTGATTCAGTTGTTTATGAAAAATAATTTTTTTTCGCTATTTCCAGCGTTATGGGGGTTTTGGAGCTTGTCAGTTTATTGAAATGTATATACAAAATTATTTATTTATCGCTCTCCCCAGCGTTATGGGGGTAACGAGCTCGTCGAATTATTTAAATGCTTATAAAAAATTATTTACTTATCGCTCTCCCTAGCGTTATGTGGGTTGGGAGTTTGTCGGTTTATTTTATTGTTTATAAAAAATATATTTACTTATCGCTATCCCCAGCGTTATGGGGGTTTAAAGCTTATTGGTTTATTCAGTTGTTTAAAAAAAATTATGTATTTGTCGCTCTCCTCAGCGTTTTGTTGGTTATGAGCTAGTCGATCTATTTAAATGTTTTTACAAAATTATTTACTTATCGCTCTCCCCAGCTTTATGTGGGTTGGGAGTTTGTCGGTTTATTTTATTGTTTATAAAAAATTATTTACTTATCGCTATCCCCAGCGTTATGGGGGTTACGAGCTTGGTGGATTATTTAATTGTTTGTTAAAAATTATTTTTTTATCGCTATTTCCAGCGTTATGAGGGTTTTGGAGCTTGTCAGTTTATTGAAATGTATATACAAAATTATTTATTTATCGCTCTCCCCAGCGTTATGGGGGTAACGAGCTCGTCGAATTATTTGAATGCTTACACAAAATTATTTATTTATCGCTCACCCCAGCGTTATGTGGGTTACGAGCTAGTCGATCTATTTAAATGTTTATAAAAAATTATTTACTTATCGCTATCCCCAGCGTTGTGGGGGTTACGAGCTTGTCAGATTATTTAATTGTTTGTAAAAAATACTTTAATTATCACTCTCCCCAGCATTATGGGGATTTTGGAACTTGTTGGTTTATTCAATTGTTTATAAAAATCATTTAATTATCGCTATTCCCAGCGTTATGGGGGTTTAGAGCTTGTTGAATTATTCAGTTGTTTATGAAAAATTATTTTTTTATCGCTCTCCCCAGCGTTATGTGGGTTTAGAGCTTGTTGGTTTATTCAGTTGTTTAATAAAATTATTTTGTTATCGCTCAACCCAGCGTTATGTGGGTTACGAGCTAGTCGATCTATTTAAATGTTTATACAGAATTATTTATTTATCGCTCTCCCCAGCGTTATGTGGGTTGAGAGTTTGTCGGTTTTTTTTATTGTTTATAAAAAATTATTTACTTATCGCTATCCCCAGCGTTATGGGGGTTACGAGCCTATCGGATTATTTAATTGTTTGTAAAAAATAATTTTTTTATCGCTATTTCCAGCGTTATGGGGGTTTTGGAGCTTGTCAGTTTATTGAAATGTATATACAAAATTATTTATTTATCGCTCTCCCCATCGTTATGGGGGTAACGAGCTCGTCGAATCATTTAAATGCTTATAAAAAATTATTTACTTATCGCTCTCCCCAGCGTTATGGGGGTTTAGAGCTTGTCGGTTTATTTTATTGTTTATAAAAAATTATTAACTTATCGCTATCCCCAGCGTTATGGGGGTTACGAGCTTGTTGGATTATTTAATTGTTTGTAAAAAGTTATTTATTTATCGTTCTCCCCAGCGTTATGTGGGTTGAGAGCTTGTCAGTTTATTTAATTGTTTATAAAAAATTCTTTATTTATCACTCTCCCCAGCGTTATGGGGATTTTGGAACTTGTCGGTTTATTCAATTGTTTATAAAAAATCATTTATTTATAGCTATTCCCAGCGTTATGGGGGTTACGAGCTTGTCGAATTATTTGAATGCTTATAAAAATTTATTGATTTATCGCTCTCCCCAGCGTTATGTGGGTTTAGAGCTTGTTGGTTTATTCAGTTGTTGATGAAAATTTTTTTTTATCGCTCTCCCCAGCGTTATGTGGGTTTAGAGCTTGTTGGTTTATTCAGTTGTTAAAAAAAATTTATTTATTTATCGCTCAGCCGAGCGTTATGTGGGTTACGAGCTAGTCGATCTATTTAAATGTTTTTACAAAATTATTTACTTATCGCTATCCCCAGCGTTATGGGGGTTACGAGCTTGGTGGATTATTCAATTGTTTGTTAAAAATTATTTTTTTATCGCTATTTCCAGCGTTATGAGGGTTTTGGAGCTTGTCAGTTTATTGAAATGTATATACAAAATTATTTATTTATCGCTCTCCCCAGCGTTATGTGGGTTTAGAGCTTGTTGGTTTATTCAGTTGTTTATGAAAAAATTTTTTTTTATCGCTCTCCCCAGCGTCATGTGGGTTTAGAGCTTGTTGGTTTATTCAGTTGTTTAAAGAAAATTATTTTGTTATCGCTCAACCCCACGTTATGTGGGTTACGAGCTAGTCGATCTATTTAAATGTTTATACAAAATTATTTATTTATCGCTCTCCCCAGCGTTATGTGGGTTGAGAGTTTGTCGGTTTTTTTTATTCTTTATAAAAATTTCTTTATTTATCGCTCTCCCCAGCGTTATGGGGATTTTGGAACTTGTCGGTTTATTCAACTGTTTATGAAAAATCATTATTTTATCGCTATTTCCAGTGTTATGGGGGTTTTGCAGCTAGTCGATCTATTTAAATGTTTATAAAAAATTATTTATTTATCGCTCTCCCCAGCGTTATGTGGGTTTAGAGCTTGTTGATTGATTCAGTTGTTTATGAAAAATAATTTTTTTTTCGCTATTTCCAGCGTTATGGGGGTTTTGGAGCTTGTCAGTTTATTGAAATGTATATACAAAATTATTTATTTATCGCTCTCCCCAGCGTTATGGGGGTAACGAGCTCGTCGAATTATTTAAATGCTTATAAAAAATTATTTACTTATCGCTCTCCCTAGCGTTATGTGGGTTGGGAGTTTGTCGGTTTATTTTATTGTTTATAAAAAATTATTTACTTATCGCTATCCCCAGCGTTATGGGGGTTTAAAGCTTATTGGTTTATTCAGTTGTTTAAAAAAAATTATGTATTTGTCGCTCTCCTCAGCGTTTTGTTGGTTATGAGCTAGTCGATCTATTTAAATGTTTTTACAAAATTATTTACTTATCGCTCTCCCCAGCTTTATGTGGGTTGGGAGTTTGTCGGTTTATTTTATTGTTTATAAAAAATTATTTACTTATCGCTATCCCCAGCGTTATGGGGGTTACGAGCTTGGTGGATTATTTAATTGTTTGTTAAAAATTATTTTTTTATCGCTATTTCCAGCGTTATGAGGGTTTTGGAGCTTGTCAGTTTATTGAAATGTATATACAAAATTATTTATTTATCGCTCTCCCCAGCGTTATGGGGGTAACGAGCTCGTCGAATTATTTGAATGCTTACACAAAATTATTTATTTATCGCTCACCCCAGCGTTATGTGGGTTACGAGCTAGTCGATCTATTTAAATGTTTATAAAAAATTATTTACTTATCGCTATCCCCAGCGTTGTGGGGGTTACGAGCTTGTCAGATTATTTAATTGTTTGTAAAAAATACTTTAATTATCACTCTCCCCAGCATTATGGGGATTTTGGAACTTGTCGGTTTATTCAATTGTTTATAAAAATCATTTACTTATCGCTATTCCTAGCGTTATGGGGGTTTAGAGCTTGTTGAATTATTCAGTTGTTTATGAAAAATTATTTTTTTATCGCTCTCCCCAGCGTTATGTGGGTTTAGAGCTTGTTGGTTTATTCAGTTGTTTAATAAAATTATTTTGTTATCGCTCAACCCAGCGTTATGTGGGTTACGAGCTAGTCGATCTATTTAAATGTTTATACAGAATTATTTATTTATCGCTCTCCCCAGCGTTATGTGGGTTGAGAGTTTGTCGGTTTTTTTTATTGTTTATAAAAAATTATTTACTTATCGCTATCCCCAGCGTTATGGGGGTTACGAGCCTATCGGATTATTTAATTGTTTGTAAAAAATAATTTTTTTATCGCTATTTCCAGCGTTATGGGGGTTTTGGAGCTTGACAGTTTATTGAAATGTATATACAAAATTATTTTTTTATCGCTCTCCCCAGCGTTAAGTGGGTTTAAAGCTTGTTGGTTTATTCAGTTGTTTAAGAAAAATTATTTATCCATCGCTCTCCCCAGCGTTGTGTGGGTTACGAGCTGTTACGTGACAAGGTCCGTAAAATAATAATTAATCATTATTAATTTTATTAATGTTATTTCAATCGTAATTAAGAATTTTTACCAAGAAAGTTCTTCTGAGTCAGCACTCGTTCCCACGAGTCGAGCTGATCGTCATCACCTGAGGAAAAGGTGGGGGACGCAAGCTCGGCTTCGCGAGGAGCGCGTGCAGCAAAAGAGAGCAGTACCGAATGAACTGTAATTAGCATTGTATCGCGCCTTAAAATATTTTTCTTTGTATAACTAAAACTCTTCTATTCCGAATATTTCTTTATTATATTAATTAAATTTCCACGACTAAAAGCCTTGTTAAAGTATAAAGAAGAATATAATTTATAGTGACCGCATTGTAGTGACCAAATAAGTTTAATTAGTGTTGCGCGAACAATATTCTTAAAAGAAGTGAAATAGCGACCGCGAGAAATAAACAATTGTGTATTACGACCAAATCCTTAATAAATCATTACTAGTGAAAATCTGTGTCTTCTGAACTCCTTCTTCACCTAGCCTTGCAGCTGCCAGTCGAGACCGAGTCGTCCAGTTACCAGTAAGCAGAACAAGGTAAATTCTCATATTACTAGACCTAATTTTTATATTCGCGTGCCTAACGTCATCATACGAGGGTGGATCGTCTACCCCGGGTTTAATTAAATTTCCCTTTCCCCGGGCTGCTAGAAGTAAAGGGAGGAAGTCGTGTGTCCCGTGACACAGAACTTCACAAATGGTAGCTGGAGCGTAGTTCAGACCACCCGAGAGTAGGACTAGTCTAATTTAGTTAAAATTTTAATTTAAAAAAAAAAAAAATATCATAGTTTTAATTTAGCATTGTTTAACTTTAGTTTTTTAGAAAAAATAAAATTCGCCAAGACTCGTCGCGCACGCAACAGTCTTGTAAGTTAAGGTTGTTAAAAATAAGTAATTCATCAATTATTTTTTTTCTCAAATTTAAATTTAATTATTAAATCCCGATAGAAGTTAGCTTTAACGAAAAAGAAAAGATTTTTTTTTCTTTTTGAAAATTTTTTCCTTTCTTCATAATTTTTTTACTAGCTTAAATCGAGAATAGTTTAGGATTAGTGCAAAAAAAAAAAAAAAATTTTTTATTAATCAGCGCGAAAGAAAATTTTTGCGTCAGAAAAATTCCATTCGAAAAAAAAAATATCGAATTACAACCGGTAACGAGGAATTTATTTATCGCTGACACAGAGCATACGCTCTTTGTGTAGGGAAATCGTCGAGTTAAAATAACGACAGTGAAAAAAAAAAAAAAGAAGAAGAACGCGCTTATTGCAGCGTCACACTTCAATTTTTTTTTTTGTTGTTAGTCCGCCACCACACCTTACAATTTCGGTTGCTCGGTCGCAGAGCAACAGAAATAGTTCAACAAAGTGACTGACCGGCATCCCGGCAGCACTTGTCGGGAAAAGTAATTTCACCGGCCGGCGCGGCTCTTATTGGACGCGGCGCGAAACAGAGGTGCAGCCTCTGCACCAAGAGTAGGCGGAGCCCCGCCCACCACCTTCTCCCATTGGCTACCGCTAACCAATCGACCAACAGTGGCGGATCCAAGGGGGGGCGGTGGGGGCGATCGCCCCCCCCAAAAAAATTTTTTGGAAGGTATTTTAGATGCAAGTTCAACAAAAAAACTTATCGGCTATCCCCCAAATACCCTGGGCGTCCAAAATCAACAAGAAAACTTATTGGCTATCCTCCAAATACCCTGGGCGCCCGAGTTCAACAAAAAAACTGATCAGCTATCCCCCAAGCTCTAAACCCCCAAATACCCTGGGCGCCCAAGTTCAATAAATAAACTGATCAGCTATCCCGCAAGCTCTAAACCCCTAAAACCCTGGGCGCCCGAGTTAAAAAAAAAAACTTATCATCTATCCCTCAAGCTTTAAACCTCCAAAACCCTGGGCGCCCGAGTTTAATAAATAAACTGATCAGCTACCCCCCCAAGCTTTAAACCCCCAAAACCCTGGGCGTCCGAGTTCAACAAAAAGACTGATCAGCTATCCCCCAAGCTCTAAACCCCCAAAACCCTGGGCGTCCGAGTTCAACAAAAAGACTGATCAGCTATCCCCCAAGCTCTAAACTCCCAAAACCCTGGGCGTCCGAGATCAACAAAAAAACTGATCAACTAGCCCCCAAGCTCTAGACCCCCAAAACTCTAGGCGTCTGAGTTCAACAAAAAGACTGATCAGCTATCCCCCAAGCTCTAAACCCCCAAAACCCTGGGCGTCCGAGTTCAACAAAAAAACTGATCAGCTATCCCTCAAGCTCTAAACCTCCAAAACCCTGGGCGCCTGAGTTCAATAAATAATCTGATCAGCCAGGGGCGGCGCTACCCGATTTTCTGGGTGTGGAATTCTTAAAAAAAAAAAAAAAAAAGCTTATCGCTCCTAAAGATGAGCTTTTTTTGAAACTTACGTCTAAAAAAAAAAAAAAAAAACTGGTAAGCTATCCCCCAAGCTTTAAACCCCCAAATACCCTGGGGGCCCGGATTCAACAAAAAAATTGATCAGCTATCCCCCAAATGCTAAACTCTCAAATACTCTGGGCACCCAAGGTCAACGAAAAAACTGATCAGCTATCCCCCAAGCTCTAAAACCCTAAAATCCTGGGCGTCAAGTTCAATAAATAATCTGATCAGCTATCCCCCAAGCTCTAAACCCTCCAAACCCAGGGCGTAGAGTTCAATGGATAAACTGATCAGCTATCCCCGAAGCCTTGAACCCCCAAATACCCTGGGCGCCCGAGTTCAACATAAAAACTGATCAGCTATGCCCCAAGCTCTAAACCCCCAAATACCCTGGGCGCTCAAGTTCAATAAATAAACTGATCAGCTATCCCATAAGCTCTAAACCCCTAAAACCCTGGGCGCCCGAGTTCAACAAAAAAACTGTCGGGCTAGCCCCCAAGCTTTAAACCCCCAAATACCCTGGGCGCCCGAGTTCAACAAAAAAACTGGTGGGCTAGCCCCCAAGCTTTAAACCCCCAAATACCCTGGGGGCCCGGATTCAACAAAAAAATTGATCAGCTATCCCCCAAATGCTAAACTCTCAAATACTCTGGGCACCCAAGGTCAACGAAAAAACTGATCAGCTATCCCCCAAGCTCTAAAACCCTAAAATCCTGGGCGTCAAGTTCAATAAATAATCTGATCAGCTATCCCCCAAGCTCTAAACCCTCCAAACCCAGGGCGTAGAGTTCAATGGATAAACTGATCAGCTATCCCCGAAGCCTTGAACCCCCAAATACCCTGGGCGCCCGAGTTCAACATAAAAACTGATCAGCTATCCCATAAGCTCTAAACCCCTAAAACCCTGGGCGCCCGAGTTCAACAAAAAAACTGGTGGGCTAGCCCCCAAGCTCTAAACTCCCAAATACCCTGGGCGCCCGAGGTCAACGAAAAATCTGATCAGCTATACTCCAAGCTCTAAGCCCCCAAAACCCTGAGCGACGAGTTCAATAAATAATCTGATCAGCTATCCCCCAAGCTCTAAACTCTCCAAACCCAGGGCGTAGAGTTCAATGGATAAACTGATCAGCTATGCCCCAAGCTCTGGACCCCCCAGACCCTGGGCGCCTGAGTTCAACAAAAAAACTGGTCGGCTATCCACCAAGCTTTGAACCCCCAAATACCCTGGGCGCCCGAGTTCAACAAAAAAACTGGTGGGCTAGCCCTCAAGCTCTAAACTTCCAAATACCCTGGGCGCCCAAGGTCAACGAAAAAACTGATCAGCTATGCCCCAAGCTCTGAACCCCCCAGACCCTGGGCGCCCGAGTTCAATAAAAAAACTGGTCGGCTATCCACCAAGCTTTGAACCCCCAAATACCCTGGGCGCCCGAGTTCAACAAAAAAACTGGTGTGCTAGCCCTCAAGCTCTAAACTCCCAAATACCCTGGGCGCCCGAGTTCAACAAAAAAACTGGTGTGCTAGCCCCTAAGCTCTAAACCCCCAAATACCCTGGGCGCCCGAGTTCAACAAAAAAACTGGTCAGCTATCCTCCACAGGGGAACTCGGGCACCCAGGGTATTCGGGGGTTCAGAACTTGGGGGATAGCTGACCATTTTTTTTGTTGACCTTGGGCGCCCAGGGTATTTGGGGGTTTAGAGCTTGGGGGATAGCCGACCAGTTTTTTCGTCCACCAAATTTAAATTATTGGTTTTAAAAAAATTGGTTTTCCTACTTTCACGTCTTACATAAATTTGATTAAATATTTTATTTGGTCAAAAACTTCAACTTATAATTTCAGGGTCTGGAATTCCATACCCACTTTCAATCTGGGTCTGGGTCCTTCCATACCATCCAGAGGGCTGGCGCCGCCCCTGTGATCAGCTATCCAACAAGATGTAATCATCCAAATCCCCTAGACACCCGAGTTCAATAAATAAGCTGATCAGCTATCCCCCAAGCTTTAACCCCCAAATATCCTGGGCGCCCGAGTTCCACAAAAAAACTGATCAGCTAGCCCCCAAGCTCTAAACCCCCAATACTGTCGGGGTGTTTTTTTTTTTTTTTTTTCAATTTTTACATTTTTACCAGCATTTTGAAAATTTTTACCTCAAAATGACGCCATTTAGTTAAAAATAAAAAATTTAAAAGAGTGGCTCGACAGCGCCTAGAAAAACTTATCCTTTAACTAAATCTTCTTTCAAATTGTGTTTCAGATAAGCCAGTGCCAAGTACGAGTGGCCACCGCAAAAAACTTTTTTCGAAAGGTCTCGCCGTAAATTCCCTGCCAGAGACTCAAATCTTAATATTTTTACCTCAAAATTGGACAAAAGCTTCTTTAAATGTTACTTAATAAAGTTCTATATTTTACAATAAACTTGGTTTGCTTGATTTCATTTCAATAATCTTCAAAAAAAGCATTTTTTTTCGCTCGTTTGACCATACTATCTCCTTAAAGCTTGGGGGATAGCTGATCGATCATTTATCGAACTCGGCGCCCAGGGCTTGGGGGGTTTCAGGCTTGAGGGATAACTGACCGAGGGTTTTTAATTGAGAAGAAAATAAATTTGACTAGAAGAGTATGAACACACAATCGCCCGGTAGCTCAGTGGTAGAGCGACTGCCCGGAATGCAGGAGGTCGTGTGTTCGAATCTCACCTGGGACAATTTTTTTCTTCTCAATTTTTTCATTTATTTAAAAACTGAGGGAATACTCTAGGTGAAATGATATTTTCACTAGATTTTTAATTATTTAAATGCCCGAATAATCAACACAAAGTCATCATCTTAACTAATTTGAAATTTCGTTGGGCAATACAAAGTTGAGTATGAATATACTTACATGAGTAATATCGACCCTGATTGAGAGGTAGGTCGCAATGGGAAAAATGGGTGGGTACGGGGAATCGGGTTTTTAATTGAGAAGAAAATAAATTTGACTAGAAGAGTATGAACACACAATCGCCCGGTAGCTCAGTGGTAGAGCGACTGCCCGGAATGCAGGAGGTCGTGTGTTCGAATCTCACCTGGGACAATTTTTTTCTTCTCAATTTTTTCATTTATTTAAAAACTGAGGGAATACTCTAGGTGAAATGATATTTTCACTAGATTTTTAATTATTTAAATGCCCGAATAATCAACACAAAGTCATCATCTTAACTAATTTGAATTTCGTTGGGCAATACAAAGTTGAGTATGAATATACTTACATGAGTAATATCGACCCTGATTGAGAGGTAGGTCGCAATGGGAAAAATGGGTGGGTACGGGGAATCGGGTTTTTAATTGAGAAGAAAATAAATTTGACTAGAAGAGTATGAACACACAATCGCCCGGTAGCTCAGTGGTAGAGCGACTGCCCGGAATGCAGGAGGTCGTGTGTTCGAATCTCACCTGGGACAATTTTTTTCTTCTCAATTTTTTCATTTATTTAAAAACTGAGGGAATACTCTAGGTGAAATGATATTTTCACTAGATTTTTAATTATTTAAATGCCCAAATAATCAACACAAAGTCATCATCTTAACTAGTTTGAAATTTCGTTGGGCAATACAAAGTTGAGTATGAATATACTTACATGAGTAATATCGACCCTGATTGAGAGGTAGGTCGCAATGGGAAAAATGGGTGGGTACGGGGAATCGGGTTTTTAATTGAGAAGAAAATAAATTTGACTAGAAGAGTATGAACACACAATCGCCCGGTAGCTCAGTGGTAGAGCGACTGCCCGGAATGCAGGAGGTCGTGTGTTCGAATCTCACCTGGGACAATTTTTTTCTTCTCAATTTTTTCATTTATTTAAAAACTGAGGGAATACCCTAGGTGAAATGATATTTTCACTAGATTTTTAATTATTTAAATGCCCGAATAATCAACACAAAGTCATCATCTTAACTAATTTGAAATTTCGTTGGGCAATACAAAGTTGAGTATGAATATACTTACATGAGTAATATCGACCCTGATTGAGAGGTAGGTCGCAATGGGAAAAATGGGTGGGTACGGGGAATCGGGTTTTTAATTGAGAAGAAAATAAATTTGACTAGAAGAGTATGAACACACAATCGCCCGGTAGCTCAGTGGTAGAGCGACTGCCCGGAATGCAGGAGGTCGTGTGTTCGAATCTCACCTGGGACAATTTTTTTCTTCTCAATTTTTTCATTTATTTAAAAACTGAGGGAATACTCTAGGTGAAATGATATTTTCACTAGATTTTTAATTATTTAAATGCCCGAATAATCAACACAAAGTCATCATCTTAACTAATTTGAATTTCGTTGGGCAATACAAAGTTGAGTATGAATATACTTACATGAGTAATATCGACCCTGATTGAGAGGTAGGTCGCAATGGGAAAAATGGGTGGGTACGGGGAATCGGGTTTTTAATTGAGAAGAAAATAAATTTGACTAGAAGAGTATGAACACACAATCGCCCGGTAGCTCAGTGGTAGAGCGACTGCCCGGAATGCAGGAGGTCGTGTGTTCGAATCTCACCTGGGACAATTTTTTTCTTCTCAATTTTTTCATTTATTTAAAAACTGAGGGAATACTCTAGGTGAAATGATATTTTCACTAGATTTTTAATTATTTAAATGCCCAAATAATCAACACAAAGTCATCATCTTAACTAGTTTGAAATTTCGTTGGGCAATACAAAGTTGAGTATGAATATACTTACATGAGTAATATCGACCCTGATTGAGAGGTAGGTCGCAATGGGAAAAATGGGTGGGTACGGGGAATCGGGTTTTTAATTGAGAAGAAAATAAATTTGACTAGAAGAGTATGAACACACAATCGCCCGGTAGCTCAGTGGTAGAGCGACTGCCCGGAATGCAGGAGGTCGTGTGTTCGAATCTCACCTGGGACAATTTTTTTCTTCTCAATTTTTTCATTTATTTAAAAACTGAGGGAATACCCTAGGTGAAATGATATTTTCACTAGATTTTTAATTATTTAAATGCCCGAATAATCAACACAAAGTCATCATCTTAACTAATTTGAAATTTCGTTGGGCAATACAAAGTTGAGTATGAATATACTTACATGACCGATTATTTATTGAACTCGACGCCCAGGGTTTTGGGGGCTTAGAGCTTGGGGGATAGCTGATAAGTTTTTTTGTTGAATTCGGGTGCCCAGGGTATTTGGGGGCTTACAGCTTGGGGGATAGCTGATCAGTTTTTTTGTTGTACTCGAGCGCCCAGGGTTTTGGGGGCTTAGAGCTTGGGGGATAGCTGATCAGTTTTTTTGTTGAACTCGGGTGCCCAGGGTATTTGGGGGCTTACAGCTTGGGGGATAGCTGATCAGTTTTTTTGTTGAACTCGGGTGCCCAGGGTTTTGGGGGCTTAGAACTTGGGGGATAGCTGATAAGTTTTTTTGTTGAACTCGGGGGCCCAGGGTTTTAGGGGGCTTACAGCTTGGGGGATAGCTGATCAGTTTTTTTGTTGAACTCGGGCGCCCAGGGTTTTAGGGGTTTAGAGCTTGGGGGATAGCTGATCAGTTTTTTTGTTGAACTCGGGTGCCCAGGGTATTTGGGGGTTTAGAGCTTGGGGGATAGCTGATTAACGCCTAAGCTAATTTTGACCTAACATTTATTGTTCAAGACAATAATTACCAAATAAAAAAGTTTCTTTTCGTGACTTAGGGATATTATTAATCCATAAATTCATATTTTAATCCGATAGTTGAACGGAAAAATTTTTTTTTACACCTAAATTTGATTTTTTTAGAGGCAATTAAATATAACGAATTAAATACATGTTGAGTATTTTTTCGAGAATAATAGAAGAAAATAGAAAAGTATAAATAAAAATAATAATTTTTTTTATTTTTTTTTGAAGGATCAATTTTTACTTAAAGTATAAATAATTATTAAATTTAAACCTTACAGAATTGCTTACAGGCATACAAAATTTTTTTGTTATTAATTGCATTAATTAAAATTAAATAAATATTTGAGTAACATTAAATGAGCACATTGGGCAAATCAAAGAAAATTTTTTTTTTACAGTGTGTTTATTCGCAGTTAAAGTACAATCGATAATAATCAGTGAATTTTTTTTCTTTTTTTTTGCATTTTTTTCAATCTTTCCAAGTCAATATTTATTAGCAGTGAACACATTTTGAAAAAAAAAAAAAAATTTCTTCCACCCAAGTTTAGAAAAAGAAGATTTTTTTTTGGAAATTTATTAACGTAAATAATCCCTACCGGAAAAATAGACCGTACAAGCAACTGACAATATCTTGTATAAGTAGAAAAGAAAGGAAACAGAAATTTTTATTTATACTGATAACCTAGTGAAATTGCACATGTCGAGCATAAAATCCAGCACTATAGTAATTTACGGGCAAGTTCATTCGTCTTTGTCGATAACTTTAAAAAGGTTGTTTCAAAAACATCCAATTAAAGTAGTGTCCGATTTTTATTACTTAGACGATTTGCTAGTTTGGGTGCGTTAAATATTAACGGTCATCGTGCGCTAAGGTTCCTCGAACCGAATAACGATAGACCTCTTGGCGACTGCCCTCGTGAGAAGACTGGGAACATTTATAAAATATTGCATGCCATAGTTTATTAATATTATTCAAAATAATTATTCCTAAGACCAAAATTTCCCTGACCAAAGTCCACCGTGGCTGACCAATTCCTCCGCCTCTGACCTAATTACGACCAAAAGAGAGAACCCTCGTATTCGTGGACCTAATAGCCTATCGCAAGATAAGCTTGACCAAAAATTGCGATCGACCAATAAAATTTTTCTGAAAGAGAAAAAAAAAAAAAAATAATAATATCCTCTCTCCAGACGCCCCATTTAATTTGATCAAACAAGACCACACTGATTCCCGGTGAATCCTGCAAACAAACCCATTGACAGTGGATTGGCAGTTAGGCTGGTGCCAGTTAAACTCCGGCGAAATGGTGAATGAAGCCAATACAGACGCGCCTGTGCAGGGCAATTTAACGCAAGCGATGAGCACTACACTCAGTGCACTCGCGAACAGCCTATGCCTACAGAATGCCATCGCGGGTCTGAGCACTTACGATGGAAGCAACATACCACTTAAGGACTTTTTGCAAGATGTTAGAAATGTAGAAGAAAGTGTCTCCGCTGAACAAAAGGATGGCTACAAAGGGCAGTACTGAGCAAGTTGAGGGGTGCAGCTAAAGATTGCACGTGGGGCCAAAACTTCGATAACCTAGAAGCCCTATGTAGTCATCTTAAGAAGAGGTTTGCCCCAGGGAAAGGATTTGCTTACTACAACAATAAGCTTCATACCTTGCAGATGAGACAAGGTGACACAGTGGGAGGATTTAAAGATCAAATTAATATCCTCATTAGATGTGCACGCACCGCCTTAAAAGAAGAAAAAGCCGGGGAATTTCATGAGAAAATGATGGTTCCCCTACTTGAAGCAGCCGTAGACGTTTTTATCAAAGGCCTTCCAGCAAGTCTTAGTCAGTGGGTAGATGCTACTAAACCAGACTCCCTGGAAAAGGCATATGAGGAAGCGGTAAGGCTTGAATCCCGAATGGATGCGCGCATCATTCCGGATGCCCGCCAACGCTCGAATTATCGTCTCCCTGATAACAGGAAACCTGACGACCGAGCAGCCTACGTAGGTTGGATTCAAGAGGGGGATGAATCGAACGAATGGTATCCATGGCCTGGAACGGGTGAACAAATGGACCAAGGGGAGCAGTGGCAAGAACTGGTCCCTTACATGGGCGAACAACCTAGCGAGGTATACTATCAACAGGTACCCCAGACCTACCAAAACCAGCAATCAGGGTATGCGAATACAAAACCCACGCAACCCTAAATGCAGATGCCAACACCCCCGCAGCGACCACCCTATCCTAGAGCGCCAAACCCAAACATGGCTCCACAAGGATATTGGGCACCTCCACAAGGTTATTGGCTGCCACCACCCCAGGGCTACAACCCTTATTATGGAGTTCCCAGACCAACCTTCCGACCAGTGGCACCACCAAGGCCTAGAACTTGGGATCCAGACAGAAGTCAGACCAATAAGGCACCAAATTATCAGTACCCGAGATACGGACCACCACAAGGACCACGGATGAATATGCCAGCAAACCCTCCCAGAGCAGTAGGACCACCGCAAATGGCCACCAATCCTGCCATGCCCCCGGCGCAATGCCAGCATGTAGCTATGGAGGATATGAATTTACGGCCCACTCCGCAGTACCAACATCCTTTAAACTGGATGGAGGCCCGCCCAGTCATGGTGGCGGGCCAGCCTCAAGGGACACCCGTACCAATGATAAACCAACCCGTAACGAGCCAAGCAGCTCAAACGATGCAGATTCAGACGGCAGGAACGCCGCGATCAACTTTGCTGTCTGCGCGTACTCTGCAGAACTCGCAATAGACCCAGACCCAGGTACACACATCAGGGTGTATCTCCCGCACGAGCAACGACACCTTGTGCTTATGTTAGACACTGGCTCAGCAGTCAACCTAATCAAACTTCAAGCCTTGCACCCAGATGCCCAAGTGGAGACCGCAGTCGTGATACCCCTTGTAGGGATCGCGGCACAAGAAGTAATGACCCTGGGCATTACTTGGGTACCCATAGGGGACCAAAGTGTACTTTTCCACGTGGTTCCCGACCAATTCCCAATACGTTATGACGGAATACTAGGGCGAGTATTTCTGAAGCAGAATGAAGCTGTCATATCATATTATAAGAATAAAATTATGATCAGTGGAGACCTAATGAACCCCATTCCCTTTTTGGATTCTGAAGGGTATGAAGTAGTTGACCAAGAGCGTGGACTCGAACCCCGAGCACCAGTGCAAGAAGAAGTTCATGCGGTTAAGGTCGAAAACAGGCCGCCGATAGAAGTGAAATTAAAGAAACCGTTGGAACCGGTTGAACCAATAAACGACCCTGAACCTGCCCCCGCGGGGAAGACCGAAACCAATAACGCCTCATGGACCTTAAAGAAACGGTGTCGACAGGTTATTAGTGTTAACTTAATTAATCCCAACATGAAAACCGGATACCTGCCTATAATTAGCAAGACCCCTGGAGTGTTCATCGGAAATGCTCTTGTTACCAGTGAAAATGGAAGCTGCAAGGTTTTAGCAGTAAATACGAATGAAGAAGATGTAGTAATAGAAATTAACCCTCAGGAATTGA
Source organism: Encarsia formosa (assembly GCA_038277355.1). Classification (NCBI taxonomy): domain Eukaryota; kingdom Metazoa; phylum Arthropoda; class Insecta; order Hymenoptera; family Aphelinidae; genus Encarsia; species Encarsia formosa. The sequence goes on along the minus strand of CM076186.1, from coordinate 64,695,449 downwards.
TTCCTTGCGAATATGACGCGCCGCCTTTTGATCCTGATTCCGACACAGAACCGGAATGTGAAGAGATAACGGATGAAAAGGAAAGAGTGCATCGTGTTCTAGAGCTGTTGGACACCGAGGAGTTAAATCAGGAGGAGAAGGACCAAGTTAACCAAATAGTTCGAGATTATCACGACGTATTTCTTCTCCCAGGAGATAAATTGTCATGCACCGACATGGTGGAGCATGAAATTCCGACCGAAGACAACGTCCCCCGTTCACACCAAGCAATACCGACATCCCCCTGTACATAAACAGGCAATGTTGGAAGATATCGAAAAGAAACTTCATGACGACATTATCGAACCCTCTACGAGCCCCTACCAAAGTCCGGTTTGGATTTTGCCCAAGAAAAAAGACAGTCAGGGCAGATCCCGTTGGAGGATGGTGGTAGACTTCAGATCCTTGAATTCCAAAACGATAGGGGACTCGTATCCTCTTCCGTGCATTTCGGACATCCTGGACCAATTAGGAGACTCGGTATACTTCTCCACGTTCGATTTAGCCAGTGGATTTCATCAGATCCCCATGAAATTGAGTGATAGACCCAAGACCGCGTTTTCAACAATCACAGGACATTGGCAATTCAAGAAAATGCCCAAGGGACTCAAGAATGCACCTGCCACGTTCCAACGTCTTATGGATACTGTTAGGTCTTCAGAACGTCGAAATGCTCGTATATTTAGACGACATCATAATCTACGCCAGCGATCTTATAGACCACTTGCGCAAAGTACACCTACTACTCGGTCGCCTTAGGCAAGCAAAACTTGTCCTACAGCCGGATAAAGTGCTGTTCCTTAGACGAGAAGTCGCATTTCTGGGGCATATAGTGTCTGAGAAGGGATGCGAGCCCAACCCCGACAAAATCATTGCGATGCAAAACTACCCCCGGCCCCGCAATGTTACACACATACGTTCATTCACTGCTCTAGCCGGGTACTACAGGAGGTTTATAAAAGATTTCAGCAAAATTGCGAAACCTCTTTATGACCTTACAAAAAAAGATACTAAATTTGAGTGGACCGAAGCCCAAGAAGAAAGCTTTAAAACATTGAAGAAAAGGCTCTGCGAGGCCCCCATATTACAATTTCCCGACTTCAATAAAAAATTTACGCTCACAACGGATGCTTGTGACTATGCTGTTGGAGCGGTACTTAGCCAAGAGAAGGATGGGTTCGATCATCCGGTTGCGTACCTATCCCGAAGTCTTACGGGGGCCGAACTTAATTATAGCACCACAGAAAAGGAATGCGTTGCTGTATTACACGCATTCCGCAAGTTTAGAACCTATTTGCTGGGAAAACGCTTCCTGCTCATAAGCGACCACGAACCCTTGAGCTGGATGCATAATCAAAAGGACCCTGGCAAAAGGATGCTGCGTTGGATGTTGAAATTCACCGACTATGAGTACGATTTCAAGTATAAGCCGGGTAAACTCAAAAGCAATGCCGATGCCCTCTCCAGGAACCCTTCGGACCGACCATTGCCAGAGGATGAGATTAACACCACTTTGCCAATGCTACGAGTACTAGTGATTGAAGGAAAAGAGGAAAGAAAATCTAAAAAGAATAACTTCGAAGGAAAAAGGATGCCTACGGGACGTATGGTCAACAACCCTGCTCCCAGCACCTCAGGAACAAAGACAAAACAGACGGCTGGAAATGAACCACTGAAAGGAATACCAAATTCCTCCTGTTTACTTCCACCCGCACAAAGGGTGCGAGCCAAATCGGTGGATGAAGAAGTAAAACCGCGTCGTGGAAGACCCCCAGGAGCCAAATCTAATAAGACTCCGCCAACGCTGGACCATAGCGGCGTAGCCCAGCGCACACGATCCAAGAATCCCTTAACTCACACAAGGGCCACGTCACTTCCACCCCCACCGAAATTAATACCGATACCTCAGCATTTGAGAGACTGTCTCAGCCCCAAGAGAGGTGAAGAACCGAAACGACAACAGGAACATCAAAAGGTAACAAGGCAGTCAAATGATGAGGATTCTACCTCTAGCGATAAAACAGCAAGCAGCTCCAGTAATGAAAGCCCATCCGGAAAAAAAAGACCTATTGTTGATTTAAAAAACAGTGGACTGCGAGATGAAACCACGGAAGACTCTTTTTCGGAAGAAGACGAATCCCAACCTGACCGGAACCCACGTACCGAAGCCGGCGATACGGACGTCAGTGCGGTTACTCCTACCGAAACAGAATCCATCGACCTGTCTGATACGGTGGAGGAGATTTTTGAAGATTCTCGAGCCTCAATCAGTCTACAAGACCTACAAGCTAGTAGTGACAAACTGAACCAGAGCCTGTTGGACCACTATGAGCGTACTAACAATTGGTATGGATTGGCCAGCCCCGAGGATGGCCAATGGCCAAGGCACTTCTCGGACGGCGACGAGAAGACAGGACCCGATAAAACCAAGGACATAACCCATTTTTCAGAAGGGGAAGAAGTTAGCGAAGAACTTCAAGATGAACTAAACCAAGCAGACCCCTACGATGACAACACCCTCGATGATAGCATCATGAGCGAACGCGTACAACGCCTGATAGCCAAAGCACGAGCTAGTACGGATAGTGAGTTAGACCGGCGAGCTTCAGCGCCTTCTGGGACCGACTCGGACGACGAATCCGGAGAAGAAGAGGATGAAGAAACAAAGACCAAGGAAACCTTTGCAAAATGGCCCCGACAAACAGGAGTATCCGTCAGTGCCGGATACAAACCAGAAACTCCGAAAGGTAGTAGTACGCCTCAGCATGCGGCATCCAAAGTGCGGTGGTCAAAACCGCCGGAACTCGAGACGATACGAGAAGATCACCAAGACTCCCCGGTGGAGTTAGAATTCAGCCAGCCAGCTCAAATAAGTCTTCCTTTCTTCTTACCGGAATTTACATGGGCACCGAGAGAGCCCCCGGACCATAGCAGGTGTTGGGACCCCGATAAACAAGAGTCCGTAGCAGTAAACAGCGAACTCCCATCGGTGAGAAGCCAACAAGGAGAGAAAGGTAAATTTATAAGGAGTAGAAATTGTCTGACTTACAAAAGAGACAACCTTGACCATTTCCTGTCAAAAGATTGCATTCCAAATGGACCTGTCAGCAGATTGCTAATAGACCTAGAAGCCATAAATCAAACGGCTCTCAGACAAAAACGCCCCCGAAAGGGACAGATTATGATCACACCGTACAAAAATCATAATGTTTTGTCCCTAATAGTGAAGAACCACTATTACGATCCAATAGAAGTGAACACCGTCAAGAAGTGTTTAGAAGGTCTTGAAAGCGTCCTATGTAAACGGAACCTCAACAGTTTTCGCATAGCCCGTAAGGGTGACCTAGCGGACCAGCTGGAACCAGGTTTGTTGGAAGAGCTTCTGCAAGAAATTTTTGGGAAAAGTCCTGTGGATGTAACCCTTTGCTTCGGCACGGTGGTAATGCCTGACCCCGATCAACGCGCCGAAATTATCAAATTGTTACATAACAGCCTTTCCGGAGGACATAAAGGAATTAACCAAACGTACCAGAAAATTCGTGAAAGGTACTATTGGAAAGGCATGCGAAATGACGTACTCGATTATATCCGTCGATGTGGGACTTGTCGGGAAATGAAGATCAATCGATGTAAAACCAGAGAAGAATTAATACTCACTGACACTCCAATAGAAGCATTCGACAAAGTATCTATCGACACCGTCGGAAAATTAAGAACAACCCCGTCAGGTAACCAGCATGTTCTTACGATGCAGTGCAATCTTACAAAATATGTGATTGCGATACCTATTCCTGACTTAAGAGCTAGCACGATAGCAGATGCTTTAGTGAAGAACCTAATATGTCAGTTCGGAGCCCCGAGAGCTCTCCTGTCAGACCGAGGGAAAAGTTTCCTCTCCACACTCATTGATGAACTTCTAAAGCTATTTAAAGTCCATCGACTCACTACTTCCGGTTATAGGCCGCAAACAAACGGAAGCCTGGAAAGATCACATGCCCCACTCATGGATTTTGTTCGATCATATTCAGAAAAATACAACGATTGGGACCGACTCATTCCCTTCGCAACTTTCACCTACAACACGAGTGTGCACTCTGCCACAAACTTCACACCTTTCGAATTGGTGTACGGAAAGGTTGCCCGATTCCCAATTAAGATTCCGAATGAGGAGAAATTGCGGACCTATAACCTCTATCTACGCGATCTGATCGTCCGACTAGACGAAATGAAAGTGATCGCTGGAGAGAGAGAGATCACGACAAAGAAAAAGACCAAAGCTCGCTATGACCAAAATACCAAAAGGTTCTGTGGCAGACCAGAAGGGTACGCCTGGGTTTTGTCCGAACCACGTATCTCGAAGTTCGACAGTTATTATAAAAAACCATTGAAAATTGTCGAGATCGTGGGAAAGAACAATGTGATTCTCGAACTCCCGAATGGGAAAAGAATTCGGAAACACATGGATAAACTCATAGGAGTCCCATCTGGCCCCGAAAGACCTGACCAAAGCAACTAATTTTTTTTATATGATTACAGATGCTAACCTATCTCTTGCTTATCTTTGTGAAAATATCCTTAAGTACGGGAGAAATGATCTATAACCTTACAACATTCCAAAGCAACCCAGGCCTCTACTACGAGAAAGTAGGGGTAGTCCATCTTAGAAGAGCAGACTGGAAGGTGATCGTCTCCGTAGAGACCGACCAAATACTTCTAACTCATGAAGTGAAAGACCGAATAGACGCACTCTCCATAAGGTGTCGAAAAAACGACGAACTTTGTGAAGAGTTCGTAGACCTAAATTTTCTGACCGTTACCTACAAAACTCTACAAGAGTTAGACCGAGAAATCAAAGACCGAATAGAAGATTTAAAAATTGAAGAAACGACCAAATCAGGAAACCAATCAAGGAAAAGACGTGTCCCGCGAATGGCCCCGTTTGGGATTGTGGGCTCCGTAGGCGAGAGCTTGTTTGGATTAGCTACCGTAGACGGAGTAGAAAGAGCCCATCGCGAAATCGACCGAATGCAACAGAACCAAAAACAATTACTCAGTCTACAGAAGGAACAAGTCCATATTGTAACTGGTGCTCTGGCAGAACTCCACAATGAGACCATGATGCAAAAGCAGAAAATCGACAAAATGGAAACAATGTTATCGCAATTGCAGTCATCACCAGACCTCCAGAAGCTGTACGTGCAATATCAAAATTTATGCCGTCAACTAAATCAATTAATAGAAATGCGCAAAGGACTGTTAAGAATCATTGCCATGGGACAGAAAAACGAACTCGCCCCTGGACTAATATCCAATGACTTCCTAATCCAAATTCGAAATGAAATAGGACAAGCCACCAAAAACCTTGTCCTCCCAATCCCAGAAAAACATTGGCGGATAGACGAAGTAGCAAAGATATCAAAGGTAGATTTAGTTCATCACCGAAACCGGCTGCTAGTGTATATCCACTTACCATTAGTAGACCATACCAACTATGAACTGCATCGAATGCACTCGCTTGGAGTTCCCCAATCCCTCAGCACGGGAGTCAATGGAACCGCCTACGTCGAGCCCTCTCATGAGTTCATTGGGGTAAGCGAAGATCAACTCCAATACTTTAAATTTGGCCAAACGGACTTCAAGGAATGTCTAAACTTAGCCTACGGGTACCTATGCGATGCAAAATTGGGAATTTGGAAAAGTTCTTACGCACCAAACTGTGAAATAACCCTATTTCTAAGGCCATCATTGGAAGCGCTTAAATTATGCGATTTAAGGTTCCATCCACAAGTTCTAGATCAATGGAGTTACCTAAAGGCTACCGGATCGTGGCTGTTCTCGTTAGCCCATGAAGAAACCCTGCAAATTCTATGCCCCCATAACACAACGATGCTCAACGTTAAAGGGCTGGGAATCCTACGAATGGCACACCAATGTGTGGGAACCTCAATAGGGATCACATTACCAAACCCGGAAATTCACGTGCAAAAAGGGGAATACCTCTACAGACCCAAAATAAACCTCACCTTATTACAACTGTACCCTGAACTGTCTGATAAGGCTCAAAATCTTCCAAGAGTCAACTGGAACAAAGGGGGTGCCCTAAGCGATAACTGGCAAACTCGACATGGGTTGCCCTTGCAAGAATTATTAACCCAACTTAAAACGTTGGAACAGAGACAAAACGACCAAACCGTCAACACAGGACTAAACCTAGGTGGATTGCTAGTACAAATGTTAGTAATCCTAGTAATCGGGTTGATTATATATATACGAGTATTAAAACCACGGATGACACCTCCGACGAGCCCTGGACCGTCACAACCCCAGGTTGGAGGAAATCTCGAGAGCACAGGGGAAGAGCGGATACCCTGTATCACACCACCCAAGGCAAACAGTACAATCCAAGAGCCCGTGACCGATTCCTAGATCCTACAACCTCATCCCAACCTTAAATGTGATAGAATGTATACTACCAATGACCAAAGTCCAAATCTAACCCTATCCTTATTTATTACAGAACGATGGATAGAAAGAATGAAGATTCCGTCCACCAATTGTTGAAGGAGAAACCGGGCCAAGACCCATCCACCATACGAGTAAAACATCCACGAGAAGTAGAATTGTGGGAGGTACTACGGGGATTAGGTCGTTATGGACCAATCGTAGGTGGATATTTAGAAACCACCAATTCCACGGGAAACGTAAGTCGAATAACATTTCAAAAAGTGCGTGATGCAGACCGAATTCGACACAACCATAAAAGACATAATGAAAACAAAGCTAAGAGGCAGCATAACGATACGGCCTCCCCACCAAAACAGCCCACGAGATCAGTTCAATCAGTCATACGAAAGGCCCAAGCCACCGGGCAAAAGGAAGGGCGGCAAGAAAGACCGAAGACACCTAACGTCGACCACTACGGAAAACCACTCTATAAAAGACCGCAAGAAGTGCCCCACCTCTGGAGCGAACAGCTCCCAGAACCAGAAATAACCACCATAAATAATACCGGTGCGAAAGATAACATCGATTACAATAGGCTCTTCTGTATGTTGCCGGAAGAAATACCGATTGAATATCGAGACGAGTTATTTTTCAAGGAATTCGCGCAATTCGGACCATTGGAGTACTACCAAACAATCCACGACCGTCAAGGGCGACTGAAATGGGGATACGTACGTTACCTAGATCAGATCGACGTAGAACGGGCCGTTCACCAAAGTCAAAAACAGTATAAAGCGAGATACGCGACATTTCACTTTAAGTCAAGTAGAAACACGAAAATGATACAACACAGCTGCGGGCGTTGGATCGGATCCCGCACTCATAAATATCACGACCAAATATGTACAAGACAAAATGCATATCTGTCTCAAATTATCCGTGGGCAAAACTACCCACCACCAATGATGGAAGAGACGAGAGACCTACTTGACCTCGACTTCGAAGAAGACGTGGCATACATAACATACCCGCCTACCGGAGTAAATCCGAGGACAACCGACCAAATAGCCAATAATGGGCTGAAAATCCTTACACCAAGATTGGGTCAGCGAATCAATGATAACGCTAATGACCCGCAAAAACCAATAACCGAAAGCGATGCCGCTTTACCAAATATGACCGAGACCAAATACCCCCAGGAACCTGGAACATCCTGCTCAGGGGTCAATACCGAATCCAGCATCGACGACCGAAGAATGATACCAATGGAGATAGAACCCTTAGAGACTCTAGTGTAAAAGTGATAACCGAGCAGACTGTAAAATCTTGTATGAAATGTTAATGGAATGAATAAATGTATGCAAGAATGAATGTGCGAGTAATGGAGAGACATACTATTAAATTCAAGTAAAAATGAATGTGATACGAATTGATAAGATTAATTGCGTATGAATGAAACCACATGTAGGAATGTTTGCATGCGAATGAAAGAATGCGACGCGACCGATTATAAATAAACCCCGCGAACCCCATTTAACCTCACTAATAACCGTTAATGACCAAAACACGAACGAGAGCAGAATTTCAACGAAGAGCATTAACATAAATAACTTTGAAACAAAAACACTGGAACCATCATTACTAAAACTTGACTTCAACAAAGAGACCCGATTGAATGGACAAGACTAAAACAGCTACAATCAAAGAAACTCCAATGTAAAGCAGAATCTTCAAACACGGGTAACTCTGTCGAACCTACGCCAACCATAAGTAAACCTACATAAATACGCTGCTCAACCTCGACCCAATACAGATGAATCAATTGGCCAAACACATCTTACAAATGTTGAATCAACAACCTACTGAACAACCCCTAATAAAAAGGAACGAAACAGAAGATGTGATGCCAAACGTAGTGACCTTACCCATATTGACCGAGACCGAATATTCTACAAAATCTGAAGAAAAAATTACAAGGGTTAAAAGACAACGCGGAAGAACTGGAAGAAGGCGAAATTCAGGCGGAAATGGAAACCGTAGGGACTTTAGTGTAACTGAAATGAAAAGGAAAATATAATGAAGTGTAGAGTGGAAAAATGTTGACATAGTGTGCTAATCTAGTCTGTTTGAATGAATGAACAGGGAACGAATAAAAGCAGAATGAATGAAGTTAAAATGGCGCTACCTAATATTTATATTTTTTTATTTTACTATTGGTAATAAGGCTACCTAAGTATATTGTTCATTGACCCTAAAACCTACCAAAACCATTTCACTCCCTAAATCTTCTGTTGACTACTAACCAATGCAAAGAGCAGGGAACGTCTATTTTTTCCTCTCTTTCTTTATGTCGGCGAGAATAAGAAAATTTTTTGTCTAAAGACCACTGAACGGTCATTTTGAAAAAAAAATCATTAGCAAATTATATTTGTCATATATCAATTTCTCAATGGAACAACTTGACAATAGGCACTCAAAACCGCAACTTGCGACTCATCGTAGCCCTAATCACTGGTAAACATTACCGGTGGTTAAGGTGCGAGTGGATTGCATGGAACTCATCGTAGCCCTAGTCACTGGTATACATTACCGGCGGGTAAGGTGCGAGTGAGTTGCATGGGGACTTGAAGTAGCCATATCCATTGAATGATTCCAAAAAAAAAAAAAAAAAAAAAAAAGAATACCGAATATGAAAAGAAGGAAAAAAGGACGAACCCTAAGAACATCTCTTACAGAACAAAAGAAAATCTAACCTAATCCGTATATCAACCGTTATAAATACCTTATACCTAAGTCCACCAGGGACGGTGAACAATTTAAGAGGGGGATCCTGTTACGTGACAAGGTCCGTAAAATAATAAATAATCATTATTAATTTTATTAATGTTATTTCAATCGTAATTAAGAATTTTTACCAAGAAAGTTCTTCTGAGTCAGCACTCGTTCCCACGAGTCGAGCTGATCGTCATCACCTGAGGAAAAGGTGGGGGACGCAAGCTCGGCTTCGCGAGGAGCGCGTGCAGCAAAAGAGAGCAGTACCGAATTAACTGTAATTAGCATTGTATCGCGCCTTAAAATATTTTTCTTTGTATAACTAAAACTCTTCTATTCCGAATATTTCTTTATTATATTAATTAAATTTCCACGACTAAAAGCCTTGTTAAAGTATAAAAAAGAATATAATTTATAGTGACCGCATTGTAGTGACCAAATAAGTTTAATTAGTGTTGCGCGAACAATATTCTTAAAAGAAGTGAAATAGCAACCGCGAGAAATAAACAATTGTGTATTACGACCAAATCCTTAATAAATCATTACTAGTGAAAATCTGTGTCTTCTGAACTCCTTCTTCACCTAGCCTTGCAGCTGCCAGTCGAGACCGAGTCGTCCAGTTACCAGTAAGCAGAACAAGGTAAATTCTCATATTACTAGACCTAATTTTTATATTCGCGTGCCTAACGTCATCATACGAGGGTGGATCGTCTACCCCGGGTTTAATTAAATTTCCCTTTCCCCGGGCTGCTAGAAGTAAAGGGAGGAAGTCGTGTGTCCCGTGACACAGAACTTCACACGAGCTAGTCGATCCAATCAAATGTTTACACAAAATTATTTACTTATCGCTCTCCCCAGCGTTATGTGGGTTTAGAGCTTGTTGATTGATTCAGTTGTTTATGAAAAATAATTTTTTTATCGCTATTTCCAGCGTTATGGGGGTTTTGGAGCTTGTCAGTTTATTGAAATGTATATACAAAATTATTTATTTATCGCTCTCCCCAGCGTTATGGGGATAACGAGCTCGTCGAATTATTTAAATGCTTATAAAAAATTATTTATTTATCGCTCTCCCCAGCGTTATGTGGGTTGGGAGTTTGTCGGTTTATTTTATTGTTTATAAAAAATTATTTACTTATCGCTATCCCCAGCGTTATGGGGGTTACGAGCTTGGTGGATTATTTAATTGTTTGTTAAAAATTATTTTTTTATCGCTATTTCCAGCGTTATGGGGGTAACGAGCTCGTCGAATTATTTAAACGCTTATAAAAAATTATTTATTTATCGCTCTCCCCCAGCGTTATGTGGGCTTAGAGCTTGTTGGTTTATTCAGTTGTTTAAAAAAAATTATTTATCTATCGCTCTCCCCAGCGTTATGGGGATTTTGGAACTTGTTGGTTTCTTCAGTTTTTTATGAAAAATTTTTTTTTATCGCTCTCCCCAGCGTTATGTGGGTTACGAGCTAGTCGATCTATTTAAATGATATACAAAATTATTTATTTATCGCTCTCCCCAGCGTTATGGGGATTTTGGAACTTGTCGGTTTATTCAATTGTTTATGAAAAATCATTCATTTATCGCTATTCCCAGCGTTATGGTGGTTACGAGCTTGTCGAATTATTTGAATGCGTATAAAAAATTATTTATCTATCGCTCTCCCCAGCGTTATCTGGGTTTAGAGCTTGTTGGTTTATTCAGTTGTTTATAAAAAATCATTTATTTATCGCTATCCCTAGCGTTATGGGGGTTACGAGCTTATCGGATTATTTAATTGTTTTTAATAAAAATTTTTTATATACCACTCTCCCCAGCGTTATGGGGGTTCTGGAGCTTGTCGGTTTATTCAATTGTTTATAAAAAATTATTTATTCATCGCTGTCCCCACTGTTATGGGGGTTTAGAGCCTGTCGGTTTATTTTATTGTTTATAAAAAATTCTTTATTTATAACTCTCCCCAGCGTTATGGGGATTTTGGAACTTGTCGGTTTATTCAATTGTTTATGAAAAATCATTTATTTATCGCTATTCCCAGCGTTATGGGGGTTACGAGCTTGTCGAATTATTTGAATGCTTATACAAAATTATTTATTTATCGCTCTCCCCAGCGTTATGTGGGTTTAGAGCTTGTTGGTTTATTCAGTTGTTTAAAAAAAATTATTTTGTTATCGCTCAACCCAGCGTTATGTGGGTTACGAGCTAGTCGATCTATTTAAATGTTTATACAAAATTATTTATTTATCGCTCTCCCCAGCGTTATGTGGGTTGAGAGTTTGTCGGTTTTTTTATTGTTTATAAAAAATTATTTACTTATCGCTATCCCCAGCGTTATGGGGGTTACGAGCTTGTTGGATTATTTAATTGTTTGTAAAAAATTATTTATTTATCGCTCTCCCCAGCGTTATGTGGGCTTAGAGCTTGTTGGTTTATTCAGTTGTTTAAAAAAAATTATTTATTTATCGCTCTCCCCAGCGTTATGGGGATTTTGAACTTGTTGGTTTATTCAGTTTTTTATGAAAAATTTTTTTTTATCGCTCTCCCCAGCGTTATGTGGGTTTAGAGCTTGTTGGTTTATTCAGTTGTTTAAAATAACTATTTTGTTATCGCTCAACCCAGCGTTATGTGGGTTACGAGCTAGTCGATCTATTTAAATGTTTACACAAAATTATTTATTTATCGCTCTCCCCAGCGTTATGTGGGTTGAGAATTTGTCGGTTTTTTTATTGTTTATAAAAAATTATTTACTTATCGCTATCCCCAGCGTTATGGGGGTTACGAGCTTGTTGGATTATTTAATTGTTTGTAAAAAGTTATTTTTTTATCGCTATTCCCAGCGTTATGGGGGTAACGAGCTCGTCGAATTATTTAAACGCTTATAAAAAATTATTTATTTATCGCTCTCCCCAGCGTTATATGGGCTTAGAGCTTGTTGGTTTATTCAGTTGTTTAAAAAAAATTATTTATTTATCGCTCTCCCCAGCGTTATGGGGATTTTGGAACTTGTTGGTTTATTCAGTTTTTTATGAAAAATTTTTTTTTATCGCTCTCCCCAGCGTTATGTGGGTTTAGAGCTTGTTGGTTTATTCAGTTGTTTAAAATAACTATTTTGTTATCGCTCAACCCAGCGTTATGTGGGTTACGAGCTCGTCGATCTATTTAAATGTTTACACAAAATTATTTATTTATCGCTCTCCCCAGCGTTATGTGGGTTGAGAATTTGTCGGTTTTTTTATTGTTTATAAAAAATTATTTACTTATCGCTATCCCCAGCGTTATGGGGGTTACGAGCTTGTTGGATTATTTAATTGTTTGTAAAAAGTTATTTTTTTATCGCTATTCCCAGCGTTATGGGGGTAACGAGCTCGTCGAATTATTTAAACGCTTATAAAAAATTATTTATTTATCGCTCTCCCCAGCGTTATGTGGGTTACGAGCTCGTCGATCTATTTAAATGTTTACACAAAATTATTTATTTATCGCTCTCCCCAGCGTTATGTGGGCTTAGAGCTTGTTGGTTTATTCAGTTGTTTAAAAAAAATTATTTATTTATCGCTCTCCCCAGCGTTATGGGGATTTTGGAACTTGTTGGTTTATTCAGTTTTTTATGAAAAATTTTTTTTTATCGCTCTCCCCAGCGTTATGTGGGTTACGAGCTAGTCGATCTATTTAAATGATATACAAAATTATTTATTTATCGCTCTCCCCAGCGTTATGGGGATTTTGGAACATGTCGGTTTATTCAATTGTTTATGAAAAATCATTTATAGACCACTCTCCCCAGCGTAATGATGGTTACGAGATAGTCGAATTATTTAAATGTTTATACAAAATTATTTATTTATCGCTCTCCCCAGCGTTATGTGGGTTGAGAGCTCGTCGGTTTATTTAATTGTTTATAAAAAATTCTTTATTTATCACTCTCCCCAGCGTTATGGGGATTTTGGAACTTGTCGGTTTATTCAATTGTTTATGAAAAATCATTTATTTATCGCTATTCCCAGCGTTATGGTGGTTACGAGCTTGTCGAATTATTTGAATGCTTATAAAAAATTATTTATCTATCGCTCTCCCCAGCGTTATCTGGGTTTAGAGCTTGTTGGTTTATTCAGTTGTTTATTAAAAATCATTTATTTATCGCTATCCCTAGCGTTGTGGGGGTTACGAGCTTATCGGATTATTTAATTTTTTTTAATAAAAATTTTTTATATACCACTCTCCCCAGCGTTATGGGGGTTCTGGAGCTTGTCGGTTTATTTAATTGTTTATAAAAAATTATTTATTTATCGCTGTCCCCACTGTTATGGGGGTTTAGAGCCTGTCGGTTTATTTTATTGTTTATAAAAAGTTATTTACTTATCGCTATCCCCAGCGTTATGGGGGTTACGAGCTTGTTGGATTATTTAATTGTTTGTAAAAAGTTATTTTTTTATCGCTATTCCCAGCGTTATGTTGGTTACGAGCTAGTCGAATTATTTAAATGTTTATACAAAATTATTTATTTATAGCTCTCCCCATCGTTATGTGGGTTGAGAGCTTGTCGGTTTATTTAATTGTTTATAAAAAATTCTTTATTTATCACTCTCTCCAGCGTTATGGGGATTTTGGAACTTGTCGGTTTATTCAAATGTTTATGAAAAATCATTTATTCATCGCTATTCCCAGCGTTATGGGGGTTACGAGCTTGTTGGATTATTTAATTGTTTGTAAAAAGTTATTTTTTTATCGCTATTCCCAGCGTTATGGGGGTAACGAGCTCGTCGAATTATTTAAACGCTTATAAAAAATTATTTATTTATCGCTCTCCCCAGCGTTATGTGGGTTGAGAGCTCGTCGGTTTATTTAATTGTTTATAAAAAATTATTTATTTATCGCTCTCCCCAGCGTTATGGGGATTTTGGAACTTGTTGGTTTATTCAGTTTTTTATGAAAAATTTTTTTTTATCGCTCAACCCAGCGTTATGTGGGTTACGAGCTAGTCGATCTATTTAAATGTTTACACAAAATTATTTATTTATCGCTCTCCCCAGCGTTATGTGGGTTGAGAATTTGTCGGTTTTTTTATTGTTTATAAAAAATTATTTACTTATCGCTATCCCCAGCGTTATGGGGGTTACGAGCTTGTTGGATTATTTAATTGTTTGTAAAAAGTTATTTTTTTATCGCTATTCCCAGCGTTATGGGGGTAACGAGCTCGTCGAATTATTTAAACGCTTATAAAAAATTATTTATTTATCGCTCTCCCCAGCGTTATGTGGGCTTAGAGCTTGTTGGTTTATTCAGTTGTTTAAAAAAAATTATTTATTTATCGCTCTCCCCAGCGTTATGGGGATTTTGGAACATGTCGGTTTATTCAATTGTTTATGAAAAATCATTTATAGACCACTCTCCCCAGGGTTATGATGGTTACGAGATAGTCGAATTATTTAAATGTTTATACAAAATTATTTATTTATCGCTCTCCCCAGCGTTATGTGGGTTGAGAGCTCGTCGGTTTATTTAATTGTTTATAAAAAATCATTTATTTATCGCTATTCCCAGCGTTATGGGGGTTCTGGAGCTTGTCGGTTTATTTAATTGTTTATAAAAAATTATTTATTTATCGCTGTCCCCAGCGTTATGTGGGTTGAGAGCTCGTCGGTTTATTTTATTGTTTATAAAAAGTTATTTACTTATCGCTATCCCCAGCGTTATGGGGGTTACGAGCTTGTTGGATTATTTAATTGTTTGTAAAAAGTTATTTTTTTATCGCTCTCCCCAGCGTTATGGGGATTTTGGAACATGTCGGTTTATTCAATTGTTTATGAAAAATCATTTATAGACCACTCTCCCCAGCGTTATGATGGTTACGAGATAGTCGAATTATTTAAATGTTTATACAAAATTATTTATTTATCGCTCTCCCCAGCGTTATGTGGGTTGAGAGCTCGTCGGTTTATTTTATTGTTTATAAAAAGTTATTTACTTATCGCTATCCCCAGCGTTATGGGGGTTACGAGCTTGTTGGATTATTTAATTGTTTGTAAAAAGTTATTTTTTTATCGCTATTCCCAGCGTTATGTTGGTTACGAGCTAGTCGAATTATTTAAATGTTTATACAAAATTATTTATTTATCGCTCTCCCCAGCGTTATGTGGGTTGAGAGCTTGTCGGTTTATTTAATTGTTTATAAAAAATTCTTTATTTATCACTCTCTCCAGCGTTATGGGGATTTTGGAACTTGTCGGTTTATTCAATTGTTTATGAAAAATCATTTATTCATCGCTATTCCCAGCGTTATGGGGGTTACGAGCTTGTCGAATTATTTGAATGCTTATACAAAATTATGTATTTATCGCTCTCCCCAGCGTTATGTAGGTTTATAGCTTGTTGGTTTACTCAGTTGTTTATAAAAAATCATTTATTTATCGCTATCCCTAGCGTTATGGGGGTTACGAGCTTATAGGATTATTTAATTGTTTTTAATAAAAATTTTTTATATACCACTCTCCCCAGTGTTATGGGGGTTTTGGAGCTTGTCGGTTTATTTAATTGTTTATAAAAAATTATTTATTTATCGCTGTCCCCACTGTTATGGGGGTTTAGAGCCTGTCGGTTTATTTTATTGTTTATAAAAAGTTATTTACTTATCGCTATCCCCAGCGTTATGGGGGTTACGAGCTTGTTGGATTATTTAATTGTTCGTAAAAAGTTATTTTTTTATCGCTATTCCCAGCGTTATGTTGGTTACGAGCTAGTCGAATTATTTAAATGTTTATACAAAATTATTTATTTATCGCTCTCCCCAGCGTTATGTGGGTTGAGAGCTTGTCGGTTTATTCAATTGTTTATAAAAAATTCTTTATTTATCACTCTCCCCAGCGTTATGGGGATTTTGGAACTTGTCGGTTTATTCAATTGTTTATGAAAAATCATTTATTTATCGCTATTCCCAGCGTTATGGGGGTTACGAGCTTGTCGAATTATTTGAATGCTTATACAAAATTATTTATTTATCGCTCTCCCCAGCGTTATGTGGGTTTAGAGCTTGTTGGTTTATTCAGTTGTTTATAAAAAATCATTTATTTATCGCTATCCCTAGCGTTATGGGGGTTACGAGCTTATAGGATTATTTAATTGTTTTTAATAAAAATTTTTATTTAACGCTCTCTCCAGCGTTATGTGGGTTTAGAGCTTGTTGGTTTATTCAGTTGTTTATAAAAATTATTTATTTATCGCTATGCCCAGCGTTATGGGGTTTAGAGCTTGTCGGTTTATTCAATTGTTTATAAAAAATTATTTATTTATCACTCTCCCGAGCGTTATGGGAGTTTTGGAGCTTTTCGGTTTATTTAATAGTTTATAAAAAATTATTTATTTCGAACGCTGGTCTTAATGCGCTTAATACACCAATACACCAGGTGGCTTACCATGGTGAGTCACCAAAGGGCCACACCACCCAACCCTGCGTGCACTGCCTTGTCAAAGTGAAAATTTTTATTTGGAAAGAAACAGAATCAGGGGTTTTCCTATAGTTTAGATTACTACTGTACTTATAATATGTTTTTTTTTTAGGAGTAGTAAACTCACAATAAGATTCATCTAGAAATAGATTTTTTATATTATTATCATAATTAATTAATTAAATTGAATTAAGATTAAATCATTGCACATGGTCAACTGACCTAAGAATAGAAAAATCAACAATTACAGGTTTTTTAATACAAATTCTTCTGTAGATAAACACTGTTCATTTAATCCGTTAATTATTAAATAAACTAATAATCGTATTACTTTCACTTTGTACAATTGTTATCATAATAATAATAGTAGTAGCTCTCGAACAACAAGCTCAGTCGCGTGTGTTATGATTCTTTTGCCAGTTCTGTCTCTCTCCCGAGCTCGCCTTACCGCCCCCGATCCACGTTGGAGATGCAACGTCGCTTTCTTCTGCTCCCTTAAAAGCCTTGGCGTCACTCTTACTCCGTCCCTCAAATTTGAATGGAGGCACTAAGCTGAGAGTGTCGAGAAACGACACAGTTAGTTGTTACGCGCCTCTAAATGAATAAACATCTTCCTTAGGTTAACTCATATTCTTATTAATTCAGCTAGCTACAACTCATTTCTACACACATTACAAGTATATTACAAATACATTACAATAATAATTTTAATTACAATCATCGGTTACAGTAAAGAGTACCTACGCAATGTAACAGCAAGGTGGTATCCATTCATCCGGAATGGAATTAAATTAGCGTGGTAATTCATGGTGGTGTTTAAGGTAGGACCGGACAAACTAGAAAGAGATGTGTTCAAAATCTAAAACTTTAGGAAGTTAAAGATAAATATTAAAAAATGATGCTACTAAGTTTTCAGAACCAGGGGGTTTCCCGTTTTTGAGTAATTGAATATTAACATCGCGTCGATTTAACCCGTAGTCTTATGGGAGAGCACATTTTTTATAAAACTTTTACATAATTACATGTGATCAGGTTATCAGAATATTTGTCAGTTTATCTAGAATGCACAAGAATTACAAGGAATTAATTAAATCATCCATTCGGTTCCTCTAAGTATTGATAAAAAACAAAAATATGTGTTTTAGGTTAAAAAAGCTTCTGCTGCTAATGCACTTCTATATCTATATACGCGTGAAGCTAGTGAAATGCTTAACTGAAAATGTATCTTGACTAGAGTCGTAGGTGCGGTCCTACCTTAATTAGTTAAAATATGAAAGAATTGAATTCATAAAATTTAGTTAAAATCATGATTGAAATTTTTTGTATTTGATGTTTACAGTTAGAGTAAACTTAATTTGTTCATGCATAAAATAGGTTATTTAAGTAGCATAATTTATGGGGTTATCCCTCATCATCAAATTAATATAATTGTCAGTTGATATAAAATTACAATTAACAGGTGCTAAATATAAGGTTTTTTGAAGGTTTCGAGCTGTAATTTTAAAAGTTCCTCCCAGAGGAGCACCTTAAAACGTCAAAAAACCTTATATTTATCATGTTTGAAGGGGCTCCTCCCTGAGGAGCCGTAATTTTAAGAGCTCCTCCCGGAGGAGCACCTCAAAACGGCCAAAAAACCTTGTATTTAGCACCTTTTTCAAGCTCCTCCCGCAGGAGTCGCAACTTTAAATGCTTCTTCTGAACAAGCACCTTAAAACTGGCAAAAAAACTCTATATTAACCCATTACCGCCCATGGAAAAATCAAAAGTGATATAAAAAAACTAACTGCTGGAAAACCTGTCTCATGAAAAAATAGCAGATACGTATTTTTTCTTTTTTCAATTTTCATTGTTTAAACATTATTTATTTAAACAAATTCGGAAAAAATTTTAAATTTTTATAAACTCATAACGGCATTCGATTCTTTGACCAAAAATAAGGCGAAAGTCATCTAAGTAATTTTTTGATCAGACGCTTAGATCTTTTGCTATGAGCGCTCAAACATGTAAAAATATGGTTTTATAGTGGTGAGCTCTGAGGCGCCGCACCGAAGATACACTTTTACGAGTCAGAGCTCACTACTATAAAACCATATTTTATAGTAGTAGCACTCGTAGCAAAAGATCTAAGCGTCTGATCAAAAAATTACTTAGATGACTTTCGCCTTATTTTTGGTCAAAGAATCGAATGCCGTTATTAGTTTATAAAAATTTAAAATTTTTTCCGAATTTGTTTAAATAAATAATGTTTAAACAATGAAAATTGAAAAAAGAAAAAATACGTATCTGCTATTTTTTCATGAGACAGGTTTTCCAGCAGTTAGTTTTTTTATATCACTTTTGATTTTTCCATGGGCGGTAATGGGTTAATCCTCTTTGAAGTGTGCTCCTCCCAGAGAAGTAATTTTAAAAGCTCTTCCTGAAGGAGTACCTCAAAACGGTCAAAAAATTTTATATTTATGTAACATGTTTGAAGGGCTTGCAGAAGTATTTTAACTTATTTAACTTTTTTATGTATTATACATATCCTAGGGAGTACCTCTCTGCTCGCTTCACTTGCCAACCCCCAGAAAAATTAAATCCACAATAAAAGGGATTATTAAAAATGTAACATTTTTTTCTCTGTGTCTTTAGGGCTTGAGATCTTCTTTTTAATTCTAGGAAGTTGAGTTTATGTAATGAATAAAAGTTCAAACATGTCAGATGAGGTAAAGTTTTTGAATATAATTTGAATTAAAAAATGAAAAAAAATTTCATTACGGTGAAACAAAAAAATATAAACAATAATACATAAAAAATACAATAGGATTTTTTGACCGTTTTGAGGTGCTCCTCCGGGAAGAGCTCTTAAAATTACAGCTCCTCCGGAAGAAGCCCCTTCAAACATGTTAAATATAAGGTTTTTTGATCGTTTTAAGGTGCTCCTCCGGGAGGAATAGCGGCTGTAGAAAGCCGGTCGCCCAATACTTCTGCCAATAAGGCTTCGAAATTGACCATCGCATAGTGATAGAAGTAATAAAAATGCAGAAAGAGAGCACAAAGTAAAATTTCCGTTTCTGGAATTGTTAAGGATGTTTGGTACTTTCGTGAGGGGAAAAGAGGGGAGGGGACGGGCTGCGCAGCGCCCGAATAGACGATTTTATTTTCAACTCATAAGTACTTTGACGTAAATTGAAGTTATCTAGATCGACAACTGGCGGTAATATTCTTGAGCTACTTGTAGACTATAATGATTAATCAATTTCTGCAACCACCACATAAGGTGAAACACCCAATTGGACCGTATTTTTTGAGACTTTAGTTCAAAGGTACCCCGGAAGCGGACCATGCAAGTCCCATGCAAGGAGCGTGGGTCCCCGATTAATGGACCGTCGAATCAAACAGTTGACTGACGGGTCCATTAATCGAGGTATCCACGCTTCGAGCATGAGACATAGTCCTCATTCGGGGTACCTGTGAACACAGTCTCAAAAATACGGTCCAAGACCTCTCTTTTTAGGGACCACAATTGGGTGTTTTACCATACTTTTCAAAAACATTGCTTATAAGTTCCTCAGTATGCAAAAAATGTTTTTGAGAAATAGCAGCAGTCAAATTAATTTTTAAGTTCTAAAAGAGATTAAAAGAGAATTTAACTTACTATAAAAGCTACTAAAAATCTGAGAAAAATATTAATTTTCAATAAGTAGAGATAGTTTTAAAATAAAGATTTTATCTTACAAAATTTGATGAGTAACTATTTTATTTTTAGAAAAGTCGGAGAACATACTGAAAATTTTACAAAATTTGAGCTGAAATCGGGCAGAAGTATATAAATCATGAAATCAAAACAATAGATTTTACTTTTAAAAAATGTGGTTTCTTATTTATCATTTTAATGAAATAGCACAATAGCATCAGCCAATAAAATTCATGATAATTAAGTGTAGAATTATGTGTGCAAACAAGAAATCAGCAAATCCTCGTTCTGGGCCAATTCCATAGTAAAAACCAGTATTTTTTGGATCGACTTGCAGGCGGAGACAAACTGAAAAAAAAAAAAAAAAAAACTTACTTACATACATTTAGATAGTTTTGAAATCAGGTAAAAAAAAAAAAAAAAAAAAAAAAATTATTTATCTACAAAAAGACAATTTTTATACATGGTAAATTTTAAAACGAAATTTTAAACTAACTGGTACGGTCATGGTCCTTTTATAGAATACCCCTATGTAAGGACCATGACCTTATTGACGCACATTATAGTGCAATTTTCATTTATACCCCTTTTTTACAGCACAATGCAAAAGTAGAGAAATATTTTTATGAATAACATTAATAAATATTAACGTACTTGATGAAAACTCTTTGAATCAATAAATAATGTCAAATACTTGTTAAATATTGAGCTTAACTTTGCTGTTTGGTAGTGGACTATATTTTATTTAATTAAGAAAAAAGGGAACCGTGATCGCGAGGAGTTTGGCTGAATGGAGGTGACAGGGTAAATAAAACACGAAGGGTTTTAGTTTTTAAACAAAAGGAACTAGTTTTATCACTCGCGTGAATAATACAGAGGAGAGTTTATCGCCGTTTATGCCGAGAGAAACTCTACCTCGAAAACAAGCGTCATGCGACGTAAGTACACTGAAGCGACGTGTGTTCTTCGTGGCTTTTGGTTGACGACTAACGTGTCGTCGGAAGTCTGGTCATCGGAGCGCTGTCGCAGCGGCGCTGGGTTGACCAGCGGCGCACTTGTAGGCTCGAAACTTTGTATATTCCGCTCTTCTTAATTGACGCCAATCGTCAATTAAATACAAACTTAAACACTGGCATCAAAACCAAAAAAAAAAAAAAAAAAATAGTTAACTCAATCATATTTTGATATAAGAAAATCTTTACTACTTTACTTTATCTACTTTGTTGCTCGAAGCAACACAAGGCTGAAACGAGATGCTTCAAGGTAAGTTGGCTCCTGCAGTTCTTGCTCCGCTGGTACAAGCAGCACCAATTTAACTGAAGGTCGTTGTAAGGTGATTCTAGCCGTTTCAACATCACAAAATCTGGCTCTAGAATCAGGTAAGATTTACATTGGATTAAAAAATGAGCCAAGGTGAGGAAGCTGTTAGCAGACACGTCATCCGTCAATGGTATTAGAGGTCGCGAGTTCAGATAAGACCCTATTCGACCTAATAGAGTCGACATTTCGGAGAATGTCAAAATTGCCTCGCACACTACTCTGCGGATGTGATGTTTAGTGGACTAAACCCCAGCTTTCCAGATCCCACCGAAATGTGGCGCACCTGGAGGGTTCCACGCCCACCTAGTGCCCTGAATGGCTGGATAAGGACAGATTTCTTTGACATAAGCCGAGTTTTGGCGAAACATTCAACGCAGCTCAGCATCAGCCCTAACGAAATTGGTGCCCTGATCACTGAGCAATTCGAAGCAGTGGCCCCACCTTGAAGTGAAACGGTGGAAAGCCGCGATGAATGCTTCGGACGTATAGTCCTCCACCAGTTCCAAATGGATGCCCCTGGTCACCAGACATACGAAAAGGCACACATACCCCTTGAGGCTGCCCTTTCCCCTAGCTTTGGTTAATCGAATTGAGAAGGGCTTGGCGTAATCCACGCCTGCGTGGGCAAAGGGTGAAGCTGGGGTGACAAATGAGGGGCAGATCACCCATTAACTAGTTCTGAATTTTGGCTGCGTACTGAATACACACCTTGCATTCATTCACAACTTTCTTGACTGCTTGTCGTCCATTCAGAACCCAGGTGGTAGTATGTAAGGGTGCTTATGATCATAGGACAATAACGATTGATCCAATCGACCTCCGACCAAAAGAAAACCTCTTTTCAAGATAGGATTCAATTTCACCAGCCTTTTTGGAGTCTCTTTTCTTTCTTGGAGACCTTTTATCTCGTGAGCAAAATATGCCTGTTGAGAGAGATAAGTCCACAAGAGTCTAGCATTGAGGAGCTTGCGACGGGTCCAGGGGTTTTGTAAATAATTTGCATATTTTGATTTACATCTTTTTTAATTTCCTTGTTTTAGGCAAAAGGAAAGCTGCATTGTTGCGAGCCGAAGGCGAAAAACAATGCCTGCCGTTATCAATAAGGTGGGGGTTAGCGTCGCCGGCGCGAGACTGTCGCAACAAAACGCGCGGTCAGTCCATACTCCCATACACAAAGTAGTGGGGATACGGAAAGGCGGCTCGGCAGGTTCGGAGCAGAACGCACAGATGACTACGTCACTCAAGCGCTCATGCCGGTACCGAGGTATCAAGTTGAGAGAAATTGGGAAGCAACGACATTCGCTCGCCGCATTTTCTCGCGACAACAGCTCTCGGGAGCAACCTTATGACTAGCAAATTCAAGCTAGTGATCCCTCTCCTAAATTATCTTTTTACACGATAATCGTAAATAGGTTGACGAAGCGTACGTGAAGCCAGATTCGGGGAACAAACTAAACCGTACGTGACATTACCCAGTTATTAGATTTGAATCGGATCTGATGGGTCATATCTCCAGACTATGGTTTGAAAATGCCAACGCTCTTGGTTGAGGTTGATTTGCCAAAAAATCTGCTGACATAAGACAAATTTGTATAGTCTCCAGCCACAGATTAAGTCAGGCATTTCTGGGAGTAGGTTTTGGCCAGTGTGTAACAAGTCGTTCAGTGACAGGCCAGTGCTCGTTCGACTCGAGGCATTGAACATAGACCTCAGCTTGGTGGTTGAGCTCGCTGGCTTCAATACCCCATGATATGGCAGAAAAAATGTATTCTCTATCGACTTGCGTAGGGGAGAATCTTCAGTGATGAGAATCATATGATCACACGAGATGTAATCTCCAATGAAGTCGAAGTACATCTTTTGAAACTGCAGGTCTGCCTCAAATTTTTGTTCCATGCGCTTCAGCATGACAACTGTTTTGGAAAATGAGTGGCCGAGAGGCGAATGCGCAGGATTCTTAAATGGCAACTTAACGTTGTAACGACCGTTGACGTCCAGTTTGACATTATCAACGTCTTTCACAAATCTCGTCAGGAGTCAGAAAATTCTCTTCGGGTAGCTCTTCCTGTTGCCAAAACTTTTGCAGGGCATCTGACAGTGAGTCACTTTCGGCGCACTGGAACGATCGGAGTATAACTGAACTCGTTGCATTGGAACTAAAGGCGTTGAGCCAGCAACCAACCAACTCAAGAATGAGGCGGTCATATCAATGAGGCTGTCTTGAGGAGTTGTAGGAGGTTGAAGAGGTGCTGTGATTTGAGCCTGAATAGGCTCAATAGGTTGCGTTTTGTTGAAATAAACTAATAAAAGTTTATAGATTCTGCATTACTATTGTAGTAATGCAGAATCGTGGATCTTGTGTTAGTTTGTAATTTATTACTCTGAGGTTATTTGTATATAAATGAAGTTTATTAGAGTATTATTATTAATGAATATGATTAACAAGTTTGGTCTTACAGTTATTCTTATCTTGATAACAACAACTTTATACTTTACGTAAATTTATGCTGACTACATATTACATGTGTCGCTAGCTCAGTTTATCTTACTGCAGCCACCTAGTAGAGTGGACGAACGCAGACGAACGTCTGGTCTCGCCTCGCGCGCGCTGCACGATTGAGCCTACACACACACTCTCACACATGGTCGCACAGTGATGTAAAATAAAAAAAATATCCATAAAGTAATTATATGAACTAAAAATGTACTAGCGATATCGGGTTTGCTGGAAATTGAAGTTTAAGGTTCAAACTTTTCGAGAAAAATATAAAACTTTATGATTATTGGTTTCAAAGTAATAAAAATGCGTTTAAAAAAAAAAACATTATAGGTTAAGGATGATGCATGTAGGGATGTATTCCCAAACTTACACAAAGATTATTTTGGGTTAATTTATGTTTTTATTCCTAAAAAATAAATATAATAAATATACTAAATAATTGATTTTGAAATCTTAAAAGATCGATTGAATTACCCGATTGATGGAGATAACCGAATGTAAAAACATAATTTCGAGTTTTAGATTTTTTTTGCGGTAAATTTTTTCAACAAATAGATAAAAATTAGTTTAAAACTGGACCACAAGTTGTTTTTTGTAATCATTGGTTAAAGAAACTTCCCCTTTAACCGATTAAAGTCGATAAAAAATTTTTTTTCTTTTATTAAAGGTAGTTAAAACTTGTAGTACAGTGCCGTTACCGGAAAAAATAAGAAACTTGCGAAAAATTGCAAAAGTGATTCTGACTGTGAAAATGAGTTGTAAATATTATTTGAATTGTAAGAAAAAAATCTTACCAGTGTAGCATTTGCGATGATGGAATGGGGTGGTTTTTTAGGGGTAGAAAATCGTTTTTTTCATTTTTTGAAAAAACTATTGATTTAATCAAAAAAGTTTGAATGTAAAAGTTGTAGATAACATAAAAATCCACAACTTTTGTTCTATACATTTTTTTTCACAACCTCAAAATTTTCGAGAAAAATGCAAAAAACCGTTTTTTTGGTTTTTGATTTTTCCTGGCCACAAAAATCATTTAATTATTACCGTACTAAGCAAAAGTAAAGCATTTTATATGTTAATTAAGTAGTTTTTTTTGTTTAAAAATATTTAATTGTTTACGAGATATTAACAAAAAATGCAAATTTTTTTTTTTTTTTTAAAGCCATTTCCCGTTTAAACTTTTTCTAATAGAAAGTCCAGGTTGGTCTCATTTTGTTTGTCTAATTTTATATTTTTATTAAAAAAAAAAATTATGACCTCACCAAAGGAAAACATTGTCAAAAATCAAAAAAACCGAAAAACTTAATATTTTTTCTATAAAATTTATTTATTTGTTATAAATATTGTATTGTTTAACAATATTTATGGTATAAATTTATGTTGAATGCTAAGTACAATTTCCAACTAATAATTACAATAGAATTAAAAGTGATTGTTAAAAAATTCATCTTAAAATAAACAAAAAAGTATATTGTATATGGTATATAGTATATGGTAAATAGTATATGGTATATACTCTTTGTACGAAATTTTAAAAATCAGAAGTAACATTTTATAAAATCTATTCCTCGTCTCTTTGTTTAATGGTACGGGCCACCTGGGGCAGCATTCTGTAAAGCGCAGGTAAGGTTACGAACGTTAAGGGAGGTAGGAACCATAAATATAGATATAGTTGGCTACAGAAAAATCGGTGGTGGGGTAAAAATGCTCCTATCAAATCCGAATTTATCAACTTTAGCAAAAAATTTTTATAATTCTTCAGAAGAAGATTCAAAACTTATTGCAAACAGTGGATGCGAGGATATTGGATGTACTCTGGCAATAAAAAGAAGAAAAATTTACCACTCAACGAAGTAAGATATTTGAACTATTCAGCTAAAACATACAAATCTGGATTCTCGCTAGACAAACTTCCACCCACTGAAGGAGTTGCTGAACAACAAAGTTACAGAGCTTACTTCCAGATTCAAAAATGGCTTGGCTTTCACAAATCTGCACTAGATTGGGGCTGGAAATATGATGCAGAAAATAATTTAAGACCAAAATTCACTGCCCAGAAATTGATTCCAGATGATTTACTAAAAAAAGTAAGCTGTAGTTGTGAAACTGGTTGCGAAAAAAAAAGATGTGGATGTCGGAAGCACGGCTTAAAATATACTAATTTATGTACAAAGTGCGACCATGAATCATGTAAAAACTTTGAAGAAGAACAAGAGGTAATCCCAGATTTGAATGATTTAGATGAAGATTATCACGTTTCATACGACTTGGTTGATTGCGTTTACGATGAAGATGATGATAATGATTATTATGAACAAGCAGAAGAAGAAGAAGAAGATAATTATTGCGAAGATGAAATAGATGAGATGGAAGATGAACAAGAAGAAGATTTAAGTAATGATAGTGAACAAGATCATGACGCATGTCCACCTCCAGCGAAGAAAAGTAAAACTTAATTTAACTTGTAAATACTTTTAATTTTAATATTTATTTTGTAATATATTCATATTTTAAGTTTAAGAGTAATAAAAAAAAACCTGATTTTGTTGAAAAGTTGTAACGGTCGAGTTAATTAATCGCGACGACATTAAATTAATTTCATGTTCGCCGCGCGACCGTTCGAACGCAGCACGAGTGGAAATGGAACGCGCGGGAACCGGTAGAATATCGGGCCAGAGAGAAGGACTGGAGTCATTCTAATCACCGCACGCGTTCAAGTACAGATCGTGCCGATTCGAAGTTTCGCGAGATTATAAAAAGTAGGAGTGAAAGGTCAATTTTATTGTGTGTCGCGTACTCGAGAGTTATCGTCGCGACGAAGACAAGTCTTCAACAGGATTGTCATCCTTGGACAACTTGTTAACCTGCGACAACGAGATGACGACACTGGACCGTACGCCGGCATCGAAACACAGCAGTCTACGATTTGGGTATCTAGCTTGGAGGCTAGAGTATCAGCCTTACGGCTTGTAACAGGTGCACCTGCGGCGTACTCGTGAGTTATTGTTTATTGAGCGACCATAATTGTTATCGTGTGAGAGTGTGAGTGATTAAAACCAGTTGTAAAATACTTTGTTTTTCTCGCGCGCGCGTAAGCTGCCGATAGCAGCAGGTTGTTGTGTACGCGCGCAATTCAACTTAGAGAACACCGATAACTCTTTGCTGTTAATTGAAATACTCGACCGTATGAGTATTTGTTTGTAAATTATCACCGTGTCAAGCATAGATTTTTGTATTAGTTTTTAAGTTAATTTTTTGTTATTAAATATTCAAAATTAACTTTGTGAGTGACAATTATTTTTCTGACCGGTGTTCTCCGTGCTCGAATCCTCTAGCCCGCGCCCACCAACCGAAATCAACGAGCTGTCGCGCCCTCCCCGATTAATAAAAGGTTTAGGGATATATAATCGCGGACGGAATTTTCTCCTTTTGCAGGAAACTCGTCGACGTGTAGTCGACTGCGGCAGAGCTTATAGAGGCTGTATGACAAACTCGGCAGATCTACGTGGGTTGTACTCCTGAGTCTGCTCGTTTAAATAACGCCCTACAACAAAGTGAACACGTTCTTTTATTTAATAAAATATTTTTCAGTAAAAACTCTTAATTTTATGAACTATTTTATTAATTAAGTGCGCAACATATTACAATTTATTTAATTGATTCAGTACAAACTTTTTGTAGCAAATTTTAAGAAAATTTTTTTCAGTTAATAATAAATTTATTACAATGAAGAAAAAGAAAATTTTCAATTTTTTTAGTGAAAATTTATAATTAAGATTAGTTAACATTGATAATCTAAATATCCTTCACTCATTGGTCAATTTTTTAATGAATTTTTTTACTTTATTCATGATCAAATTTATTTCATAGCTAATATGTCCATCACAATAGAGTATATTTAACATTCAACATTGATTATTACCATAAATATTGTTAAACAATACAATATTTATAATAAATAAATCAATTTTATTGAAAAAATATTAAATTTTTCGATTTTTTTCAATGTTTTCCTCTGGTGAGGTCATAATTTTTTTTTTTTTTTTTAATGAAAATATAAAATTAGACAAACAAAATGAGACCAACCTGGACTTTCTGATGGCAAAAGTTTAAACGGAAAATGGCTTTAAAAAAAAAAAAATTTTAGCATTTTTTGTTAATATCTCGTAAACAATTAAATATTTTTAAACAAAAATAAAACTGCTTATTTAACAAATAAAATGCTTCACTTATGCTCAGTACGGTAATAATTAAACGATTTTTGTGGCCAGGAAAAATCAAAAACCAAAAAAATGGTTTTTTGCATTTTTCTCGAAAATTTTGAGGTTATGAAAAAAATTTACAAAACAAAAGTTGTAGATTTTTATGTTATCTACAACTTTGACATTTAAACTTTTTTGATAAAATCAATTGTTTTTTCAAAAAACGAAAAAAACGATTTTTCACCCCTAAAAAACCACCCCATTCCGTCATCGCAAATGCTGCACTAGTAAGATTTTTTTCCTACAATTCGAATAATATTTACAACTCATTTTCACAGTCAGAATCACTTTTGCAATTTCTTTGACTAAATATATTATCGGTACTGTACTATTGTTGCATTCTTAATTTAATATTGTAATCAACATTTTAAAACTTTTAAATGAAGAAATATATTTAAAGAGTTGTGTTGGAGTAATATCAAGAGAAGCTTTCAAGAGAAGATTGCTAGTGTCAAAGATAACATTTTTATTATTAAAATTTTACGTATTTGCAGTGAGAAACTAAAAGCAGATGAGGTCTTATTACAAAGTCATCGAGCCAATTTTTTAGTGAAATCAATGAAAAAATTGTACTTAACGCTCTCGAAAAAAATATCTACCTTTTTACCATTTTTTTCATTCAGTTTCTTGATTATTCTTCGTTGAACATAGTAAATAGATATGATAGAGATAATTGATAACCATTTAATATATATATAAAGTGAAATTATAAAATAAAAATAAAAATGCTAAAAATTGTATTTTTACAATATTTTATACGTTTTCAAAACTTACAACTTGTTATAATTTTAATTACATATTTTTAAATTATAAATAGCAACACACTTGAAAACAATGCAAATAAATTTTTAAGGATTCATCAAATAATCTTTTATAAATATTACTGCTCCGGGAGACCTTCAACATCCAGATTAGAATTGATTGTTTTTAGAAGAACTTCAGGAAAAACAGATTTGAATAATGACTTTACTGATGAATAAACAGTTAAATACAGGTCTCTTGACTTTGCAGCTTCCTGTAAAATGTGCGTCAAGTCTGCTTGGTAGAAATCGAATTTTAAATTTTCATAAAATGATTTTTCAAAGTCTTCATTTGACACAAGATTTCTAATTTTTTTCTTTGGTAGAGT
The DNA here is from genome assembly GCA_038277355.1 of Encarsia formosa. Classification (NCBI taxonomy): domain Eukaryota; kingdom Metazoa; phylum Arthropoda; class Insecta; order Hymenoptera; family Aphelinidae; genus Encarsia; species Encarsia formosa. Next base: position 64,665,874 of record CM076186.1, on the reverse strand, counting down.
GATTACGTGAAAATAAGAGTAATGCGACTAAAATTTTTTAGTTTTCATTTCAGTCAACTCAATTACACAATTATCAAATATTTGACGAGCTAGTTGATTGGATTGTATCAATATTAAATCATCTTCATCGACAGCAAGATTTTGGCAAATTCTTTAATCATCACTGCAATGTATTCAAAATTGTCAAAATTTTCGGTTAGCATACTATAAGGAGTAGATCCATTTGAATCTTGGAGACTCAGATCAGCACCACTTTGAACAAGAATTTTTACTATTTCAGCATTTTCATTCAAACACGCTAGGTGAAGAGCTGTAAAATTATGGTCTTATCTAGATTTGGCATTAATATTAGCTCCGTGAGAAATTAAAGTGGTTACAACTTCAGTATTTTTATTCCTCACAGCCATATTAAGAGGCAAATGCCATTTATTATTGATATAAGCTCCTTTCTGCAATATGTATTTTAAAACTTGAATGTTTTCTGCATAAATAGCAGAGTGCAAAGGAGTATATCCACTATGATCAATGCCATTCACATCAACTCCCGATACGTACATTAAATCAACTACTTTTATGGCATCATCATAATCACTTTTTAGGTTTTCCAAAAAAATTTACATTACGTTTTGACCAATTTTATTACGAAAATTAATATCGAAACCTTTTTCAAAAAGAATGCTAAATATTTGCTTGCATGCATGAGCTTGGTCACAAACTGCACTTACAATGTCTCCCCATTCAAGTCGAAAGTTGAGGCAATTGAAAAACTTTGCGTTCTTGAGCATAATAAGGTTAATATTTTCGAGGTTGCACTCCTCTATTGATTGCCGCAACTCGGCAAAAAAGGGTTTTGCATCCATACTCGTGAGAGTAGCCTAAACAAATAAAATTATTTGATGAACATATTATAAAAAAAATAAAAAACACAGGTTATGTTTAATTGAAAAACTTACTTGATTCGGATACAAATTTCTAAAGTGATTAAAGATTCACAGCGTAAAACCCAATATATTTATAAAATATAAGTGATGTTGATCGGTGTGTTCTTTAAAGTTAACGACCTGATCTTTACAACATCAAAATCATACAGACTAAGTCAAGAATACTATTATCATTTGTAGAATGTTGATTATTAATTTTTCAATTACGAAAGAAAAGACCATCAGATATAAGCAGTGAATGAAATAAAAAATTTGAAATTTTGGAAAATTGAGGTCTATGATTTAAAAAATGCCCTTTTTACTCTTAGATTAAAAAGAAAATAATAAATTTATTTATTTTTTCATTTCGCATCGAGCATCTGAAGTTTTATTTAAATTACTATAAAACAATTTTGTTTGCTGAAACACAATTTTTTATATTATAAAAAATCTGAAAACTCTTTAAAAAAAATTAAAGATCTTCATTCTTACTTTCAGCAAATATAAATATTTTTGCTTTAATAGAATGTTTTCAAGAGAGCAATAAGATTCAATAAGATTACAATTGTAAAAAAGTTTAATTTTTCCCCTGTCTCGAATGATTTCAACTCATGATTTCACCTTTAAAAAAAAAAAAAAAAAATTACTTTACTTGTCACACACATATGCATGATAATTCAACAATTAATAAAAAGAGAAGGTACATTATACTTATATTGTTAGATTATAACCCTATTTTGTAAACAATATTTATTGAAAGTGCTTTGAAAAAAGTTTAAAAACTTTTTCATTTATATAATTGTAATATTATTGATAATGTCTCAAAAAAGAAAAAAAAAAGTGTTGCTAATCAAGCAGTTACTGTGGAAGAAGTTGCAGAGGAAGAACCAGTGGTAACAAAGTATGTACTCTCAACTCTCTGTAATTGTGATGATAATTAATTGTTTGAATGTTCAAATGTATTTAACTTTACAACTATAAAAAGTAAAAATGATATATTGTTAAACAAAAGGGAAAAGTTTGACATGGCCGTCTCGAGTGAAGTTTGCCCCACGAGGCGAAGCCGAGTATAATATTATTTACCTGTAAAAGCAATAAATAAATAAAATTACGGTTTATCAAGAAGCTTCCTTGTAAAAATACATTTTATTTAAAGAATTTTAACTTTTAAGAGAATAAAAAAGGCATTTTTATCACAAAAAATTATCAATTTATAGTTTGGATCAAAAAAGATATCATAGTTGGAATTAAATTACTCGCACGAGATGTAAAGAATAAGATTTTGAAATTTAAAAATTGCTTGAAAAAAGAAAAATGAAGAAGTCATCTCTGTACGAGATCATAAATTTTAAAAGCGAGTACTTATTACACAAAAAAATGGTACTTTAGTTTTGGGAAAAATTTGGAGCTGTACCAAGAATTTGATTTTCTAATTTTTTTATTTTAAGGTATAAATTTAATTCTCGCTTTTTCGGCTAATTTGGCATTTTTTACTTGCTGTTTAAAATTATTTGTTACACGCACAGTGGTGATGATGATCCAGATGATGATCATAAAAGAGTGAGGTTACAAATTTAAAAAAAACTCTCACTGACGAACAAAAAAAGGAACAGCAATGTGTCCAAATCTATCGATCGTGGTGGAATTTTCACATTCTCATCTTATTTTTTAACGTAGTAGGAATGTAAAACCTTGTCCACAGAAATGACACATCGAAAAGTGCTAATTACATGGCTGAGAGGAATAAATGTAATTTTGATTATATTTATTTATCATTAAGCTCAATGTATTATTCGTGAAAAATCTTTGTTTAGTTGAGCGTAGTATCCACACACGAACTTTTTAACTGCATTGTCTATAATTTTTTAATTAATTTTATTTTTATGTCATGGTATGAAACAGAAAAATTAGAGTTGAAGCTAATCAGGAAGTTTCTGAAACTGTGGAAGTAGTAGAGCAAGAACCCGTGAAAAAAAAGTATTTATTTAAAAATACATAAGTAGATGAAATTTAATGCCCAAATAATTATATATCAAATTTTTTTGGTGATTGAAATTTAGTAATTATTTTTAATCTAGTAATTAATTTTTGATATTTTTGAGGAAATCGGGTCGACCGAAATATGTTGTTAAGCCTAGAGGCAAAAGCACAGGAAGACGGGAAAAAGATGATATCAGTAATAGTAGTCTTAGTACTAAAAAACGAAGGGCTGAAAAAATTTTGAGTAGGATCATAGATCATAATAAGAAAGTTTATGCTGTCAATTTAAAAAAAAGAAGCTGATGAAGCTGCTAAGAAAAAACTCGAAGAAAAAAAAAACAAAGACAAAAATAGTTGATATTATTCCGAAAAGACATTCACCTGAATCTGCAGCTTGTTTTTTTTAAAAAGGAAACTACACTGAAAGAACTTGGGAAAATTTAGTTACTGATAGTCGTACAAGAAATGCTAAAGTGTATCCTGGTTACAGAATTGTGCAACGTAAGTTTCTAAGGTTTTTAAAATGTAGTTACGATATGAAAGCATTTACTTATTTATCTTCTTGTAAATAAATTAAATAATCAATTATTTATTGGATTAAATATTTAAATATATTCAATTTTTAGTACAACTAATATAACGTGTTTATATTTAATTATGTAGGTACTTTACTGAGTTGCCTCCCAAAAATCATCGATGTCTCAGAAATTGATATAAGAATTCCTATGCAAAGTTTATTAAACAAGACAGCATACAGATTATACAATTTTTTTTCAGATGAAATTGCAGAATATACTTTTTTCGAGTTTTATGCAACAACAGGTTTTGACGGCTCGTCGGACCATTTAAATCCCCACCAAAAAACTGTGGATCCAACTCTCAAAAGTAATGCAGCATCTAAATCACTTTTTGAAACAAGCATGCTGATTCAGTCAATGGAAGCACAAAACAATGACTGGTACTGGACAAATCCTATACCAGGAAGTATTAAATTTTGTCAGCCGTTGAGAGCATGTAAACAAAAAGATGACATTCCCGCTATGAAAGAAGAAACAAAGCGGTTGAATGATGAAATTGATGCCTTACAACCTTACACATTTATCGTCAACGAAAAAAAGATTACTGTTAATTTTGTGGTAGAAAAAACTATGTTTGACAATCAGTTGATCGATTAATGTTCATAACTAATCAGTGCCGATTTTCTAATCGGTACGGTTTTCAAAAATAAAAAAAACTTACAACTTATTTACCATAAATTTTTTTTTCATTGACGAAGTACATTAAATTCACAAAATATTTTTTTTCTCCCCTTAAATTTTTTTTTAATTCTCTTTTATGAAAAGATGGCTGGGTCAAAATAAGATACACCATTTATTGTGTGCTAAAAAAAAAAAAAAAAATTAGTAATTTTTATTGGGCTTTGCCCGAAAAGATACTTAACAATTTAATTTATCCGCATAAGTATAGTTTGAAAATACGTACCGATTTGAATTCAACTCTTAAATTGGTAATGATTAGCCGATATTTAGTTTGGAGCATTCAATTTCATCATAAAAATCATTAGTAAAAAATTTAAGATAACTTGTTTTATATTATTCAAACACAATTTATATCTGAAGTATTATATGAATTATCTTTTAGGAAAATGTGTAAATGCTATTGTTGGGAACGATGCAACCCATCGATGTCCAATGTGCAGGCGTACTACACATCAATTTTCAAAACCAGGTTGTGATTGTTCCGTTGACGAAAAAGACTTGAACAACCTTAGGTTAGGCGTAGGTCTTTTACATGTACAGTTAAAGTGTTTAGAAAATTTATTAGAAATCAGCTATAAACAATTCATTGTTCCAAGGACTTGGGATGTTCCAAACGCTATTAAAAGTAAGATTAAGCAAAATATGAAAAAAAATATCATTATCCATGCTCTCTGTTTTTTTTCCGAGTAATTCAACGTGTGCATAAAAAAGATTTAAAGCTTCAATTATTTTCCTTTCTGTTACCATAGATACATGTAAAAAGGCTTGAGGAAAAAATTATTATTTTCATTTTTTTGCAATTAATTTTTTAATCGGTGTAAATAGAATTTTTACGATTTGATAAATAGACGATAACAATTTAAAAATTAAAACATTTATTAAAAATAAAAAATCATCCCTGAAAATATAGTTGACTGGATTTATACGTCAAATTTACGAATAAGATTGTTTTGACATTCCACTTTCATTTATCTAAACTAGTAGTTTTAAACGAAAACTAGATGAATCCATTTTCGAAAAAATAAATACTATTTAACGATTAGTAAAACTACTTGCAGGCTTTAAAAAGTGTCTTATTTAAAGTAAAATAAAATAATTATTGAAAATAGATTTATCTAATAAACTAAAATATCAAATAATTTTTTACAATAATCAAATTGAACAGAAGAACAAATAGAACCAAGAAAAACCATCATACAAGACAGACTATTCCAACAATTTGGCGTACTTGTTGACAGAATTATTCAAGGTAAAGGAACAAGTAACACTGGAAACGTAAGTCGAAGATGCTTTGATGACCCTGAAAAGCTTGCAAAAACATTAGAACTAAACGTAGCCCTTGTGAAAGACATTGCTTTAATGTTGAAATTGTTTAAATGTAAGCAACATTTAAATATAGAAGCAGTGAAGGTTTTTGGAAAAAAAATCTTCAATCGATACTATGTACTTTATCCGTGGACTCGAATGAAACCAACAGTTCATAAATTTTTAATCCATGGAGCAGATATTGCATCAATTTTTCCTTTGCCTATCGCTTATTACTCAGAAGACGCACTAGAAAATTCGCACAAAGATTTAAGAAAGGATGCTGTAAATCCCGCTCACTAAAACTCACATCAAAACCGAATTGAGGACATGGTTAAAAGAAGCTTATATCGATCTGATCCTGTTTTTTCATTGATGGATTTTGATGAAATTGACAATCTAACGATCACAAATGATATGACACCTTATTTGGATTTAACGGTTTGTATATTAAATTAAAAATTATTTCTTGCGCTCAAAATCAAAAAAACAAATTATTTTAGGATCAGTAAATAAGTAGAGCCCGTAAATTCATATACAGTCTCGTAAACAAGATTATATATGTATTATATATCGTTTTGTATACCTCGAAGATCAATGGTATGGTGTCTAAGTATAACTTGTTTTTTGACAATTTATCCTGTGGTTAATCCATTTATATACGAGTACTTCATATTGAGATTGTCTTATACATGTTGTAAATAGTTGATGATTATAATTTAATGTAAAAGTTATGTTATATCTGTTGCAAGAATAAATAACAATTATTTTTAAGAATTTCAAAATAAAGGATAAAATTGAAATTTATTAGTTTCAGATTTTTTTAATTAACGAATTTTAAGAATTTCAAAATAAAGGATAAAATTAAAATTTACTAGTTTCAGCTTTTTTTAATTAACGATAAATGAATAAAAGTATTTTTATTGATTATTTTCTATTACCTTCATGATATTTATGATCATTGAAAAAAGTAAATACATAAATATTTAATAATAAAAATGTTATCTTCGACAATAGCAATCTTCTCTTGAAAGCTTCTCTTGATAATACTCCAACACAACTCTTTAAATATATTTATTCATTTAAAAGTTTTAAAATGTTGATTACAATATTCAATTAAGAATGCAATCCAGTGTCATATTACATTTTTTATAATCATAATTAATGTTTATTCCCAAATAAGTGCTCACTTCACCCAAATCTTTCATAGAAAATTTATTTGATAATTTATTTTTAATTTGTTCAATCCTTCCCTTATTTTTTCCACAAATTAATAAGTCATCAACAAATAATATTAAATAAATTTTTTTATTCTTTTCACACTTTACATATAAAAAATAGTCACTCTCGCTTCGTTGAAATCCTAGTTCCTTCATAAAATCATCAAAATATTCATACCAAGTTCTCGGGCTCTCTCTCAACCCGTATAATGCTTTAATTAATTTGTAAACTCTATTTGAACCGTCTTGATAACCCATTGGTTGTTTTACAAATACTTCTGACTTTATGAAACCATTTAAAAAAGCTGTTTCTACATCCATCTGGATAATCAATAAATTATTTTGGCATCAAAAGGATAATAATAATTTCAATGTTTGAATTCTAGCTACTGGTGAATACAAATCTTCCCGTACTTCAGTTTGTTGGAAGCCTCTAACTACAAGTCTAGCTTTTTTTCGGTTATCAGATTTTTTTGTGAATACCCATTTTAAATCTAGAATCTTCTTATCTCTAGCTCTATCTACTAATTTCCACGTTTTATTTTTCATCAAACTATTCATTTTCCTATCCATAGCTTCTTTCCATAAATCATTTTCCTCGCACTCTACTGCCTCCTCGTAGGTAGAAGGGCTATCTGCGCTAACTACATTTACATAAACGTGATTTGAATCTCTATTTATCACATACCAATCTGGTTTTTTTCTTGCTCTTTGCGGTCTATCTAAACGATTTTCATTTAACTCAACATTATCATGGTTACTCTCTTCTTCAGCAGAATCTACCTTTTCCCTACCCTCGTTGGATTCAGAGTTTTGAATTTCATGACTTAAAGTTTCATCATTCTCGTAATCACTGTTATCATTGCCTCTAAAACCAATCAAATTTTCATCATTTTCAACTATATCAACATGTCCGGCTCTAACTATTTTACCGTTTAACAAAACTCTGTATCCAACGTGGTCGTAACCAAGTCAGATCCCTAAATCGGCCTTTCTATCCCATTTGGTATTTCTTTTATTTTCGGGAACCATCACAAAAACTTTACTCCCATATAAACGTAAATTTTTCAAATAAGGTTTCTTCACGAGGAAAATTTCATAAGATGTCTTATTGTCAATCGTATTTGCAATAGTTCTATTTTTTAAATAAGCTGCGGCTTTAACTACATCAGGCCAGTATCTACGATTCACGTTTGCTTCAAAAAATAAACATCTCGCGGAATCCATAATCGTCTTATTATATCTTTCCGCCGTCCCATTTAATTCATGCACGTTAGGAGGACACGGTTCAAGTAAAATCCCTTTCTCTTTTATTAAATTGTAAATATCGCGATTTAAATATTCTCTTCCATTATCACATCTTAACTTTTTAATTCTTTTTCCGGTAAGATTTTCAACTTTATTAATATAATCCACGAAACAATTAAAAACATCCGACTTTAATTTTATTGTGTAAATCAAAGCACATTTACTATAATCATCAATGAAAGTTAAAAAATATTTTGAAACATCAAAACCCATTGTATTATGCGGCCCATTTAGATCTGTATGTACCAACTCTAAAATCTCGGTGGCTCTACTTCTATTATTTTTGAAAGATAAATTATGCATTTTATTCTGTATGCACGTCCCACACTTCAAATTTACTGACTCTAATTTTTCTGGTAACCCATCGACCAATTTATTTTTACACATTTCCTCCAAATATTTAAAATTTACGTGACCGAAAATTCTATGAAACCTTTCTTTCTGTGTCATGTTTTTGTTAATTTTCTCCGACGAATAACACACTTTCACATCAAAATAACTACTTATTTTATACAACCCATTTTCTTTGCAAGCTACTGCAATTAAAGTATTATCACTATTATATATTTTCGACATATTTCCGACAGACATTATTATATTTTCATTCGTAATTTTCGCTAAACTCAACAAATTTTTATCCAGCTCAGCTACATAAAATACATTGGATATTTTTGTTTTATGCTTAATCCCGTTCACTTCAAAATAAGTTAAAACTTTACCAACTTTCGTGCCTTTCAAAATTCTACCGTCACCAACCTTGACATTAATTGGCTTTTTCAAAACAATAGATTCACAAAAATAGGATTCATCATTAATAATGTGGTCTGAGCAACCACTATCTAATATCCAATCTATTTTATTTGTATCACAATTATATATATCAACAACATGATTATCGAATTTATCACCGTCTGTTAAATGCGCAAAAAAAGAGTTTTTTACCTGATCATCCGTACTGTCGTTTTCGGTGTTACTATACCTCGAGTTGTGTTGAGTTGCTCCATCGTTGCGGGGCTGCCAGTTCCTGCCTCCGCGATTTGAGTGTTGTCGACCATCTCTGCCGCCGCGACCTTGAAACTGCTGAGACTGCGGCCGTTGTTGCTGTTTCTGCTGTGGTGCTTCTTGCGCACCTCCTTGCCAAAATGTATTGTTGTTTTTGGTCCACTTGTTTCTACAATTTCTCTTCAAGTGTCCGGGCTTACCACACCCATAGCATGTGAATTTATTTGAACTTTCTGCTTGAAATGCACTACAATTTTTCTTATTTGATTCACTCAAGTTTCGGGTTTCCCACATGCTTATTTTATTTTTTAAGAACTCACAATTTCTATCCTCTGTTGATAGAGCATCTACCAGATCTCCAATGTAGCTTAAGGATTCTGGCAAAGTTCTCAGCATGTAATTTAATTTTTCTGCCTCGGTGACTTTTCCTGCAGTTTCACTTGAGAACACTTTAAAATAGTCACTTTTCCGTTTTCAAAAACTACGCGCTCTTGCTACCATGTTAAATTAAATTGATTTATTTATTAAAGAGTACATTCTTTATTATTAAGACTACAGCTTTATTACAAGAAGCTAACCGACATGATGACGACTCCTTATCTTACTAATGAGTGCATATTCATAACACAGACTACTTGTATTTAAACGCACTGTAATAATGCAATTCAGCGGTAACATACTTTTATTTAGTTCAATGTACTGCCGAAATATTGTTTCTTCCGTCAACATTTTGACACTCACTCTCATAAATTTGCTCCCATTTCAACATTAATTATTTAGTATATTTATTATATTTATTTTTTAGGAATAAGACATCATAAATTAACGTAAAATAATCCTTGTATAAGTTTGGGAATACATCCCTACATGCATCATTCTTAACCTATAATTTTTTTTTTTAAACGCATTTTTTATTACCTTGAAAACAATAATCATAGAGTTTTATATTTTTCACGAAAAGTTTGAACCTTAAACTTTAATTTCCAGCAAACCCGATATCGCTAGTACATTTCTAGTTCATATAATTACTTTATGAATATTTTTTTTATTTTACATCACTGTGGGCCGCCACGTCTCATCTTCTTGGATCTGATGGTGTGTTCACCCTTGTGAAGTATCGATGAAAATGGCCGTCGCTGCTGTGGACGGTGGCGTCGGTTTTCTTTATCACTTTTCTCCGTTTCTTTCTTACTTACTCGCGTCGCGGCATTCACTAATCCGGTGACGATGGGACCAAGTGTTTTGAATTAGAGCTTAGCGGACTGTATAAAATTAAGGAAAAATTACCGCGATCGCGAGGAATTGAATTGAATGAGTTTATTAATTGTACATTATGTTGTACAAAAACAAAAGCTTTTACATAGGTTGATAAATAACAAGTAGATCAAACTAATAAATGTGTTATAAATAATATAAATGATGATAAAAACAATTAATAATAATAATAATAATAAACATAGTATTATTAACAGAAAAAATAATATAATAAAAAGTAAACAGTTTTTAATGGTATACTTTATCACCACTGTGAGATAACTTAACTATTACTATCAGTCACGAAGATGCATCGTATTAATTAACTACTTAAAGTCCGTGTATCACAGATAGTGTATAGATATCTTCCTCACTACACTGATGGCTATTATCTCACTTTCCAGGCAACTGATCCATACCCTCTGCGGCAAAAATATGGGCTTTGATGAGTCGTTTAAATACAGGGAGTGATGGTGATTCCCGTATATGAGAGGGTAGACCATTCCAAAGGTATGTAGTAGAGACATGAAAGGAATTTTCTAAGTAGTCTGTGCGGAAGCTGGGAACAAGCAAAACCTCTCTGTTCACCTCCCTACCATTCACGACCCTTACAGGCCGGGAGCTTTGCTTAGCAAAAAAAAAATTTTGCCAAGTAAGGTGGTGTTCCTGACCGAAGAAGATTAAAGAGGGTACAGGCCGCAAAGTAGTTTCTGCGACCCTTTGCCCGCAGCCAGCTCAACTCACGCCTGTAGGGGATGACGTGACTGTCCCTCCAAAACCCGTAGATATACCTGATGCCCCTATTGAGCAGACGCTCAATCTTAAGATTCAACTCGCCCGAGATATTACAGTAAACCAGTTAACAGTAGTCCACGATAGGGAAGAGAAGTGCCTGAACAAGGTGCTTGCGAAGGCTAAGCGTCGTGCTGCGTCTGAAGTGATACAGTCTATACATGAGCGAATTAACCCTAGCACAGACATACTTCACATGCTCCTTCCAATTCAACTTTGAGTCCAGCACCACGCCTAGACTCCGAGCAGACGAAACAAATGGGACACAGGAGTGTCCAAAGTGTAGGCAGTCTATACCCATCTCGTTGAATCTATTCACAAGGACCGGGGAGCCGAAGATCATGGCTTTAGTTTTACCCACATTCAACCCCAAATGATTCCCAGCAGCCCAGTCCGCAATTTTCTTCGCAGCTCTGCTCAATCTCTCCAGAGTAGCCCGTATATCCTCGATCCGACCCCGCACATGGATCTGCAGGTCATCCGCGTACAACACGTGACTTACGCCAGGACCAAGATCCTGCGCAATGTCATTCACAAATAGCAGAAAAAGCAGCGGTCCCAACACAGAGCCTTGTGGCACTCCCCTGTTTCGGGGACAAAAGGAGGAAGTTTGACTCCCCACTCTTACTGCCTGCGACCGACCTGACAGATATGATGCGATCCATCTGACGACACCGTTTGAGATGCCAAGTGACCGAAGCTTCTCAAGCAGGGTCACGTGGCAGACCGAATCGAAGGTCTTATTAAAGTCGAATAACAGCAGTGCTGTCATCTGCCTCTTGTCAATGCCCTGTCTAATGTCATCAGTTTAAGTAATTCTGTCTGAGTGCTATGTCCCTGTCTGAAGCCAGCCTGAAATCCATCCAACAATTCCTCCGCTTCAATGAAAGACGAGATCTGGTTAAAGACCAGTCTCTCAAGGATTTTCGACAAGAAACAGAGAAGAGAGATTGGACGAAAATTACCCAAACATCTCGGAGTCGGAGTTGAGAAGGAAAGAGTAAAGGTGATCTCAAGAACAACACGTTCGTTTATGCTGAACTTTAGGGTAGATTAATTTAACTATAAATACTACTTATAAGAGCCAAAGAGAGAGAACTCGCCATAAGCGGGCGATCTACCTAATCTTACCGAGGTAGAGAAACTTCCGGTCAAAACGGCGAGTTCTCTCACTTCGGCTTTTGTAAATAGTGTTTATAGTTAAATAAATCTTCCCTCAAGCTCAGCATAAACGAACGTGTAGTTCTTTAGATCACCATTATTCTTCTCTTTTCAGTTCCTCGCGATCGCGGTAATTTTTCCTTAATTTTAAACAGTCCACTAAGCTCTAATTCCAAACATTTGATCACCCGCTTATCTACGACGATTCTACCTAATCTTACCGAGGTAAAGAAACTCCCGGTCAAAACGGCGAGTTCTCTCTCTTCGGCTCTCAATGAGGTAAATACCTATAAATATAATATATGAACATAAACATATAAATCAGTAACACATCTGTCAATCTAAAGCAAGAATATCACATCGCAGTTACTTTCATAGGGTGACTGAATAATAATGAGATCAGTAGCAAACTTATCACTCAGTAGTCTGTAATGAACTGGTGTGTCACCAATCGAAGTTATGTACTAAAGTATCTGCGACCAAAATTGTTGAATTATTATCATTATGAGAGAAGCTTGATGAGTAGACCCTTTATGAAAAAGCCAAAACAAAACAGTAAGTTCACTATGCGGTGAGGGCAAGGTTACGGTTGCAGACGAGTAAACAATGAGGGATGAGCCGGGGATTCTCCACTAGCACGGGGCTTAGCACTTTTTTTATTTTATTTTTTCATGAGTGCCGGGCAAAAATTGCTTCTTGATATTAGTGCGCAAATTTTAAAAACGTGATCGGATCATTTTTTCACGTGCCGCAAAGCACCTAAAGTTTCCCATAGGATTTGCATGCAAAAAGAGGTAAAAAATGATTATTTCATAATAACTTGATGGAAACATTGAAATTTTTTGTAAAAAACACATAAATCGATGTATTTTTGTCCGTTGAATCGAAAAAAAGCAATAGATTTTACTGATTTAACGATCAAAATTTTTTATTTGCGAAAGATCGCTAAGTATTGCAAAAAATGAGTTAAATAATGGTTTTTTTTTTGTTATATAAAGAAAAATTTCTAAATTTTTATGTAAAAACCACATACACTGATGTATTTTTGTCCGCTGAATCGAGAAAAAGCGATAGATTTGACTGATTTGACGATAAAAAAACTTTTTTTTTTCGAAAAATCGCTAAATAACGCGAGTTAAAATCGCTAAAATCGAGTTAAATAATGGTTTTTTATTGTTACATTTATTAAAAAATTGTTTTTTTTAGTTCGATTTCAGTGTTGAATGAACAATTATTAAAAACAAATGGTAAGAATAAAATTTTTTTTTTCAAACTGCTTAAAAAAAAATTGGCAATGCAATTGTCGAAATTGTTCTTTAAAAATTAAGCAATTATTATACTTAATTTGAAATTTTTCATTATGTCGCATATTCTAAGAAAAAAATACCAAAATTATAATAAAATTTTAAATAGTAATAATCCAGTGGATAATTTAATTTTCATACTATGTAAGAATTGAAATACCATGTAAAAAGAAAATGTGAAAGTAAGTGTTATTTGATAAATTTGTATGTTTTCATAAATTTTGAACTATTGCTAAAATTTCAATGAAGAACTTCTTTAGATTATATATTTATTTAATTTATTATTTTAACGCTTCATCAACAAATACAAACTACATCGTTTCAATAAAGACAAAATATTATTCAACTCGGTTTTTCATCTTATTTAGCTACTTTTGGCAAATAAAATCGGTTTAACCACCGTATCGGCAAAATCTATTGCTTTTTTTCGATTATAGGACAAAAACACATCGACCTATGTGGTTTTTACAAAAAAATTTAGAAATTTTTCTATTTACAACAACAACAAAAAACACAAGAATTATTGAATTCAAAAAAAAAGAACCATTATTTAACTCATTTTTTTGCAGTATGTAGCGATTGTTCGCAAATAAAAGATTTTGATCGCCAAATCAGTAACATATATTGCTTTTTTTCGATTCAGCGGACAAAATTACATCGATCTATGCAGTTTTTACAAAAAATTTCAATGTTTCGATCAAGTTATTCTAATAATCATTTTTTACCTCTTTTTGCATGCAAATCCTATGGGAAACTTTAGGTGCTTTGCGGCACGGAAAAAATGATCTGATCACGTTTTTTAAAATTTGCGCACTAATATCAAAATATGTAGAAGCGATTTTTGCCCGGCACTCATGAAAAAAAAAATAAAAAAAGTGCTAAGCCCCGTGCTATTCTCCACCTTGCATGATTTCCAAGTAATTAGTAAACACCCAATAATACTAATTGGCACTCACGAACTGATTCACTTTGAGCTTTTATTCGGATTATTATTGAATCCACGATTATTTTGCTTATACGAGGTGTGAAAGCAGACTGAGAAAATCAAAATGAGCAGTTGAATTTTACACACGTTGAGCTCATAATATCGTGTAAGCACTCACAAGGAGAGGTCACACCCTCCGGGTCACCGATCTTGACGAAACTTTGGGGATCGTTTTCTTATACCAAAAGATGAAGAAATCTACCAATCATCCCGTCTAATGGGCCTTTCATACCTAGTTCCTACATAGCTTATATCGTATTTTTAGCTCTTTTTGGGTTTTTTTGCGAATTTTCAAAAAATTCCTGCTCGAAGCCTATTGCACTTACAGAATTCTGCAAACCCGCATTTTCTTTGTTTTTTTATGAATTTTTTAGAAAAAATATTTTTAGACATAGTTTTGATAAGGCTGACGACGTACAGTTTAAGTTCATAAAACCAAAAAAACCGTAAAAAAATGCTTTTGATACCTTAATTTTACATGGACTATTTCTTCAAAATTAGATTTAATAATATTTTTTTTCAAAAGAAGATGAAAAAACAAAAAAATGCGCGGTTGCAGAATTTTGTAAGTGCAATAGGCTTCGAGCAGGAATTTTTTGAATATTCGCAAAAAAACCCAAAAAGAGCTAAAAATACGATATAAGCTATGTAGGAACTAGGTATAAAAGGCCCATTAGACGCGATGATTGGTAGCTTTCTTCATCTTTTGGTATAAGAAAACGATCCCCAAAGTTTCGTCAAGATCGGTGACCCGGAGGGTGTGACCTCTCCTTGTCAGTAATTAAGCACGCATTCACACATTACTCTTTTCTAGAGTATCACAGCAAATTATTATTGAACTTGCTTGAGTTTTGTTGGCACCTGGCACAACGTGAGCCAACATAAGATAACCATCAATTGAGTCCGAGCACGAGGCAGCCGCCAAGAAGGCTTTCAACAGGTACGGCGACCAGTAAGTGACCGACGCGTGATAATTGATGCGGTCGATTCAAACATTTACCTCAAATGCTCAACAATACTATAAATAGTTTAGTTCGTGATAAATCTTTACTAAAACGCAGTGTGCCAAAAAATAGCCTAGAAAAGCACTACTTATTCAATTAAACGAAAATATAATTTAAAGAAAAAAGGTAGGTAGTCCGAATCCATCCCAAACAAATTTCTTCTAATTTTGATATTAAATTATATTTTCGTCAAATGGTAGAAGCAGTGCTATCCAAGACTATTTTTGAGCACAGTATGTGATTTAGTAAAGATTTTACGAAAAATAAAATATTTATAGTGTTTTACATTATTTATTGAGAAAACTTTTTTTTTCAAGCAGAAAATAGTACATAGTAGTGAGGGTATAGGCGTTCTCGATCGAAATACTATAGGAGCGCCGTCTGCTATCAGGTGCAATCCCGGAACAGGTGTGGAGACCGGAAAAGGTAGGGATTTTTTTGAATCTAATTATTTATTAAGGACCTTGACAGGTGCGTAATCGATATAAGGATGGGTTTTGTAATATAAAAAGTGTGTACTATGTATAATTTTCATCAGTTTACAATGGAAGGTCCTCTCACGCATATTGCTCTTCTTGAAAAAGAGTGAGGTGACGAATTTGAAAATATAAATTTATTTAAACAAAAATGTAAGAAAGTAGTAAGCATAATTTCATCATATTTAACTTTGAAACTACCAATAACCCGTCGGATGACCTCGGAAGCCAAACTATGCCGAATAAAATCAATGTGTAGGCCCGCAAAAAGTAAAAGTGACCTCGAATACAATGAAGTGGAGTCGAGTTTCAAGTCTCTCATCAAGACAGGTTTGATTTCAAACATCACGTACATTGACTCTCGCAAGTTTTTGGAAGAAGCCAAAGTGAAAGTTATCACGTGCGTGAAACGTGAAATTACCAAACATTTTTTTATAAGAGCGTATTGTCTACTCTCAGCATATTTTTTAATGGGTCCAGAAAAAGATGTTAAATCTTTCAATACTAAAGCCACTCCTTTCAATTCAAACACAGACCTCAATTTATGGTATAAAGAATAAATTGTAAAACCCATTTTAATTCAATTGAGCGAGTTTATGTCTCATGGTTGGGTGTTATCACAATTGCTAAATTTAGCTGTATGCATCGGAAAATATAATTCTATGTATGCAGGTTCATGTATTGATCTTCCAAAATGGTTAAAAAATAAAAACATTATTGTAAACGTTAAAACCTCTGAAGATGATTGTTATGCAGTGGCAGTTATGTCAGCACTATATCCTCAAATAGATGATACGGATCGTGAAATGTATGTCTCGAACACAACGAATTAAATTTAACCGAAATCAACTTTCCCACTCCATTACATTAAATTTCTTTCTTTGAAAAAAAACAACAGTATCCTCTATTATATTAACCCTTTAAGCGCCATGCAACCATTTTATAGTCGATTGATTTTTTAATCGGGAAACTAGTAACTTTTACGAAAACCTTTAATTTGTTGGTGTTTTTATGAGTGAGAGGACTTATTTTTTCGGAATCTCAAGTCAGGTCACTGTAATTTTAAGCTAAAAATTAAATATAACAGCTGTAAGTTGACTTGAGTCGCGGTACCAGCTATAATGAAGTTTGAAAATTGTTACCTTTTTGTAAAAATACGTTTACGACAACTCATTAGAAAGTTTTGCCCAAACTCAGTATGATTTTGTATATAGACGCGTACCCAACGTAGTGAACCCGGGTGCCCCAGGTTGAAAAACCACGACAGTGGCCGGAAGTCTTTAGGAAGTTTTGGCTGAAAAGAGTAAGTTTTGAAATCGTCGTATCTATCGTGATATGGTAAACCTCGGTGCATCAGGTCCCCGTCGGCATTACGTTGATTACTTCTCTATATCTAGAAATAAGTGATTTCGGGCAGAACTTCCTGAAGAAGTTGCCGCTGACGTGTTTTTTCCACCTGGGGGATCCGGGTTCACCAAGTTCACGTCAAGACCCGTCACATACGCGTCTACACACAAAAGTTACTGATTTCGAGCAAAACTTGTTTAGGATAACTTTTTCACGAAATTTTGGCTAAAAAAAAGTAAGTTTTAAGTATAGATACGTCTTATCTATACGTGGTACGGTAAACCTGGGTGCCCCAGGTCCACGTCGGCATTACGTTGGTTACTTGTCTTTATCTAAAAATTACTGATTTCGGGCTGAACTTCCCGAAGAACTTGCCACTAACGTGGGGGGCACCCGGGTTCACCACGTCGAGGTCGATACCACGTCAGGTACGCGTCTATATACAAAATAATACTGAGTTTGGGCAAAACTTTCTAATGAGTTGTCGTAAACGTATTTTTCTAAAAAAGTAGAATTTTCAAACTTCATTATAGCTGGCACCACAACTCAAGTCAACTTACAGCTGTTATATTTAATTTCTAGCTCAAAATTACAGTGACCTGACTTGAGATTCCGAAAAAATAATAAGTCCTTCCACTCATAAAAAAACCAAAACATTAAAGGTTTTCATAAAAGTTACTAGTTTCCCGATTAAAAAATCAATCGACTATAAAATGGTCGCATGGCACTTAAAGGGTTAAGAAGTTTATTTTCGTCGTCGTCGTAGTCGTCGTCGACGACTTCCTTTTTAAAAAAAAAGTGACTTAGACGTCTCAGATCAATTAGAAATTTGGTACTCAGATATCACGAATCCAACATTCATTTTTAAATTTGACCTATGTAAAATCTACTTATTCAAGGTAGAAATTTATTTTTTCTCAGGCTCCTTTCAGAATTTGACGTCTATGATTGATTAGAAACTGAGAAGTCAGGGATTTTTGGAGTTGCTGATTACGAAACTGACCTCTATTTTCTGATTTGGCCTATGTATGGGCTACTTACTTAGGGTAAAAATTTATTTTCGATAGAATTTTTTTTAAGCTTCGTATATGGAAGTTTTTGGGGTTGCTGATTATGAATTTGACTTTTATTTTTAAAATTGACCTACGTAAAGGGTTACTTATGGGGAGGCACCGGTGAATTTTTATTCCATTGATGTAATAATTTTTATGAGATAAAAATTTGGTTCAATGCTAACTTTTTTGAGTGAAATCATACGGTAGGGTCAAAAAATTCGAATAGTATATTATTCCCAGAGAGACTAAAGTTTGCAGTGGAGGCCCGCTGTTATTGCAGCCCAAGATGAAGTCGAGGGCTGCAAATACGTGGGCCTCCTCAGCAAACTTTAGTCTTGAGGGATATATGCACTTTTTTAAAGTCCGTTGATCACAAAAAATAACTTGATTTCCTCCGATTAAAGCCAAAAGAACGAAATGTACTCCCGAAGCGCCAGCGGCCGACATGCAGCCAGCCGCCATGTTGCGGCCCGAGCGCTAGCGAGGGCATGCAGTAGGCCGGGTGCGCGTTGGTCGATGGCGCAGGGAGTACATTTCGTTCTTTTGGCTTGCGTCGGAGGGACAAAGTAATAACTTGTGATCAACGAGGTTAAAAACATAATTTTTGGGCCCTTGAGGGCTACTCATTTTTGCCCATTTAAAAATTTTTTGAAACCCATACGCTAAGTTGTTTGAAATCACAAAAAAAGATAGCAAACCAAATTTTAGCTTAAAATATTAAAAATTGCGAGAGTAGTAGCATTTTTATTTAAGGGCCACATACAAAAATGGCTTTTGAACGTAAAAAAAAGCTTCAAAAATTTATGAAAAAAATATCAGTGAACTACATTTTTTTTAAAGAAAATTTTGCACTAAACCCGATCTCCGTAGCTTAATTAGGCTCAGAGATAAAAATAAAAGTAGAAAAATCCTTATTTAAGAGTTCAGTCCTTCTGCAAAGGTAATAAGGTTCCAAAAAAATCACTTATAATTTTGTTTTTTCAATACCTTTTAAATGATATATATTTTGTTAGGGTATAGTGTGCTGTTGCTCATAACATTTTTTTATCCTTCCATTGAAACTATTTGCATACATATATATATATAAATATTTTTAGAGCTTTGAATGTCAGATAAGTTGGTAAAAATTGTTTTAGGCCGAAATCTTAGAAACCTGTATATCATTTAATAGGTATTAAAAAATCAAAATTATTAGTGATTCTTTTGGAACCTTATTACCTTTGCAGAAGGACTGAACTCTTAAATAAGGATTTTTCAACTTTTATTTTTATCTCTGAGCCTAATTAGGCTACGGAGATCGGGTTTAGTGCAAAATTTTTTTAAAAAAAAATTTAGTTCACTGATATTTTTTTCATAAATTTTTGAAGCTTTTTTTTACGTTCAAAAGCCATTTTTGTATGTGGCCCTTAAATAAAAATGCTACTACTCTCGCAATTTTTAATATTTTAAGCTAAAATTTGGTTTGCTATCTTTTTTTGTGATTTCAAACAACTTAGCGTATGGGTTTCAAAAAATTTTTAAATGGGCAAAAATTAGTAGCCCTAAAGGGCCCAAAAATTATGTTTCGAATTTTTTGACCCTACCGTAATGTATGATTTCACCCAAAAAAGTTAGCATTAAACCAAATGTTTACCTTATAAAAATTATTATATCAATGGACTAAAAATTCCCCGGTGCCTCCCCTGATGTAAGGTAAAAATTTATTTTTGATAGCATTTTTTTGAAACATCGCATAAGAAGGTTTTTGGGGTTGCTGATAATGAATCTGATATTCATTTTTTAAATTGACCTACGCAAGGGCTACTTCGTTAAGGTAAAAATCTATTTTTAATAGTTTCTTTTTCAAACTTTGTCTACGGGGGTTTTTAAGGTTGCTGATTATGAATTTGACTTTTATTTTTAAAACTGACCTACGCAAAGGGTTAATTATGTAAGATAAAAATTTATTTTTAATAGCATTTTATTGAAACATCGTATAAGAGGGTTTTTAGGGTGGCTGATGATGAATCTTATATTCATTTTTAAAATTGATCTACGCAAGGGCTACTTGCTGAAGGTTAAAATCTATTTTTCAAAGTTTCTTTTTCAAACTTTGTTTACGGGGGTTTTTAAGGTTGCTGATTACTAATCTGACATTTATCTTTTAATTTTGTCTACTTAAAAGGCTACTTATTCTAGGTAAAAATTTATTTTTAATAGCATTTTTTTCAAACTTCATGAACGGGGTTTTTAGGGTTGCTGATTATGAATCTGATATTCATTTTTAAAATTGACCTATGTAATAACAATAAAAACAATATATTTCTTATAAAAATTTTAAAACTTAATATATTTCGGTATGAACTATTTTTAATATGTACTTTATTTTAGATACTCTAAGTAACAATATTTCTAAACTTTTTGTTTTAATTTAAAAATAAAATAAAGATAACTGAATTCTCAACCGAGCAAGCGTTAGCACAGCGAGGTATACAAGCTAGTTTCAATTAATGTTTATGAAATTGAGGAAAATAAAGTGTGTCCAATTTTAATCACAGAAGAAGAAAAACCTACTTATATAGATCTGTTATACATCGAAAACAAGTTTACCTCTCATTATTGTTGGATAAAAAATTTAAGTGGATTGATACCAATTAAGCATCATGGAAAAAAACACATTTGCCGGCGCTGTCTTAATTATTTTTATTCAAAATCATATCTTGAGAATCACCAAATAGAATGCGGTCAAACAAACACAGGAAGTATTGTAATGCCCGAAGAAGGTGAAAATATTTTAAAGTTTAAAAATTATTATAGAAAAGATCCTTTAAAGTTTATTATTTATGCGGATTTTAAAAGTTACCTCGAAACACCAGACAAAGATGCCCCTGTTAAAGCATACCAACAGCATACAGCTTACAGCGTCGGTTATTATCTACATTGTTTACACGACTCGCGTCTTTCAAGATACAAGAGTTACCGGAGCGAAGACTGTGGCGAGTGGTAAAACAATGAACTTGTCAAGATTTTTGAGGAAATTATTGAAATTTTAATACATCCTAAACCGTTAAAAATGACCCCAAATGACTGGATCAAGTATTACAGAGCAACAGAGTGCAACATTTGTCAAAAACCATTGGATAAAAAAGATCAAGTTAAAGACCATGATCACGTGACTGGACCTTTTAGAAATGCCGTTCATAGTGCTTGCAATATTAATTATAAACAATCTTTTTGTTATGTGACATATTCTACTTATATTTATAATGCACATACAGCATTATGAATATGAGTGAAATAGGTCGCTTACACAGAAAATGCACGCGCTGCATTCTTGCCAGCGAGGCAACGCCCGGGCAAGACTGCAGCAGTGCTGGCAGTTGTAATTAGGATACCATTTAAATCGGACGTATCTTCATTGCCGGAAGATAGTCTCTTCATACTTTAAGTTAACGAGTACAGTTTCGATCCTTTTCCGGACGACTCGTCTTTTTATATTAGTGTGGACTCCCTTATATCAGTGTAGTGACCGTAAAACCTTAGCGCATATTTTTTATATTTCATTTATACCCTTACCGGATAAATTGCGGTGTGGTAAATAAATAAAGACCTAATAAACTGTGAATCCGTGTTTTGAAATCACCGTCCTTCACCTGTAAGCAGCAGTTTCCAGTAGAACCACGGTCAGCGACGCAGAGCAGCAGTTTAAGGTACAGTCCATAGTACTTAAGTTAGACATTATTCCCTTAGTTAGACATTATTAACCCCTTTTCTCCGTCTACATACGCGTGGGGACCGCGATCCCCGGTAAAATCTTACGTCCGGGCTGCTAAAATTAGGAAGAACGATAAGTGTCCTCGTGGACACCTATCAAAATTGGTAGCAGAGACGTGCGGTTCAGGTCCCCCGGGAAAAGAAAGGATAATTTTAACTTAAATTTAACTTTATTATTAAGGTATAATCAAATTTAGTAGAATTTTGTTAGCTTAGTTGGAATAATTTTGACAAGACGATACTTACCTATCGGTCTTGTAGATTAGAGTAGGTAGAAATAAAACTCTTAATTTTATAGTTAATCCTTAATTTAGTGATATTAAATAATCTCTTAATTTATAATTATTTAAAATCAAGATCGTTGAACTCCGTTCTAACAAAAATCCCTGACCCTGTTTTCGGTATACGTAACGCAGCGTCAGCAGTGGTCGCCGACTAAATTTCAACACCGCATTGCCAAATAACGGATGTCATTCGAATTCCTTTCAATAATCTTAACTTTAAACTTCAACAATTTTAATTTTTCAAATTTAGTAATTGTAAGCTCATTTAAATTTTCAAAAATTCAATTGTCCCAATTTGCAATAGTCCAAAGTTCAATTTCGATTTTAATATTTGGCAATCTTCCTAGTTTAATTTTTCGAATTATACAACAAAATTCTAATTTTCGGGAACTTCAATGTTTCATTTTTGGCAATTTTTCAACCTTCTTAATTCTTCAAAATCTTCAAAAATTGTAATTTTCAGAATTTTCGAAACTTCAATTTTTTGAAAGATTTCATTTTCAGAAACTCTCATTTTTATCTTAATTTTATAATTTCAATTGTGCGGATTCAATTTTTCGGGATTATTAAATTTCTAAGTCTTCAACTTTAAGTTTGAAAGCAGTGTTAAGAGTCGCCGAGCTGCAAAGATAACAGCACCTCCCGGGAGCTACGGGAGATTAGCGGTCAAGCGAGAGGCGGGCATAGGAGCGTCCGAGGAGGCGTGACCACGCCCTACCGCGCGCTCATTGGCTGGAAGCACCCTGAATGCTGACCACTAATTAGCGGCTTAATGGCCGGCTAATTAACGCCTAAAAAAACTATAGTGACGTTTTTGGATGATTAATTCAAAAAAATTATTAAATGTTCGACTCCAAAATTTTTTAATTTTATTCACCAACGTTAATTTTCATAGTTGGTAATTTTCTCCATTTCCATTTTTGTTCAATTCTTCGAAGTCGTCGATTTTGCATTTTTCGAACAAGTTCGAACATTAAGGGAAGTATAAATCGCATAATTTTCAATTTACAAAATTTTATTTAATTTTTTCAAAAATGCTATTTGTCAAATTTCCATTTTAGGAATTGTCAATTTTCATCGTCTAAATTTTCAATTTTATCGAATTTCAAAATCTTTAATCTTTAATTTAAGGTTTAAATTTTACCGATTTAATCGATTTTCCAAATTTCCAACTTTTCTAAATTGTAATTTTCTGAATCTTCAAAATTTCAGTTTTCAAAGAATCTTATTTTCAAATTTGGAATTTTCCAAGGTGGGAATTTTAAAATTTTCAATCTTGAGTTTTGAAAAAAAAAAAAATAATAATAATAAATAAATAAATAAATAAATGATTCAATTGTTCAAATTTTCAATATTCTAAAGTAAAAGTTTCAATTTTAAGAATTGTCAGTTTCCTATTTTGATTTTTCTATTTTACAACAAAATTCGGACTTTCAGGAACTTCGATTTTTGATTTCGTCAATTTTCATCCTCTTGATTTTTCAAATCTTCAAAATTTTAATTTTCTGAAGTTTTAAAGATTTTAATTTTAGGGTTTTAGTTTTCAAAATTTTAAGGAAATTTTAGCCTCGATAGAGGATAGTTGTAGAGAATCCCGCAATTCCAGTTATTTAATTTTAATTTATATGCACCCACATATATATAGCTATAAGTATTAATCCAAATATTATATTATTAAAAGGACCAAACTTAAGACCAAATTTAAGACCAAACCCTGGACCTAATTATCAGACCTGAAGTGTAACTACCTATTATAGATAGTAAGTGCAAGACACCAAATGACCGGTAGACACAAGACTAATGCTACTCCGATAGGAGTAAGGGATACAGAAACAATGGAGACAGCCATGAACACCACCCTGCTCAGCCTAGCAAATAACCTTAGCCTCCAAAATTCAATAGCGGGTCTTAGTACCTATGACGGGAGTAACATCCCGTTAAAAGACTTCCTGCAGGACGTAAAGAACGGTGAGTTAAGCGTCGGAGACGACCAGAAAAGGAATTACTTGCGGGCGGTGCTAGGTCGACTAAGAGGGCAGGCAAAGGATTGCACCCACGGAAAGACCTTCGCAACGGTCAAGGACCTTTGCACACATTTGAAGCAGACATTTGCCCCAGGGAGGGGATTCGCCTATTATAACGCTAGGCTGCACTCTTTACGAATGAAACAAGAAGATTCCATTGGCAGTTTCCAAGACCAGATTAATATTCTTTTAGACTGCGCCAAGTCGGCGCTGCAAGAAGAAAAGGGCAAGAGCTATGAAGAGGCCATGATGACACCGCTAGTTGAGGCGGCGGTAGATGTATTCATTCGGGGTCTCCCCGGAGATTTAGGGAAGTCGGTCGACCAGAAACAACTCGATAAGCTAGAAGCGGCCTACAAAGAAGCCATACGCTTGGTGTCTCGTAAGGAGGCCCATATAATTCCTGATGGAAGGATTCGTAGCGGAAACAAAGACTACCGGCCGGACGTGCTACCCACTCAGGATGAGAGAGGAGCCTATGTAGGTTGGGTACAAGAAGGACCTGAATTTGGCCAATGGAGCGAAGAGGTAGATTATCAAGAAGAATGGACCCCTCAAGAAAACAATTACGAGATGGACACCCCCGAAGTGCAAGCGTGCGAGGTATATTACCAATACCTAGCAAATGTATATCAAATGCAACAACCAGTGTACAGTTGGCCAAGGCCACCGGAACCTGCTCAGCCCGGGACTCCTTACCACGTCCAGCCCTTTATGCAACGACCACCAAACCCAAAGGGGTCGGGACTGCAAGGGTACAATGGATACGGTTACGGAAATGTACGACCAAACGGAGGCGGAGGATATCCTGGTAAGCCCAAAACTTTCGACCCAGACCGAGTCTTACAAAGCCGTGCGCCAGGGCCACAAGCTAACTGACCAAGGCCACCGAGGCCACCCCAGTTGAACCCGGGTTTGCCAAAGTTCGCCAACCAACCGCAAGGACCACCTTTAAGTTGGGTGCGAGGTCCAGTTCCACCTCAAGGACCAAGACCTAACAACTATTCGGTTCCGCCACAATCGCAGGGGCCGCTACCAATAAGTCCAGCACAGTGTAACACAGTTTGCATGGAGGAGGCTGACCTGCGGCCGACCCCGCCATATCAGCAACCTTTAAACTATCAGATGGCTCGCCTCATCCCGGAGACGAGCCAGCAGCCAGGAATGCCGGGAATGAGCTACGGTCAGGAAATGAGCCTACCACCCGCGCAAACGATGAAAATCCAAGTCGGGGCGATACGGTCGTCAACCTTACGAACGGCCAGGGACTTGTTGAACTCGGAATAGACCCGGACCCAGGCACCCATGTTAGAGTTTATCTTCCCGATGAACAGCGACATGTAGTGCTAATGTTAGATACTGGGTCAGCCGTCAATTTAATCAAACTAACAGCCATAGATCTAGACGCTGAAATCGAGACAGCAGCGGCCATCCCACTAATGAGAATAGCAGCTCAAGAGGTCATGACACTCGGAATTACCTGGATGAAAATAGGGAACCAGGACACACTATTTCATGTTGTGTCGGAAAGGTTCCCCATCCGCTATGATGGCATTTTAGGCCGATCATTCCTTAAACAAAACGAAGCTGTCATTTCTTATTATAAGAATAAGGTTATGTTGAGCCAAGATGTAATGAATCCCATATCATT
This sequence comes from Encarsia formosa, assembly GCA_038277355.1. Classification (NCBI taxonomy): domain Eukaryota; kingdom Metazoa; phylum Arthropoda; class Insecta; order Hymenoptera; family Aphelinidae; genus Encarsia; species Encarsia formosa. The sequence goes on along the minus strand of CM076186.1, from coordinate 64,639,790 downwards.
CGTGGATAATGAGGGATTTGAACTACTGGACCAGCAAAGGGGATTGGCCCCTCGGCATCAAAACCATAAAGAAGTGTATCAGACCAATCCAACTGTAAGCAAGGCTGAAGAAAATGTAGTGGTCCAGAATCCCGAAATAATACCGACCACTGTAAAAATTGAAACAGACCCAACAGCGACCAATTCAGAACCTGTGGGTACAGAAGGGAAGTCATCGAAAACAGAGACACCAGTGGATGTACCCCCTATTAAATGGACAATTAAAAAGCGAAATCGGCAGGTGATTAGCGTAAATCTAATCAACAGTGCCATTCGTACTGGGTATCTCCCAGCATTAAGCAACACGCCTGGCGTATTTTTAGGGAATGCCCTGGAAACAAATGAAGGGGGCATTTGCAAGGTTTTTGCCATTAATACCACCGACCAAGATGTGACTATTGAGGTGAACCCTTGTGAATTAATACCTTGTGAGTATCAAGCTCCAAGGATTCGAAACGGAATCCAGTTCCGAGGAGGAACGCTCACCAATAACGAACCCCAATGATCGAGTCAAGGAAGTTCTAGAACTCCTAGACACCAAACTGCTTAATGACGAAGAGCGGGAGCAAGTCCGTTGGATCGTCGAGCAGTATGACGATGTGTTTTTATTACCAGGGGACAAACTTTCGTGCACCGACAAAGTAGAGTTGAAAGATGACATCATAGAGCCTTCTAATTTCCCGTACCAGTCTCCTCTGTGGATTCTACCAAAGAAAAGGGACAGCCAAGGGCGGCCAAGATGGCGGATGGTAGTAGATTTCAGAGAAGTTAATAAGAAGACAGTTGGTTATTCCTATCCTCTTCCGAATATAGCAGACATTTTGGACCAACTGGGAGATGCCACATACTTCTCCACCTTCGACCTAGCCTCTGGCTTCCATCAGATACCTGTGAAAAAGGAGGACAGACATAAAACAGCATTTTCGAACTTAAACGGCCATTGGCAATTCAAGAAAATGCCGATGGGACTCAGAAATGCCCCTGCAACGTTTCAAAGAATGATGGTTTTGATCCTGATGGGACTCCAAGATATAGAAATGCTATTATACCTAGACGATATCATAATATATGCCTGCAGTTTGATGGACCATCTACGGAAGATACAACTACTCCTTGACCGACTCAGAGATGCAAAACTAGTGCTTCAACCGGACAAAGTACAATTTTTGAGAAGAGAAGTGCCATTCTTGGGGCACATTGTATCGGAGCGAGGCTGCGAGCCAAATCCTGACAAGATCGAAGCAATCAAAAAGTTCAGGAGACCACGGACAGTCACACACATACGGTCATTTACCGCACTGGTGGGCTATTACCGGAGATTCATCAAGGACTTCAGCAAAATAGCTAAGCCATTATTTGACTTGACCAAAAAGGATGTGAAATTTGAGTGGGGACCGGCTCAAGAGGAGAGTTTTGAAACTCTCAAACAAAAACTTTGTGAAGCCCCAATACTACAATTTCCGGATTTTATCAAAAAGTACACGCTAACGACAGACGCCAGCGACTATGCTATAGGATCGGTCCTAAGCCAGGAGAAAGATGGGTTTGATTACCCCGTGGCTTATTTATCCCGCAGTCTAAACAAAAGTGAATTAAACTACTCTACAACGGAAAAGGAGTGCGTCGCGGTATTGCATGCACTCAAGAAATTCCGTACGTATCTGCTGGGCCAGCGTTTTCAGCTGATCAGCGACCATGAACCGCTCAGCTGGATGCATAACCAGCGGGACCCCGGTAACAAGACGCTTCGATGGATGCTAAAATTCATTGACTTTGAATATGATTTCAAATATAAACCTGGAAAACTAAATATAAATGCTGATGTTCTGTCTCGAAACCCAACGGATCCACCGATCCCAGAAGATGAAATCAATGTTACCTTGCCCATAATCAAAGTGCTGGTCTTAGAGAAGAGTCAACATGAACGCAATAAGACTTCAGCGCAGACGAACAAGAGGGGGGAAAAACCGGCCAAGCTCGGAACTGCCAGAACCAAACCTAGTGAACCCGAACAATACCAACCAGAACCTTCGACTAGTAGTGAAGCTTCAGCCCTTATGAGACGGCAAAAAGCCCGATCTGATAATGACGTTAACCCTCCTAAGAGGGGAAGACCCATAGGGGCCAAGACAAACAAACAGGCCCCTGAGTTAGATCATAGCGTGATATCTCAGCGTACTAGGGCTAAAAGTACGGTCAAAACTGGGAACCGGGACCCGGGCCTATTGGCCATACCTCCCCATTTGAAAGAGCTTGTCTACCTACAACAGAAGGAACCGAAGGACTACACCCTCCTAGACTCGCAATCCAGAAGAGCAACCTCAGAATCGGAATCTACAAGCGCCAAAGAGACTGAGTCGGGGAGAATTAGTGACAATTCAGAAGGCATACCTATCCCTGACCTAAAAGATAGCGGGTTGAGAGACGAGACAACCGAAAATGGTTTCAGGGAAGAAGAGGAAATTAACGGTCATTACGACTCCATGGTGGCATCATCAGAAATGCAAGTTAGCGCCGTCACGAAATTTGCGGACAACATTAACGGAAAAGTTTTCAACTGATTTGTGATTTCGATAGCAAAAAAGTCTCTCGCAAGAAACGCAGGAAATTTTTGGTGGATCTGTATTTATTTTCAAATATTAAGAATTAAATTTTTATAATTATTAAGTTATAACTAATTGTTGGGATAGTGGATATAATAAATAATCACCAAAATAATAAAAGCTTAGAGCTAAGTTCACAATTTTCCACACTCAGAAATAACTTCTGCAGTACCATCTCACAAAATATCAGGGCTCTAGCAGTTTTAGAATTTCAGGCTTGCAATTCATCCTCCTTTAATCTATAAACATTCATAGATAAGAAAAAATAAGAATTCACAGACTCTTTCAGTTTTAATGTCGTCCCTAAATCCAGTAATATCCAGCACAGTATTGTTCATTAACAAATTCATATCTTTTCAGTCGGTATCTTCCAGTGTATAAAGTCTTTGTTCAAGTAAATTTATAAATGCCGTTATACGTCCAGTTACATCAATAAGGATCCTACAAATCCGTCATTTTCGTCCACCGTGAAAGTACGATTCAAAGATGCAGTTTTAACTATCAGTTGCAATAAAAATAAGATAATGGAATTTTCGGTTTAACCCGTGGAATTTCCGATCAAAATTCCAATCCCTCAAATTTGAAGGAGTTACTTATTCAGTAAACATAATAAGTCTCAGTTTCCTTTCTTTTTATCTTATTTCTTTCTTTTATTTAAAAAGTCATTTTTCAGTTTAGATTCGATAATGTCACTAGCTCGAACCTAAAATGACTTTATCCTAAACCGCGGTAGCGGTTGAATGGCGAGTAGTTTAACACAACATACTCAGTAAATGCTCTCAGTCCATAAGACCATGTTATACAAAATCCCTATTAGTGAGGGATCGAGCAAAAACGATTTGCAGACAACCATGATAAATAAAATCGAACTTTCGCCTGTCAATTAAACATCCCGTCAGAAAGGCCAAACAAACCAACTCAGACTTACTTTCAAGGTCCACATTCTCGAGGAATGTCCCTTACCATACAAGAGTATCACAACAGTAACCACAATCATTCACACAGAAGACGTGAAAACTAAGATGAAAAACTCAACACAGATTTGTACTTCAACAAGTCCAAAACTCTGTCAACATATCCATGGACTCAATGAAATAGTTCAAGTTCAGTATTTGATTTCAGTCATGGCCGCACAATTTAATTCTTCGTCCTTGCAGTTTTAAAATTCCGTGCAGAAACTCTCCCTCCGTTTCCGAGTTTCCCAATAATCGAATTAATTAATCGAAATTTTTCAGAGAGTTAAGATCCATCTGTAGATGTCTAACACGATGATTAACTCTCGAATCTTCACGGGCTGTCCGTTCATCAATTTTGCCGAAATTCAATTTGATTTAGAAAATTAACAAATGCAACTTTCCATCTTCCGTTCGATTAAAATCATAATCGAAATTTGGTTCTAGATTTTCACACTTGAAAATATAATGATAAGTCCAGTCTCACGAGTCACCAGATTAAATTTTCGTACGGTTTAAATCATAATAAAAATCGGGCTTATCAATTTCACACTTACAAGTACAACGATAACTTCAGTTTCATCTCATGATGACAATTACCAATACGGTCAGTCGGTAATATTTTCGAAGTAAGTTCAATCACCTCCAGACTCTCAACCTTTGAATCACAACAAACTTACTCGTCAAATGCAGTCTTCAGAGTCTATTGCTGCCACCTCGCAAACAATAGAAAATCATCAAAAGTCACTTTGCCCAGTGATGATTTGATGATTTGTCAAACAAGTCATTAGACTTATCGCTCACTCATTACAGTCCAGAGTACAATTATTTCAAACAGTTTTGTCGAATTTTCAACAATAAACATAATTTTGAATTTCCAATAGATCAAGCAATCACTAACAATTCAGTTGCAACACAGTGGTAAAGAATTGACATTGATCATCGTACTGGCACTTAGTGTTCGTCCTTCAGTTCAGCACAAGTAAAGTTAGAGCCGCACTGCAAGCGTAAACGTGCTATTACATCAGATAATTTCCTACAGTTAAATTTAGATTTTTGTTTACCAATCAAAATTCAAATTGTTCCCGGTCAGTTTTACCACTCTCAAAATTCCAACAGCTTAAATCGTTTCATCGACTGTTAACGAATTTAATTTCATTCAGTTTCATTCAGTCTGATCTCAGTCAGAGTCTGAATATTTTATTTCATTACAGTTTTAACATTCTACAATGACAATTTTCAGTTCCGTAAACGAAAACTTAAATAAATACTTCACGGTTTCCTTCAATCATGGTTACACAATGTCGAAGGATTTATTTAGCTAAACTTCACAGTTACTACTCAAACTGAGTAAACTTCATTTTATTACATCACTCAAAATATACTTCCAGTATTTCAGTCGGTCTGATCACTAAGAATTCTCCAATGAATCAATAATCAAGGCAGTATTACTTTAAATTTGCTTCGCGGTACTACACTCAAGCAACACAGGACCAAGTCCTCCTACTCCTCAGAGAAGTTTCAGTTTTCAGTCAGTTTTTGAAAGTCAACAAGCAATAATTATCAGCATAAGCAACGAACTCATGCTTGGATGTACACTCATCAGCTACACTCTGAATGAGAACTGTCGGTTTACTCCCTCCGTTTTCGTGCTGAAACGAAAATTCTGTAAAGATCACAGATAATCTTTCAAACTGTCACTTTCAAAACATCTATATTCTCATAATTAGATTCATCCAGCCACGCAAGTGTAACTTGCTCTTACAGTAAATACCTACCCGAATACCAAACAAAGAGAGAATCTTTTGTATCTTCAGCGAAGAATTTTCGGTTTGACTTGTCAGTTTTCAAACTCAAATAAACCAGGTTTACTGAGTTTATTAAAGTGGATATCCATGACCTCTTACGAAGTCACCACTTTCTAGAAAATTCTGGCATTTTAACTTCAAAGCATTCGGTTGGTCACCTCTGTGAGTAATTCTCTATCAAAATCACAAACCCGGCTCAGCTGTGAATCAAATATTTCCCTGTAAAATTAATACATGCAGTGAGTCGAAGACTCAATACAGTAAAAATTTCAAAGGACAGATTAATGAATAATAAATTATTCATCAATCAACAACATCCACCTCTTCTGTTTTCTGTCAAAACTTACTTTAACTCGCCGGTTTACAAAATCAAAATCAACTTGGTCTAATCATTACACAAATAGAGCCAAGTCAGCAACTAACATAAAATTCAAAAATGAGCGTTCCATAAATAAACACCGTTCAATATAATAGGCCTACTTGACTTTAAATAAAAATCCCAAACAGTCTTTCCTTCCTTCCTTTCCCCCCCTTTTTTTTTTCGATGGACAGTCCAGTCATACAAAGGATTAGTCGAAAATACACTCAACTGTCTACATTCCGTGTTAGAGCGAATTTTTTTTTTTTTCAACTTGATTTTTCATATAATTATTCAAACTTCCACTCATAAAAACACCTTTCTGTCCAACCATCCGTATCGCATCTCGGTATAATAAAGTCAAGTAATCAACATATAAATACGTCCAGTATTAAGTTTGTATTAAATATCGTTCGGGATAAATGAATTTTATACTAGTGCTATCAATTCGCCATAAAATCATTAAAGCAGTCAGTCTAATCCATTTGATCATGATTTTCAACCAATCTCAACCTTCCGTTACGAATTTTAATTTCAAAGTAACTCACATGAATTACTTATAAAATCGACAGAAATTACAAAATTCAACAGCTACCGACAGTCAATGATCCCTTAGCGTTATTTTCAAATTAACCAATCGAAAATTCACTGATTTTTCACGTCCTGCGGCATTTGAAATAACAGTCTAATCAATCCTTCCGTGAGTTCAACAGAGGTAATTTTAATAGATTAAATTTCACTGCAATTTTGACAACAAAATAATCTTTCTTCGGTTAGCGTTCAGTTCATTTATGTAACAAAATCTCTCAGTTTAGCAAGAAGACTGGCTCCTGTTTCAACTCTAGAATCTCGGTCGGCTTTTCAGATTAAGAATTGAATACGTTCGGTTTACCTGAAAATTAGACACCTTATAATTTTCAGCTTCGTTGTTTGTGAACTTTATTCACACGGTCAGACGTTCAGACGTTCAGAACAAACGGTCACGTAGTCAAACAATGACTGGGCGACGCTAGCGTCTATACCTACCTCCTTCAGTTTATTAATAACTTTCCGGTAAAGCGTTTCAGCGTTTAAATTGAGGGCCTTTTAAACTCTTTGATAAAAGAGGAGTTGAAACGGCCTAAATATCTTCAAGTATTATGGTAGGTCAGACACTTTCCGTTTTTTGTGTAGGTTACGGTCTAATCAGAAAAATAAATATTAAATAATTGCTGTCAGTCGATATTAAATGATTACCGTCAGTTAATATCAAATAAATACTGCCCGTTAATACTAATTATTTATTGTCAGTTTACGGCACCTCAGGTTTTTATCTTCTGGATTTAATGATTCTGGTTTGACCAAAAATCATTCTTCCCTTTCATTTACTTTCAAATATATTCAATAAATTTTGAATGTCAGTCGCTCGAATTTCCAAAGCTTTCCGTCCGGTTTCTTTCCGTATTTTCAAGATTGCAGTTAAAACCTTTACTTCAAGGTCACTGAAACTTTCATAACTTTTCCAAGGGGAATTTTCCACTCATTCAGTTGAATGATACACGCACCATCAACGCACTGCGCTGAATGCTACGTGCACAAGTGACACACCGACCAATTCAACTGAAGATAAGGAAATGCACTGAAACGAGCAGACCATACCAAATGCAAGCTATCAAGTGCGGGCAAGTACGTGTACCACCGAACTTCAAGTTTGCACACGCATTCTCTCACGTACATGCGGTACCACAACGAGCTTCGTGTAAATAGTACAGTCCGTACCAGAAGATAAGGTGTCAATTTGAATTTATTGATTTGTACCAAAAAGTCAGCCGACTCATTCCGAGCGTCCACACACATACACAACAACAGAGCACGAACTTCAACGATGCTGTCACACAAAAGCGATTGCGCGTCCAGGAATTGTCATAAACCAAACGAACAAGTATGCCACACAACCAGTACCCTGTTTATTTAATTCAATAAATCCAAACTATTTTATTTCATAATTCAAATTTATTTTTAGAAGGCCTTGATATAAAAATTGGAGTTCGACATGTCGTATTTTCATTCCATCCCGTTCCGTTTACACTTGCCAAAATTGCAATCAGCTGATGCAGTCAACGTTGACTCAATAAACGAGATAACTCCAAAATCTCAGTTTATTCTGTTTATTCCGACCTTACAGCAGTCCGTATTTAAGTTCAAACAATTCCAAGCCAGATCAGCTGTAATTTATTTTTAGTCATCAATCTTTCACTCACACTTTCAAACATAAACAAATTAACCAAAATATTATTTCAATCAAAAACCTTCCGTTGCCATTAACCTAGACATGGCATAGTTTTAAGTCACAACAAAAATAATTTTTATTCACCTAACTTAAATTTCATTCCGTAATTCGAGTTTATTTTTATTGTTGCGCAATAAGTAGAAATCAAAATTCCAGGTACTAAAACGGTGTAAAACAAAACCCCAAAAAAACCTCAAAAAGGTAAACGAACTTGGGGAGAGTTTTAGTACCAGAACATTTTTTTTTAACAAAAATTCGTGGTATCAAAATGGTAGTTTTACGATTTTAAAAATACGACATTTATTTGTTAATTCTACGAAACTCTACCAAACCCTTATTTAATTCCGTTTTGGCTATTGTAAGGTATGGTAGAGTTTCGTAGAATTAACAAATAAATGTCGTATTTTTAAAATCATATAACTACCATTTTGATACCACGAATTTTTGTTAAAAAAATGTTCTGGTACTAAAACTCTCCCCAAGTTCGTTTACCTTTTTGAGGTTTTTTTGGGGGATATCACTATTTTTTGTTTGTTATAAAATTTTATTTAAACTGTATTTATTATTTCTCCTTTATTTAACTAATCAAAGTAAAATAAAAATTTCTAGCACTCAGATTTTTTAAAAAACTTTGTCATAAAATATCAATTTTCAATTAAGTTAATTCAAATTTAAAAGCTAGTGAAGAAATTCGCAAAAATTTGTTGTTGCTATTGCTTCAAAAACTTTAAAATCAACACAAGTACTAATGAAATAAGGAAGTAGGCTCAATGTAAAACCAAGCTAACTACAAGTAAAAAAATTTAAAAACGATTGATCATGATAGCTTTTATATTTTTATTAATCTATCAATAGGTTATATGTATATAATTTTGCTTTATTATTTGAATATTTCATTTTATTGAATGAAAGAAAAAAATATTCAATTTAAATAAAAAATGTTGTTTTTTTTTCAATTATCTTTAAAAAGAAATTAATAAACGAATTTAAAATTATTTTTTCATTAAAAGCGCAACTGCGCCATCTGGTGAAAATTCTGTGAACTGCCGATCGACGTTTGAAAAATTTTCGAACGCTGTGGAAAGTCCAAATTCAAAAACGTGAGTTGATGAATGAGGAAATTAAAAAAAAATACGATGCGAAATAAATCCTAGTCTGTTGTGTCGTGAAAAATAAGCGTACTCAAGTGATTTTATAAAGCAGGTAACGTGTTTTCATTTTTAAATAAAAAATTCAACATTGTTAGTAGGGTTAAGGTAGCTCCAGTTGCTGTAAATAAAGCACGGCACCTGGCTACGATTTTGGCGCGAAAAACTCTCCCCAAGCGAGCTACCACTGGCTTTGATTTATAAACACAAAGATCTTTGTATATTTATATATATATTTATATATTCGCATTCAGTATTTACATTCATGATCACCGTAACAAACACTCAATGTATGATTATCGTTGCGTTTGTGCACACATACATATAAATATTATCACAGTAAATAAACTTAGTTCCAAAACACTCAGTAAAACACGATTTTGTTCGGGGTCAAGTTCCGAGCTACGGATCGTCACCCGTGCATGTACAAATACATGACGCTCACGTGAACAAGCCCGAAGCAAAAACCGAGCGGTGACAAGAAAGTGTACGGTTGTCGATCAGCCAGCAGCTGCAGCGTTGCTGCAAGCACAGCGCTCTCTGGGACCAGGCGGCGCGCGCATCCATCAGCACGGAGCAGATAGAGAAAAAGAGAAAGAGGGAGAGAGAGAGAGAGAATGTCTGCGCGTTTTTTCTTTCTTTCTGGCAAGACGCTAAATACCGCTTTAACAGCGTGAATCAACTTGCAAGTACTGCACCGGCTGACTTTTCTCCCTCCTTTCTTTATGCATCCACAACTCGGTCAGTTTATTCAGAAGCAATAATTCAGCTTTCAGTTTGTTCAATAACTACAGTTCAGCCTTCGTTCAGTTGATTATAATTCCTTCTTTCATCTCTATCTTCCGCCGTAGTTGTTCTTAATAATCGGCCCCCTTTAGCAATCACTCGTTGCACCGGTCGGTTATGAATTTCATTACCCCTTCTCGCACACTTCCGTCACATACTAAATTAGTCACCTCATCTGAGCTCAGCTGGCTTGCATTTCAGCCATGAGCAAAACCGTTGGTAAATTAAAACAAAACTCACACCTTCGAAGATTCTTGCGCCAACGTAGCTCAGCAGTACCAGCAGCCATTTTGATCTTCCGTTGATTCCGTCCTCGGACGCCCGTAAAATACAAGCTCGGTCGGCGTCTTCCTGTCTCTCATGTGCAGGACACGACAAGTATCAAAATTTCACAAAAGCAATCAATCTCCCCCGTAAACAATAATAAAATTCAGAATCACAGTCACTGCACACTCAAAGTAAAACCACTGTAGGATCAAGCACCTACCGCTAAAACAAAGGCAAGATGGCTGCCGCGCGAAGAATCTTCACCAGACCGAAAATCGAAAACTTTTCCTGAATTACTGTGTCTTAATTCGCGCACTGGAAGCGATGATCCGGGTCCATAACCTGTTGGGGTAGTGGATATAATAAATAAAGGTAGACACAGTATTAGGTAAAAGTAAGGTTTATTCAGTTACTCGGGCACACAGACTTTCGGGACGTTCTTAAATCTACGACTTACTCGCGCGGGCGCTATCTGCCCGCCCTAATGGCAGGCAGATAGCGAGGACTCGCAAGTCCCGTAATAGCTCCGCAGCTCCCTCTATGCTTACAGCATAGTACGAGAGTCAATGAGTAGCTGTTGACGCTGTAACTCTAACACTAATAATTATAAAAATAATCTCGAGAAAGAGTTGGATGTTATTACTACTTTATGTGTGATGGCTTGAACCGACCCGTTTTCCTCTTTTCTTTTACCCGGATTATTTCATTTTATTTTTGTTTTGTTTTCTTGTATCTTATTTTGTATTTATCAAGTTTAAGCACCATGTGCACTTAAAGAAGAATTTTAATTTTAATTTTAACCTTGTTACAGATTTACTGCTTTATTAATTTTATTTTGTTGCCAGATTAAAAGCTGGTAGGGGAGGGTTGTCAAATAAATGTTGAGACAGACTTAATTTAATACCAACAGTGTTAATTTATTTATTTTAACACAGCACTCTATTTACAACAATATTCAAATAATTCAAAATTACGATAAGTGAGTTTATACAGGTTAATAAAAATTATTTAAATGCAAAAAAACTGAGAGGTGAGAATATTATAGTTTGAGTGGAGAATTTCCACTCTTAATTTTCATGTAAAGAAAATTAATTAATTAATTTGAGAAACACCTAGTCAAAACTCTTTATGGACTTGATTATATTAATTAAAGCCATAAACACAAGTTTTGTTTGAGTATAGTTGAGATAAACAAGGCAACAGAAATGGCCTTGAAAAGAGAGAGAGAGAGAGATGCCCAAGAGAAATTAAAGCAGCAGCATAGAATGACCTTGAACAGAATAGAAAAGAAAATGGCTGCTTGTAAGACAGCACAAAGAAAGGATTTGATTTTGATTTTGATGATTTTATTAATTGTACATTATGTTGTACAAAATACACAAGGTGAAAAAGTTATACATAAAATTAAAATTACAAAATAAAATAAAATAAAATAAAATAAAATAAATAAAATAAAGGTATATAAAAGGCATGTAAATATAGATAGATAATATAAAATAACAATAACAGTAATAAACAATAATCATAATAATAATAGCATTAGTAACAGTAAGATGAATGTGCAACAGGTACACAAATTAACAACGGCGTACCAGACTCAGTCTTCTCCCTCAGCAGTAAAAATATGTGTTTTGACGAGATGTTTGAAACTGGACAGGGATGATGATTGGCGTATATGAGGGGGTAGTGTGTTCCATGAGTAAGTAGCCAGTATATGAAAAGATCGTTTCAGACAGTCCGTACGAGCTAAGGGGACAATCAACGAATCAAGTGCATGCGGGTTCGCCATTCTCAAGGGACGTGAGCTGAGCTTCTCAACAAACAAATTCGCCAAATAGGAGGGAGTACCTGTGAGAAGGATTCTATAGAGCAAGCAGGCAGCAAAATATTCCCTGCGGCCCGCTACTCGAAGCCAGCCAAGCTCACGTCGGTAGGGTGTAACGTGATCACTCTTTCTAATCCCAAAGATGTACCTGATCCCACGATTGAGCAAACGCTGTAGTATGAGATCCTGCCCACCCGAGATATTACAGTACACCAGTGAACATTAGTCAATAATAGGAAAAAGCAAGATCTGCACGAGGTGTTTACGCAGTTCAGAGGTGGTGCTGCGTCTGAAATGGTTAAGACGGTACAAAAGAGAGTTGGCTCTACGACAAACATACCGAACATGGTCTTTCCAGTTCAGCTTAGAGTCCAGCACCACCCCCAAACTACGCGCAGAGGGGACAAACGGGACTGAGCAGCCACCAAACCGCAGGTCTCGAATACCCAAATCGTTAAAGGCATTGACATAGAACGGGGTCCCAAAAATCATTGCCTTGGTCTTACCAGCATTTAACACCAGCTGATTAGTGGCAGCCCAGTCAGCAATGTGTTCAGCACCCCGGCTCAGTCTTCCAAGAGTGGCATGAATGTCCTCAAGTCGGCCCCGCACGTAAATCTGCAGGTCATCCGCATAAATCACATGAAAGACACCAGGGCCAAGGCCTACAGCTATGTCAACAACAAACAGAAGGAAGAGCAGAGGACCCAACACGGAGCCCTGGGGCACGCCCTTATTAAGGGGGCGGAAAGAAGTAAAACTGCCGTCCTCTGCCCTTACTGCTTGCGAGCGGCCAACCAGATAAGAGGCAACCCATCTCAAAACCCCATGCGAAAAACCCAAGGACTGTAGCTTCCTGAGCAACGTTACGTGCGAGACCGAATCGAAGGCTTTACTAAAATCAAAAAGCAACAGCGCGGTCATTTGTCTTCTGTCCATACCAACCCGAATGTCTTCCGTGAGTTTCAATAGTGCTGTCTGTGTGCTATGTCCTGCTCCGAAGCCCGCCTGATAATCGTCCATCAAACCCTGCGATTCAACAAAGGCTGTAATCTGGTCATGGACCAGTCTCTCAAGGATCTTCGACATAAAACTGAGCAGGGAGATAGGACGAAAATCATTTAGACAAGACGGAGAGGGTGTCTTATTGAGAGGGATCACTATTGACTTCTTCCACTGCTCAGGAAAGGTCGATGTGGATAGGGAAGTATTAAAAATATTGCAGATGAAAGGACCAATGGAAGGAAAGGCTGACTGAATAAAGCTCTGCGGTAGGGAGTCAATGCCCACCGCCTGGGATGTCGACTGGCACATAACGCGTGCTATCTCGTCCACCGTCACATCCACAAACGCAAAGCCACCATGATCTGTCTCTTTTTCCAAGTTATTCAGAAAAAGAGAGAGATCTGGTGCCATATTATCAAAAGAGACAGAGGCAAAGTGAGCATTGAGATCCTCCACCGAGAAGCTACCCAGATTGGAGTCTGCTTTGGAAGAGATACCAAGATGCCTTAGTTCCTTCCAGAGCTGTTGAGGATCAGTGATGTTCTTAAGCCTTTGCCAATAGAAGTCGAGTCTCGCAGACTCAATCCTCTCATGTGCAAAATCACGCGCTTGCCTGTATAAAAGTAGTTCAATATCGAGTCTCGAACGTCGGTAACGTCTGTAGAGTCTGTCTCTTTCAGTCAATAGGTCCCGGTGGTATGCAGTAAACCACGGATGACGATTCTTTCTTTGTTTGAGGGTTTTCAGAGGAGCAAAAATATCAAGAGCAGCGTTGAGGTTAGAGTACAAGCAACCCACCCTCTCACTAAGCGACTGCGTTTCATCCGTGAATACTGACCAATCACACCCTAGCAAAAATTGATTCAAAGCTCTAGCATCAACAGATTTGAAGTCCCTGAAAGTAAAGTCTTTCGTCAAAACTTGGGGGGTTTGAATGTCAAGGGTGACTGTCATCAGGTCATGTCCCGCAATAAAAGGTGTCTCTGTCTTCCAGTAGCTAGTCACAGTGTCCAGTGCGTCAACGAGAACCAGGTCAAGCCAAGTATCCGAGTGGGAGGTGTGATGTGTAGACCCAAATGGGACCGAAAACAGAGAATTCTCATCAATAAAATCACGCACAAAAATCGCATCAGGTGAGTCCGAGAGCTGGTCTGCATTAAAATCACCAAGGATGACCTTAGTGCCATAATCATGCATATTATCACGCAGGTCGGACACAAAGTCAGACCCGAGGACAAATGGGGCATGCGGGGGCCTATACACCACACCTACAAATATGGGGTCAGTGCCTCCAAGAGAGACCTCAGCTAGAAGATACTCAGGATGACCAGGCCTACCGTTCCACTCAGTGGAAGACGAGCAGAGGTGTTTAACTGACAGAGATTGATGAACATATAACGCCACCCCGCCCCCCTGGTTATTACGGTCATGCCTTAGAAGAGTATAACCCTCCAAAGCAACAAGCGCATCCTCAATCGAAGGACCCAAATGGGATTCAGTAACAGCGATCACGTGTATCATGGGCTGTGATAAAAGAAACAGCCTAACCTGCTCGATATGTCCCTTAAGGGAGTTAGCATTGAAATGGCAGACACGCAGCATCATGCCCCTGCCACGCACGGACCTCTGGTGTAAAGAGTGTGTAGGAGGCTGGGAGAATGATTGAGAATGAGATGAAGAAGAACTAAAGAGTAGCGGTTTGAAATAGGATGTAGTAGAGGAAGAAGTAGTTACATGTGAGGTGAGAGATGAAAGATGCATACTGTGAAGAAGACTGAAGTGATAATATGAAAATGTAATATTACCGCGAGAGAGAAGATGTGTCAGCATACCTGTTATTACAAAAAACGATTCAAATCTTCAATGCTGGAGATGAGTGTAGGGGTGTCTCCCTTCTTCCTGCGAACGTAGATTCGGCCACTGCGGATGAAGCTGATGAATCCGGAGTCAGATTGTCTCGCCTTCTCACGTACAGCACGATGCAAATCAAAAACTTCCTTAGGAAGGAATTCGTTCAGGTTCAGCAGTCCAGGCAAGATTGAGTTGGGATCAATCTCAGGGGGTAAATTCGATGACAATGCAGAGGTGTGCAGCTTACCCAACTTAATTTTGCTCTGGATAATTTCTAGCATGAGTGCTCTGGAGTGAAGTGTAACCAGAATCGATGGTGGGCGACTTTACTGACGATTTGTAGGCGAGGTTGTGGTTGGAGGTTGAGTTGAGGACGTTGCAGCGTTTGAAGTGGAAGTTGACGTTGCTGACCTTGTGGTGACCTTGCTGATGAGCATCCTTGCACCCACTATATCACGGGCTTCAGTATCCGGACGCAGAGTCTTGAGTACTGAGAGAACAAGTGATTTCACGTTGGCACCAGGAGGAGTAGCAAGACCTCCAATTACCAGCTCCGAGGAATTTGTAGCACGTGTCGTCGCGTTCAGTCGAGCAAGATCAGAGCTGAGAGCGGCATTCTTTTTCTCAATTTGTTGAATTTTATTTAACAGCTCAGTATCACAGTGGAGGGTGGCAGACAGTTCCGGATTTTCAAACTTCTCCTTCAGCTCAGCCAGTTCACCTTTTATATCTTCCAGCTGGTCCTCAACAGTGTCAACTCGAGCTACCAACTTCGGGATGACATCCAGATCAGCAAGTTTGTTGTCAATTCCATCGAAGCGCTCCTTGAAGGAAGTCTTCAGGTTTCCAAGCTCATTCAGGATACTTCTCAAAAGTGCCTCATTGGCTACTGGCTCAACATTCTCCGAAGTTACGGCATTCGAGGTATTAGATGAACCAGATGAGGCTGAGTTTGTGCGCAGACGAGTGTTCGCTGCGTCATTCAACCTAGTCTTGTCAGGCGCGGCCTGGGTGATGCAGAACGTGCAGGCTTTCGCTTGCTTACCATGCAGCATAACAGTTGCTAATTTAGCACACTGCGAATGGTAGAGCTTGCTGCAATTGTCGCAACAGTGTAGTTTCGCATTTGTGCGCGCGGGCCCGTGACAAGAGCCGCAGAGAGGAGTATCTTTCCCGTTCATGACTGAAGTTTTAAGTATCACTGGCTACTCTTAACCTCTCAAGTACGCAGTACTGCACAAAGAGCTAGCGAGATGACGGACAAGAAGTACTAGTCAACCTGTGGTCAGGCCACAGGTAAGTGAAAAGGCCAAGAAATGGTCAGACCACTGTGTGGTATAGACCACCTAAAGAGGCTAGCAAGTAGTAGAAGACTATGAATAGTCAGGCCGTAAAACCGCAGATAAACGGTGACAGTTGCCAAAACAATCAACCAGTGTAAGGTTATAGTATACCGTACAGGCTCCAAGGTATGCCGGGTTGCCAGGTATCAATTGCGCAGCCTATCTATGATTCAAAAATTCGCGCGGATTTGCTATGGCTATGCGCGCACTATTGTAGATAGAACTTAAGGCACTTTGCGCGGCTAAACACTGATGCCGCCAAAATTTTGCACTAACCTCACTTTGCACTGGTGTAATTTAATAAGTTTTTTCAAAGTTAAATTACTATGAGCAACACCACAGTAAACAAAAGTCAATCACTCCACTTAAACTAGCACGAGAACCGCTACACTAGAAAAAAATCTCTCAGTGAACACGGGAACGAGACTCAAACATTAGGAAAAAACCGAGAGCATGTGTACGTACGTCCAGCCGAGCTCAGAGAGAGAGAGAGAGAGGGCAAGAGAATGCACAGTAAATTTTATTGATTTTTTGGCTGCGAAATGACAATGAGAAGCACCGGTAAATTATTGTTACCGGTGCTGTGCAAAAATACCTGAGGATGCCTAGGATGATCTCCTTGCTGAGCTGCTAACCCAAGAATTGAAGTGAATCAAGCCGATCGAATTCAAGATGAGATATCTCCAGAGTTGACTACCACCAGGTGAATTATTTGTTGAGATGACTGTGCAGATGAGACCACTGCGTTGATGATGAGAAAGAGTCGAGAGAAATGCCAAGTGAAAAGAACCCAAGAGATAATACAAAATGACGAAAGAAACGTCTATTCACGAGCGTTGCCGAGAAGAGAACTGGAGAGACGCCGCAGGCCCAGCAGCGTCAGCGACAGCAGCAACAGCGCGTAGCTTGAAGGAACGTGAGAGAGAGAGACAGAGCGAAAAATCAATACTCTGCGCAGGTGAGTCAGCGGTTTTGAACCGCTAACGATTAGCAGCGCTAATTTTCGAGAGACGCCGTGACGACGACATCAACTGCGGACATGGGCGCGAATATTTAAATTTGATAAATTCCGCAACATTCCGCCCGCCATCAACCAATGTGTTGATCACCATCAGTCGAATAAACTGGAAGAACCACCAATTTTGTCACCGGTCTTTTGAGAGTTGCACAGGATGTCTTGAGAGTCACCACTCGAGTAAGTCCATCATTACCAGGGTGAAGTTGAATGACCCGTGCCATGGGCCACTTACTAGGCGGTGAATTCTCATTGGTGAGTAAGACCATCGAACCAACATTGATGTTAAAAAATGGATGTTTCCACTTAGACACAGTTTGCAAGTGATGAATGTATTGAGAAGACCATTGCTTCCAAAACTGTTGAATTTTTTGTTGTATAAGTTGCCATCGAGAGAGCCTGGACGAGTTGAGATCCAGAAGGCTTGGTTCTGGGACCGCATTGAGAGCTGTTCCAATGAGAAAGTGTCCAGGGGTGAGAAACTGAAGATCTTCAGGGTCATCACTGAGAGGTTCCAATGGACGCGAGTTGAGAATACCTTCTATTTGAGTGAGCAGTGTGGTGAGTTCTTCAAAGGTAAGTACGGTATCGCCAATTGTCCTTTTCAGGTGAAATTTTATTAATTTCACAACTGATTCCCATTTTCCACCCATGTGAGGGGCAGCAGGTGGATTAAAATTCCATTTCGTCCCATCTTGAGCCAAAACCCTAGCCAAAGTTGAGTCTTGAGATTGAGCTTGCCTGAATAGAGTCCTCAACTCTTTGTCTGCACCCTGAAAATTGGTACCACAATCCGAGTACATGTGAGAAGGCAAGCCCCTCCTTGATGTAAACCTTCTATAGGCAGCGAGAAAACCGTCTGTTGAGTAATCACTGACTGTCTCCAAGTGTACAGCCGATGATGAAAAGCAAACAAACACGCACAGCCAACCTTTGTAAACTTTTGAACCTCGTCCTTTCCAAGAAGTGATGTTGAGAGGGCCAGCGTAATCTACACCAGAGTGGGAAAAAGGACGAGAGGGAGTTACCCTGGCCAAGGGTAGTTGTCTCATGAGTTGCAGAGCTAGAGAACCCCTCTGTCTTGCGCAAACCACACAGTGCACTATGTTAGACTTGACAGTAGCTCGGCCACCAATGATCCAATATTCCTGACGAACTTTCGACAGGGTAAGTTGAGTGCCTCCATGCAAAATATCCAGGTGAGCTTGACCAATGATGAGTGCTGTGAGAGGTGCGTTTCTAGTGAGAATTGCTGGATGCTTGGTCGAATAACCCGAATTCGTTTTATTTAACCGACCACCAAGCCTCAAAATACCGTAAGCATCCACAAATGGTGTCAATTTATTGAGAGGGTGAGATTTTGGAAGCGTTGAGCTCGAAACCAGTTTTATCTCATCAGAGAGATCTTGTTGTTGAGAGAAGCCAATCCAAAATTGTTTTGCTTTGTTAAGCAACTCAGACGAGATGACTGACGACTGCTGGAAATTTCTCTTGAATCGTTGTACTGCAACCATACAGAGAGCTGTGATTCTTAATAATTTTGTGAGAGATGAATACCTGCGTATGAGATTCCACTGTTCCTTGGCAAGAGCAACAGCCACTACTCGTGTAGACTTTCTTTGTTCTGGAAGAGCGTGTAGATCCAGGGGAGCAGCGGGGGCTGGCCAATATTCCTCTGGTTGAGAAAGCCACGGTGGTCCATTCCACCAAAGCTGATGACCAACAAGTTGAGAGATGAGAATACCACGAGAGGCACAGTCAGCTGGATTACAGTGACCAGGTACATGCCTCCAGTGCGCTTGAGGGACCAACTCTTGAATTGAGTGTACCCTGTTGCGCACGAACTCTTTCCAGCGTGATGGGTGAGAGCTAATCCATGCGAGAGCAGTCTTGGAGTCAGTCCAAAGAATCACAGAGTTCATGTCCAATTTCGTGGTCGATAAGAAATGATGCACCAGTTTGCTGAGAATGTGGGCAGCTACTAATTCCAATCTTGGAATTGAAACTGGTTTGAGAGGGGCCACCTTTGTTTTTGAGCATAACCAAGAAACTGTTATGCCCTTAGTTGATTGAACTCTCGTGTAGATAACTGCAGCCATAGCGAATTGAGAAGCATCCGAGAAACCATGAATATCGACCACTGAGTTTGAAAGTGTTCCAAGCCAACGGGGTAGTGAGATTTTTTCCAAATTTTTGAAATCTTCTCTGATTTCTAACCACTTTTTCTGGGTTGAAGCTGGCACTGCTTCATCCCAATTCAATTTCTCTAACCACAATTCCTGCAGTAGAATTTTGGCCTTGATAACGACTGGTGAGACCATCCCAATTGGGTCGAAGATTTGAGCCACCTCCGACAAGATGTTTCTTTTCGAGATAACTTTACTCACCTCTGGTAAGCAGAGCTTCACAATGATAATATCCCGTTGAGGAGACCAAGTTAATCCGAGGATTTTGGCAGTGCAATCACTAAATGAGATTGAGCTATTTGATTGTGGAGTCGAGCGGTCCAATTTTGAGAATTTCCGATTGTTTGAATTCCATTTGGCTAGTGGAAACCCGCCCGCCATGCACAATCCTTCTAATTAAGCAGCCTTTTCATTGAGAAGAGATAAAGAGTCAGCGCCACCAAAGATGTCATCCGCATACCTTCCAAATGTGAGAGAGTCGATTGCCAATGGAAAACGGGCACCTTCGTTCTTTATGAGTTGTAACATTACTCAGATAGCCAAGAATGAGCTGCTCGAGTACCATACGTCACTGTTGTCAATTTGTAATGAATTTCCCTGAAAAGTTTGTCGACCCAAATGATTCTTTGTAAATCTTGATCATCTTGGTGGACCAAGATCTGCCTGTACATCTTTGTGACATCAGTAACGAACAAAAATTTGTAGACCCTGAGCCAATGGATAACGTCCAATATGTTGAGAAGCAAATTTTTCCCAGTATGCATGATGTCGTTGAGAGAGTAACCAGATGAAGTAGCAGCCGAACCATTGAATACTACCCTCAGTTTTGTAGTGAGGCTATCCAGTTTGAGAACACCATGATGAGGTAGGTAGTAACAAGGGGTAACGTTGATTGAATCGGCTGGCACTTGAACCATGTGTCCCAATTTGAGATATTCCTCCATGAACTCAAAATACAATTTTTTGTAATCTTCGTCCTTTGATAATCGTCTCATGATTCCTCGAACACAAGCTTGAGCACGACCAAGAGAATGACCCAGCACGGAAAGATCTTGGATGAGAGGAAGCCGGACAACGTACCTTCTCTGTTGAGTTCGTGAGTGTGTGGTTGAAAAGTGTTCTTCACATTCCTTTTCACCAGCCGTCAAGGCTGCCAGTTGAGAATTTGGGGTTTCCTCCAATGTCCAGAATTTTGAGATAGCTTCATGTAAAGCGTCCAGATTGAGAGGTACTATTGAAAATGATTATTTTATTGAGCCAGATTCCAAGGAGCAAGGACCAAGTACCAACCAACCAAAGATTGAGAGTTGAGCAATAGGTTCGTGTGGAGCTCCTTTAATAATATTGGGTTTTATGATCAAGCCGTAATGATCAGATCCAAGAATAATATCGATTTTTCGAGGATGTCCAAATTGAGAATCGGCCAGACATAGATTATTGATGTGAGGCCAAGTCCCTTCATCGCATGGTTGAGAAGGTAAGGTCGAAGTGAGACAATTTAGAATATGAAGTAAACTTGAGTATTTCGATATGCAGATTTGAGAATAACCACTGCCTTTCCGTGAGTTTGACCAGCTTTTGAAACGCCAATGCCAAGTATTGAGAATGATGAATGAGCTCGAGGGATTTTGAGCAAGTCCACCAATGCAGATGAGATGAATGATAATTCTGAACCAGGGTCGATGAGAAGTCTAACCATGTGAGATGCTGACCCAGTGATGAGAACAGCTACCGCTGTAGCCAAAAGAGAGGTATCCAGGGCGTGAGAAAAACCAAGAGTGATTGCGCCTGCCTCCTATTGTTGTTGAGATGGAGCCAAGGGTAATGAGGGAGTACCAACTGCAGTTGAAGCGACGGATGGGTCCACGTGAATCATGGCGTGATGCATTTTATCGCAAGTCTTGCATCTCGTCTTCGATTGGCAATTTTTAAATGAATGCCTACCCAAACAATTATAACACAATGACTTTTGTGTGACTACCCGTCTGCGATCTGCTGGTGAGAGTTCCCTGAATCCAGAACAGGAAACAATGAAGTGACCCTGTCCACAATGAGAGCAGGTGTGCTGCTGTTGCTGAGTGTTGGGCCTTTGCCCAGATGACCCTTGTCACCCAGATGAGATACCCACGTGAGCTTTTACACTCTTGTGGAAAGGGTGCCCAGGTTGTTGAGATTTACCAGGTTGGGATGCCACAGGTCGGTGGGTGCTCTCTATGTTTTCTAAGGCTCGCACCCTGGCCATTAGAAACTTTTCCAATTCTTTGAAGGAGGGAAACTCCGAAGATGATGTGACCGAGGTCTCCCAAGCCTCTCTTGACGGTCGATCCAGGAGTTTCAACGTGTTTGCCATAATGAGAACGTCCCCCAGCCGTTCTGTATCTACGTACAACGCCAATAACTTGAAAGTGTTTGAGGTTGACGTCACCAAAGTATTGAGGGACTTTGAGTCCTTAGGCTGCACCGACGGGATCTTAGTCAACTCATTGAAGAGCTCCTAAATTAAACGACGTTTGTTATCGTAGCGCTCGTTGAGTTTTTGCCAGCCAAGATTGAGACCTTCCAGGGTGAGGGGGTAGTTTTGAACCAAACTCGCAGCTTCACCAGTCAAGGACCTCTTCAAGTACATGGCCTTGAAGGAATCCAAGATTTTAGTGTTGTTGAGCACCATCTCCTCAAACATTTCCTTGAACGACTGCCACTGAGAGTAGGATCCAGAAAACGGTGGCAAATTGATATCCGGTAACTTCATGTTCTGAGGAGACGTTGACCTTGGGTGAGATGAGGTGACTGGTGTAGCTGGAGGTGTGAGATTTTCCCTGAGCGTTGCCAATTCCATGAGGATGTCCAGGTAAAGCATTTCCATTTTGTTGAGGTAGCCAGCGGTGAAATATTCATCATTGACCATAGTGGCAGGACAAGATGACACCAATTGTCCATGGTCAGATCTAAATGAAAACATCAGTGACTCCACAGACTCACGCCACTGATTGACCACCATCAGACCAGCAGTAGCACCTTTCTCTTTAATTATGGTGCTGTAACCTTCTAAGCTGGTCAACCGCTCTCTTTGAGATCTGGTCCTGCAGATAAAGTCTGCAGGCACAGAGCCAGAGCTTGAGCGAGTCCTGGGCCTGGACCCACCATCCACCACATTCAAGAGATTTTCCTGCTCGGATATACCAGCAGGCTGTACAAGTACCTTTGGTACAGTGGCAGCAGGAGCTGAGCCACCAGTAGCTCCTAGCGTTGAGTTATCCAAATGTTGAGAGGTCTCATCCGAGTGATGTCCAGTATAGGCTGCTTCAAGTTTGGTCTTATCGCTTGGAGCCTCTGACTTCCAATACCAACAGTGTTAATTTATTTATTTTAACACAGCACTCTATTTACAACAATATTCAAATAATTCAAAATTACAATAAGTGAGTTTATACAGGTTAATAAAAATTATTTTAATGCAAAAAAACTGAGAGGTGAGAATATTATAGTTTGAGTGGAGAATTTCCACTCTTAATTTTCATGTAAAGAAAATTAATTAATTAATTTGAGAAACACCTAGTCAAAACTCTTTATGGACTTGATTATATTAATTAAAGCCATAAACACAAGTTTTGTTTGAGTATAGTTGAGATAAACAAGGCAACAGAAATGGCCTTGAAAAGAGAGAGAGAGAGAGATGCCCAAGAGAAATTAAAGCAGCAGCAGAGAATGACCTTGAACAGAATAGAAAAGAAAATGGCTGCTTGTAAGACAGCACAAAGAAAGGAGAGAGAGAGCAAGAGAATGCACAGTAAATTTTATTGATTTTCTGGCTGCGAAATGACAATGAGAAGCACCGGTAAATTATTGTTACCGGTGCTGTGCAAAAATACCTGAGGATGCCTAGGATGATCTCCTTGCTGAGCTGCTAACCCAAGAATTGAAGTGAATCAAGCCGATCGAATTCAAGATGAGATGTCTCCAGAGTTGACTACCACCAGGTGAATTATTTGTTGAGATGACTGTGCAGATGAGACCACTGCGTTGATGATGAGAAAGAGTCGAGAGAAATGCCAAGTGAAAAGAACCCAAGAGATAATACAAAATGGCGAAAGAAACGTCTATTCACGAGCGTTGCCGAGAAGAGAACTGGAGAGACGCCGCAGGCCCAGCAGCGTCAGCGACAGCAGCAACAGCGCGTAGCTTGAAGGCACGTGAGAGAGAGAGACAGAGCGAAAAATCAATACTCTGCGCAGGTGAGTCAGCGGTTTTGAACCGCTAACGATTAGCAGCGCTAATTTTCGAGAGACGCCGTGGCGACGACATCAACTGCGGACATGGGCGCGAATATTTAAATTTGATAAATTCCGCAACAAACCTCATACGAGAGGAAAAAAGAAAAGTCAGATTCCCCTTGAAGTATCAGTGTTTTTCTTTCCATGGCCCATCGAAGATTTTGGTTGTCGACACTTAAAAATTCGTTAACTACGGAATGCGATGGACTACAGGAGTGGATAAGCATTGGGTTTGTGCAACACAGCTGCACATTGGAATTTTTTTTTTATTTTTTATTGCCAAGGGGAAAAAACTTTCAAGTTTACCCATGACTTTTCTTTCCGAGAACTCGCTATCTGCCTGGTCGTAAACAACCAAGGCTTTTGGTCAGTAAGTGCTAAGTGTGTCCGCAAGTGCACTCCCGCCTGTTCCGGCAGACGGGCGCGGAGGCGACAGAGACGGCCCTTTTAGAAGTTAAGATTGAAGAGAAGAGAGAGAGGCACCTGAAGAATTTTCCCCCACTTTTCCACAGCACCGAAAACCGAGGTCTCTTGGCCTGGTCCAGGTCGCGGTGAAGTCAGTCTTGTTTTGGAAATCCTAGGACTGACCAGAACAGCCCCAACTGTTTGATTCATACTTAGGTCTTGAAAAACAGTTGAAATTCTCTGGTCAGTCGTTCAGATTTTCATTAATTTTCGTGGCGGTCGAACCTTTGGTTTCCCCTCAGGGACCAAATCGCGAAAAAGATAATCTAAACGTTTAGAAACGTTCGCGCCGTTTCCCCGTTGTGCCGTAATAAGTTAAGGTGTGAAACGAAGTCCTGTCTCTCAATACTACGGCCCCGGCATCCTAGGACAACCCAGGACCAGCCGCAGCGAGCAGCAGATAATCATTACCTCTCTCTCTTCTCAACATCAACTTTTGTAAAACGTAAGAATTTTGTATTTTAATTTGTACTGATTATTTTATTTTATTAAACTAACAAAAATAAACTACCCAATAATAAACCAAATTTACCTTGTTTTTCTTTCTCTTCCCTTTATTTTTTTTTCTCTTTCTCTAATTTTATACACAAATTAAACATCGTATTTTTATATTTGGCTGTTGGTTTCTAATAGCATTTTTTATTTATTTATAAAGGTTTATTTTGTAAACCTTTATTTAATCACATAAAACAAAGATTTCTTTTTCCTCTTTATAAATTTTCCTTTTGTTGTAAATAAAAATTCGGCTTACCTATGGGCTCTCCAATATCCCCGTTATTTGCTGACTTAGTGATGGAAGATCTAGAGGTGGAATGTTTGAAAATACTAAAAAACAAATATAATTGTATTCCTCTCTTTTATTATCGTTACATTGACGATACCATTTTTTTAATTGATAAAAATCATATTGACATCACTTTGAACACATTTAATAAATACAATAAAAACCTTAAATTCACACACGAGTTAGAAACCAACAATAGCATAAAATTTTTAGACCTAACATTAATTACTATGAATAAGAATATAAAAACAGACTGGTATCAGAAAACTACTTCCTCCTCTAGATTACTGAACTACGATTCAAACCGCACTATTCAGCAAAAGCGTAATATCGTTCATAATATTCTTGATAGAGCGATTTCGCTCGCGGATGAAATTTTTCATAATAAAAATATAAGGATGATTAAAGATTTGCTCATTCAAAACAACTACCCGAGGAACTTTATTGAGGAAGTGTGAATTGCAGACTTTGCAAAATTAAATATGACAACCTTTTGCATTCAAATGATAACCAGGATGAATCGAATTCACAATTGAAAAACATAGTCCCAATACCTTATCATGAAGAATTTTATTTTAGATGACAGAGAACTCTCAAAAAATACAATCTCACTAACTATAAACAATAAACTTAATAACATTGTGAAATTAAGAAAAGATGTTACCGACAAATGGAATACTACGGGTGTTGTTTATAAAATAAACTGTGAAGATTGCGAAAGCTCATACATATAGGCCATACAAAACGAAAATTAATTGATAGAGTTAAAGAACATATTATGAGCAATAGTAAAAGTAATAAGTCAATGGTTTTTCTTCATAAGAAAGAAACAAAACATAAAATTAATTGGAAAAACACATAAATTTTAGACAGAGAACAAAATTATAAAAAACGTACATTTTCCGAAATGCTTTTTATCAACAAGTACGATAATACGTTAAATAAACAAGAAGATACAAATTTTGTTCAAAACTGCTACAAAAGGTTTTCTAAATCATGAGTGCAAGCTCAACGACCGTCCTACGAGTTTGTATATAAACAGTAATTCATACTCATATCATTCCATTCACTTTAAACTCTTGACGAAACAGCTCACTCGAGAGCTCTTGATAAATTTTGATTTTGTACTCAATGTAAATTGTATTTACACTACTAGGTAATTTTAATTATTATTTTATATATTTGTTGTTCGTTAATATTGTTTTATTACTGTGTTGTACTAAGAAAATAAAATATTTTTAGCCTGATGAGGTCAAGGAAGTCTTGGCGAAACGTCGCAACAAAATTAATTAACGTTGTTTTTATTTAACAACCCTGGTTCTTGCTCTCGGAGATCCTTATTTTCCGTATAAATCTATTTATTATTTTAACAAAATTAAAACAACAATTTGTTTCTCTTTTAAGTTTAAAGTTTTATTGAAAGGATTAGAGTAATGAAAATTTATTTTATAAAATAAAAGGTTTATAATTGTAGTCTATTATTTTTTAAACTTGAAATTGGATGGAAATAGAAAAACTATTAGTTATTTTATTCTACAAAAAAAATGTTTAATTTTTACTTCTATTTAGTTTTAGTTATACTTTATTAAAAATGATTTTAAGTAAACGAAATGTAATGTTTTAATTTAGCAAATGGCTAGATCATTCGCTTTTTTTTATTTACAACAAAAGGAAAATTTATAAAGAGGAAAAAGAAATCTTTGTTTTATGTGATTAAATAAAGGTTTACAAAATAAACCTTTATAAATAAATAAAAAATGCTATTAGAAACCAACAGCCAAATATAAAAATACGATGTTTAATTTGTGTATAAAATTAGAGAAAGAGAAAAAAAAATAAAGGGAAGAGAAAGAAAAACAAGGTTAATTTGGTTTATTATTGGGTAGTTTATTTTTGTTAGTTTAATAAAATAAAATAATCAGTACAAATTAAAATACAAAATTCTTACGTTTTACAAAAGTTGATGTTGAGAAGAGAGAGAGGTAATGATTATCTGCTGCTCGCTGCGGCTGGTCCTGGGTTGTCCTAGGATGCCGGGGCCGTAGTATTGAGAGACAGGACTTCGTTTCACACCTTAACTTATTACGGCACAACGGGGAAACGGCGCGAACGTTTCTAAACGTTTAGATTATCTTTTTCGCGATTTGGTCCCTGAGGGGAAACCAAAGGTTCGACCGCCACGAAAATTAATGAAAATCTGAACGACTGACCAGAGAATTTCAACTGTTTTTCAAGACCTAAGTATGAATCAAACAGTTGGGGCTGTTCTGGTCAGTCCTAGGATTTCCAAAACAAGACTGACTTCACCGCGACCTGGACCAGGCCAAGAGACCTCGGTTTTCGGTGCTGTGGAAAAGTGGGGGAAAATTCTTCAGGTGCCTCTCTCTCTTCTCTTCAATCTTAACTTCTAAAAGGGCCGTCTCTGTCGCCTCCGCGCCCGTCTGCCGGAACAGGCGGGAGTGCACTTGCGGACACACTTAGCACTTACTGACCAAAAGCCTTGGTTGTTTACGACCGGGCAGATAGCGAGTTCTCGGAAAGAAAAGTCATGGGTAAACTTGAAAGTTTTTTCCCCTTGGCAATAAAAAATAAAAAAAAAATTCCAATGTGCAGCTGTGTTGCACAAACCCAATGCTTATCCACTCCTGTAGTCCATCGCATTCCGTAGTTAACGAATTTTTAAGTGTCGACAACCAAAAACTTCGATGGGCCATGGAAAGAAAAACACTGATACTTCAAGGGGAATCTGACTTTTCTTTTTTCCTCTCGTATGAGGTTAAAATTAAAATTAAAATTCTTCTTTAAGTGCACATGGTGCTTAAACTTGATAAATACAAAATAAGATACAAGAAAATAAAACAAAAATAAAATAAAATAAAATAATCCGGGTAAAAGAAAAAAGGAAAACAGGTCGGTTCAAGCCGTCACACATGAAGTAGTAATAACATCCAACTCTTTCTCGAGATTATTTTTATAATTACTAGTTATAACTTAATAATTATAAAAAATTTTTTAAAAGTGCTCGACCCAGCAGTCCTAACCTAATACCCAATAACGTGTAACAAAAAAAGTCGTGAAGTTCTCTGGAATCGATGTCGATGGTTCAAAAGCGGGCGTGGAGGAGAGCGAGCCTGACGCGACGACGGAGCTGCGAGCCGTCGAAACCCCTTTCCTTGCCTTACCGCTCGAAGTATCGAGCGAGCGTTCCGCGGTTTCTCCCGTTTCCCTCGACCTGGGGTTCTCCCGTTTCCCTTGGCCACGGAATTTTAAATTCGCCTATCTCAAATCTGAACGTTACAGACTTAAGTCGTTTTTCGGTAAATCGCTTTATTAGAACCCTTAAACTCTATTTAGTTAGTGTACAACTTAAAAGTTATATAATTAAAGCTGTAAATGTCTTAATTTCACCGCGAAATGATAGAACGCGGGAACTAAATTGCGCGCGGGACAACTCCCGCTCAGCTGATGAGCAGCACTTGGTCGATCTCGCGCTGTCAAGTAACTGCGCTATTTTTAGAGATTTCTTTCTAGATTGTTTATTATAATGACTGAATCAAGTACTGAGACTACGGCTAGTTCTAATGACAGTGTTCAAAAAGGACCATGAAAACGTTTGAAACAATGAAAGTGGGCAAGGAATAGGAAAAAAAGAAGGCGTGCTCGTAGAAAAGATTATGTTGCAAAAAATAAAGTAGATGTTCCGGCTAAGAAATTCGTTCATATAATTTATTGCTGCAATAAAAATTGACATGTACAACTGAATTTGGAAAATCAAAAGGAAAAATTTAAATTATTTTAACTCTAACGAAAGAAGATCAAGATATGTTTTTAATGAGTTGCGTCGAAAAAGTTGAGGTTACTGTAGCAACTAAAAATCCGAAGTCAAAGAATAAGAATTACTCTTGAAGTTATTATATTTATAATGAAAATAGCATCAAAGAAAGAGTTTGTAAAAGCTTTTTACAAAAAATATATTAAATATCAGAGTCTAGAATATGTACAGTCCTTTAATTTTCCAAGCAAGGAGCCTTAGTTGCTACTGAAAATCGTGGGAAACATTCTAATCGCCACAATCGAATCAAGGTAAATCTTTAAAAAATGATTTAAAATCATTGGGCAAGTTTTTCTCCAAAAAAAACCCTCATTATTGTGTAAAAAAAAAAAAACAAAAAAAAAAACAAAAGAAGTACCGTAACGTCCGGCGTATCAGCCCCTCTCCCCCCCCCCCGATTTCGTTATCGAGAATTCATTACCAGTTTTCATCTGTAGCCTGAGATCCAATTAACCCATTAGGTCCCAAGAGTTATGAATTTTTTTTTGTACTTTGAGCTTATAAATCAAAGCGAAAAAGTTGAAAAATAATTTAAAAAATACCCTACCCCCCTATTTTCGGATATGCCCTACACGATGGCATTGTTTAAAATACTCAAAAATAACATTTTAATTTGTTAATAAACAAATTTAAAAAAAAAATGAAAATTTTTACGTCATTTTTTTTTTTTCAAGCTGGTGAACAATGCCAAAAAAATTATTTTTGCCCTCAAAAAGTTGACCACGGGTGTTCACATTAGTTGAACTTTTCGTGCATATTTGATTTTTTTTGGTTTCGATTTTTTTAAACAAAATGGCGGACTAAAAACTTCAACGCCAATAATTGTACGGCAGCGCATGGTTGAATAAATACCGAAAAATTACTTTTTATAAAAAATGACTGTGGTTCCTAAGATTTTTATGGTCGCTGATTATGAATCTGAGATCAGAATATCAAAATTGTAAGAATTGGGCCCAATACCATAGGACCCAATACTCAAAGATAAGATTTTATAAAAACAAAAAATATCATCATATTTTACGTAGAATTTCAAGATCGAAGTATACTTGGTCGTTTTTCGAAGAAAATCGTCATTTTCGAGTAAAAAATCAAAAAAAGTTCAAAGTATTGGATTTACTTTCATAGATCCACAACAGCTCGTCCCCTTGTGCCTGTAACGAATTGAACACAACTTTTGAGATGGCAAATATATATTTTGGGTAACTAATAGGGTATCTGAGGTAATAACATGAAAATTCCAAATAAAGGGACTCAAGGACATGCAGCACCACGTGGTTTTAAAAAAATTTTTTTACTTTTTGTTTTTTATTTCGTCGATCTTTTTATACGACGTAACTCACGTGAAATGATTAGAATGCAGGATCTCTGCACAGATTTTTTATCTCATTTTTTATTTTTATGATATCTTAATTTTTACTATTGGGTCCTACGGTATTGGGCCCTATATTTGGGATTTTCATGTTTTTACCTCAGATACGCTATCAGCAACCCAAAAACCTCGTAAATATATTTTTGCCATCTCAAAAGTTGTGTTCAATTCGTTACAGGCACACGGGGACGAGCTGTTGTGGATCTCTGGAAGTAAATCCAATACTTTGAACTTTTTTTGATTTTTTACTCGAAAATGACGATTTTTTTCGAAAAACGACCAAGTATACTTTGATCTTGAAATTCTACGTAAAATATGATGATATTTTTTGTTTTTATAAAATCTTAACTTTGAGTATTGGGTCCTATGGTATTGGGCCCAATTCTAACAATTTTGATATTCTGATCTCAGATTCATAATCAGCGACCATAAAAATCTTAGGAACCACAGTCAATTTTTATAAAAAGTAATTTTTCGGTATTTATTCAACCATGCGCTGCCGTACAATTATTGGCGTTGAAGTTTTTAGTCCGCCATTTTGTTTAAAAAAATCGAAACCAAAAAAATCAAATATGCACGAAAAGTTCAACTAATGTGAACACCCGTGGTCAACTTTTTGAGGGCAAAAATAATTTTTTTGGCATTGTTCACCAGCTTGAAAAAAAAAAATGACGTAAAAATTTTCATTTTTTTTTTAAATTTGTTTATTAACAAATTAAAATGTTATTTTTGAGTATTTTAAACAATGCCATCGTGTAGGGCATATCCGAAAATAAAGGGGTATGGTATTTTTTAAATTATTTTTCAACTTTTTCGCTTCGATTTATAAGCTCAAAGTACAAAAAAAAATTCATAACTCTTGGGACCTATAGGTTAAAAAAAGATATCCTATTTATAGCTATAATCAGCCTTTGCTACGTTCCTCTAAGTTTTTAAAGTTATCCATCTTATTCTTCACTGCATTCCTCACAGCTTCGCTCTTTAAAAAGACGTATTATTCTACCAAAAATTTATTCCCTCTAATAGAAATTTCAGAAACAAGTATGAGTAAAGTGGTATAGAATTACGACGTCTTGCCGAAGAAATAAATAAAGTTTCGGAGAAATTCATCTGTACAAATAGCAAAAACGCAGTGTAAAAGCAATGAAAAAGAGCTTCGTAAAAAATTTAATCTTGGGGTCAAAGAATATTAAAAAATAAATACAGATCCACCAAAAATTTCCTGCGTTTCTTGCGAGAGACTTTTTTGCTATCGAAATCACAAATCAGTTGAAAACTTTTCCGTTAATGTTGTCCGCAAATTTCTCTAACATCGATCTTGGAAGTTTGAATTATTATAAAAAATTGAGAGAGTACAAGGAAAAAATTTAACTGAATTCGAAAATGGATATATATGCCAAAGTTGTGATCAGAATTTGAAAAAAATTTTTATTCCATCGCTAAGTGTTTTGAAAAATCTTTCTGTTTATGAAATTCCGAAAGATATTAGTATATGAAATAACTTTGAAAAAATTTAATTTAAAGAGCTAAAGCTTTTCATTATCATTAGAAAAAACTTTGAAAAAGATTTGTCTTGATGGAGATCCCATCAACTTAGATCATGAATTATTTATTTCAGTTCGCAGTCATCCTACAAAGGGAAAAATTATTTGGGAAAATTATGTTGATATAAAAACGATTTGGAATGCATTGAAATGGTTGAAAAAAAATAATCCACTTTAGTCAAGTATTATTATTATTCTTGATTCAGTTGATCAACTTATAGATAAAATTAAAGATTTAGATGTACAATATGAAGATGTATCTGAAAAAGTAGATGAATCAGAATCAGTAGATGAAAATAATTTAAAAAGTGATGACATTGAAGTAGTTGATAGTAAAAACGTTCAAGCATTATTAACACAAAAATCAAAATCTGATCCGTATTATGAAAAATACTCGATATACCCTTTGCACACAAATAAATTCTACGACACGAATAAGAACTTATATCAAATGTTGCATGTTGAAGCTGCTCCACTTGATTATCGTGAAAAAGAATTAGATTTCAAGTGTTTTCCTCATCTTTTTTCTTATGGAATCAATCGTCAACATGAAGAAAGTAGACGAATAATAAAATTAAGAGATTGCAATTTTATCAAATCAAAATTAACTTCCAGATACCCTTACTTCAGACTTAATCTTCAGTACTTACTTTTTATATTTTATGATACTTATATCAGGCAAATAATTGGGGAAATTTTTACCAAACTAAATGTCGTAAATCCTCGATACAAATATACGGCGAAAAATTTGATGCAACAACTTGATAAAGGAAACCTAGAATTAAACTTGAAAACTGTGTTTGCGCGAGTACCAGTCACTGAAGCATATTGAAACAAACTCAAGAATAAGTTATATCTCTGTATCCTGACGAGTATAGGGCAAGCCCTGCCATACTCGTCAGGATACGGAGTAGATGTACATGGCGTTATTAAAATAATTATAAAGTGAGTAACAAGTTGTAAAAATAAACTCCAAAAAAAAAGTAGCAGTAAATATATACATCGGTAGTAAACAAGATATAAGTATTAATCATTCCTTTTTTTTGTAGTCTTTGTTTAATTACATGTCAGGCGTCTCGTTGACAATGTGTGATTCTCAGTTTGTTTTTTTGCATTGCATTTGT
Source organism: Encarsia formosa (assembly GCA_038277355.1). Taxonomy (NCBI): domain Eukaryota; kingdom Metazoa; phylum Arthropoda; class Insecta; order Hymenoptera; family Aphelinidae; genus Encarsia; species Encarsia formosa. The sequence continues at coordinate 64,606,945 of CM076186.1, read as the reverse complement.
GATCTATGTAGGAGACGTTTGATGCGATTGGTGGTTAGTGAGTCACCGAACACGTGTGCTTCTTTTGTACGCAGGGCTTCTTAGCCACCAGGAGTGTGCAATGAGTGAGATAGTTAACCGGGTAGTAGTCGACATGAAGTGAAGTGATTAGAAGTGAAGAATTTGGCTAAGAATGCTAAGTGTAGGTGGAGACATGAGTTCAAGGCCATAAATATTGGCTCTGGCAACCTATTCTTCACAGTCTCGCAAGAAAAGGCCATGTTTGATTGCATGTTCGAAAGAGTCGGGTGAATCATTGTTCACGAGCAACGGGTGAGGGTGTTTATAGCCCGTTTTCCTCTCCCAGCAGTTTGGCGCGCAGCAGATGTTTTAGTGTGTGTGTTGATAAGACACTCTCACGTACGCGCACACAAACAAACATCTGCTCCATGCCAAACTAATGATAGAGGACATTGCCAGTGGCGCCCCTCAATGACAAACTTTTCTTTCGATTTCCTAGCAACAAAAGGTAATATGAGGATTCTGGACTTTCCTGAATGTACTCATGATTTATGAATACATAAAATATAAGGCTTTTTCATATCAGACGACATCTAGCAGTACAAAAATACTTGGGTTCTAAAAATTAGTGGCTTCCATTGCTTCAGTTTGGTGTGGGGAAAGTTTTTTCTTTTTTTTTTTTTTAAATAAAATCTAAAAAGTTTTCAATTAATCGTGCACAGATGAAAAAAAATTTAAAAAAAGCTTAGTAGTCATGTAATTGAAGAAAAGTAATCAAGTGCAAAAAAAATTGATAAATAATTAAGATATAAATTTGCAAACGTATAAAATGAAGTGTACACTGCTTCAACCACGGAGTTGAACATTAACTCTAAAATGCAAAACGATTTTTTCTCTTTAAATTTAAATAATTCATATGAAAAAACTAGCGCGCCCCCGGCCCCTTTCGCTTCGCTCAAGAGGCCGGGCGGCTTGCCTGCTCCGGTGTTTTTGCCCAAATATTTTTCAAAGTATCGGACTTTGCGCAGCTTTGCAAAAAATATTTGGGCAAAAACACCTCCACCCTTGCATCGCTACGCTCCGCTACCGCTCCGCGCAATGCATGAAAGGCACGACCGGCCGACACTCGCGCTTCGCTCTCGACGGTGTAGTTTTAGTATTTATTAGTTTCATTTTTACCCTCAAATTCATTTCGTGTTTGCTGATATTTAAAAATAAGTAATTATAATTCTATACTGCAAAAGATTATTACACTCCAACATAACATAAATTTTATTACATTTTTTTTATATATAGTCGTATAGAAACCTGAAAGTTTATAGCTGCGCAATATATTTAAAAAAAATAAATTTATTTAAGCAATCAATAAATTAGTGTAGAATAACTTCACTTTATCAATTATGTTGAAAACACAATTAGAGTGAGAAAAAATTTGAATAAGAGTTCTATTTTTGCTGCGTAGAGGGCGTGTCAGTTGTAGACTCTCGACGTTTATCTTCGAGATATCGATCTTTAAATCGAACAATGTTGTTGTTGTTGACATAGAATTATTTTAGAATTAATTGTAGTTTCTGTAAAGTTTTTAATTTTAATTCATTGTGTGAAACATTTTGCAAAAGTTTTAATGCATAACTTCTACTTAACCATACAGCCTTGGCGAGTTATAGACGAGATGACTTAAACAAAGCTATAGTTAATGACAATACAGCAGCTTGCAGCCAAAAGAAAAAATTCAGATTTTTTGAAGTTATTGCTGGATGCTGGTGTGAAGTTTGAAGATAAAAAATGAAGATAGAAGATTGAAGATAAAAATCAAGATTGAAGATGAATCAAGAATTGAAGAGTGTAGATCAAGAAAACAAATTGGAAATCTAAAATTAAAAGTAAAAATTAAAGAAAAAAGCTGAGTTCTTAATTGATTTTTTTTTTTTTTTTTTTGTGAATATCAATCAAGGTATACCTTTGAAGTGTGATGAAGTGAGGTATAGTTTTGAAGTGATCAATCAAAATTTTAATTAAAGTGTGTACCTAGTTAAGATGCACAGATTTTTGTGTTATCGGTTCACTGTTTATCTATATGTGTTAAAAGAGGAAAAGATTTTAAAGTTACAATTGATATGTAGATCCACACAATACAATCTACTTACTTGTTTTGAATTAAAAAAAAGGGTTTTTTTTTTTAGTTACTTGTTAGTTATAGACATAAAGATTGAAGAGCAAGTATCAAAATCAAGAATGAAGATTGAAGAAAAATAATCAAGGATGAAGACTGAAGAGTGAAGATCAAGAAATAGCTGCATACGCCTTTTCCATCAGCTCTAGTGAGAAGTTTTCACTGTAATGCATAGGGTATGCGCTTTTACCCCTGCATTGTACTAAAGCTAATAGTTTATTAATGGAAAGTAACTTGAGATGAGTCTAAGAAGAATTGAAAATAATCGGTTCTTGGTTCACCGTTTATCAACATGTGTTGAAAAAGGAAAAGATTTTAAAGTTAAAATTAATATGAAGATCCACACAACACAATCTACTTACTGACTTGTTTTGAATTAAAAATTTTTTTTTTTTTTTTTTTTTTTTAATTACTTATTTGTCATGGACATAAAGGTTGAAGAGCAAGTATTAAAATCAAGAATGAAGATTGAAGATTATTAATCAAGAATGAAGACAGAACAGTAAAGATCAAGAAATAGCTGCATACGCCTTTTCCATCAGCTCAAGTGAGAAGTTTTCACAATAATGCATAGGGTATGCGCTTTTACCCCTGCATTATACTAGAGCTAATAGTTTATTATTGGAAAATAACTTGAGATGAGTCTAAGAAGAATAGATTAGAATTAAGAGTCTGTTTGGAGCAATATGATTAATTTTATTGGACACCTCTTTTTTTTGAGAAAATTTATTTCAAATAATTTGTGGAAAACTTAATTAAAAAAAAAAGTTTTCAAGAAACTTCAACTCTGGAACTCATTAGTGACAATGGAACAATTTTTTTATGTCATCATTCGGACTGCTCGATACCTTTAGCTTATACCTCAAATAATCAATTTAGTATGGCTTAATTAGAAGAAGAAGTTCATCATCTTTTCAGAAAAAATCTGTCCAGTCCCTTGAGGCTAATTTTTACTGTAAGTGTTTATTAATTTATATATAGATTAGATTTATGTGAAATTTTTTTAATATATAATAAATTTTAGTTAATATCTAAAAGTTTTATATAAATAAAAATTGTTGATGTTGTAGCAACTTAAATCATTTAATAAATAAAAAACGAATTATTATGATACTTTTACAGGATTTGCATGGATTCAAAAAGCAAGATTTGGAGACTATGATTATTTTGGATGAGGACAGTTGTGGAGATCATGAGCTTTCAAAACTACTCCTTTGGCTGATTGGAAAAATCTTCGAAGAAAATAGTATGAAGTCATTCATCGAATACAGGAGGAATCATGAAAATCTGCAAGATTTTTTTATTTCATAATCAATACTAAGATTTTAATTATTTTAAGCTGAAAATCATTTTTTTTAATATTTTTTTTTAACCTTCAATCTTTACAGTGTAATTTCAAAAATTAATTAATAAAAATAATTGTTACAGTGTTTTCACAGGATTTATACCAACTCATGTCAATATTATTATTATGGGTGAAGACAGTTCTGGAGATCATAATCATTCAAAACTACTACATTGGCTGATTGGAAAATATCTTCGAAGATAATGGTATGAAGTCATTCATCGAGGTCATAAGGCATCATGAAGATTTTTTAGCTTTATTATTGTTATCATTTTTTTTTCCTGATTAACATTAAGGTTTTAATTATTGTAAACTGAAAATCATTTTTGAAATATTCTTTTATTTTTAAATTTAACGAATAAATTTCAAAAATAATTTGTGTAATACAAATTGAAATTGAACAACTGCTCTTGATGCAAATCAAGAATGATTTTCATAATTAAAAAGAAGTATTTAAATTTTCAAATAGGCTAAATTTCAACGAAGTTTATAAAATCATTACGTTTAAACTGTACACTTTTCATTGAGAATGATTTTCAATAATTTTTATTTATTTGACAAATTTGTAAGGTCTAATTTTCGTGGTTAAAAAACTGATTTCTAATTACATAGAAGTTTCTAAATTTGTTCGGCCAATTTCGAGAAAACCTTTTACAATTTTGTAGTTACGATAAAATTAGCGTTTAACGTATATTGTAAATCGTTTTTGTATGCGTTATTCGTTCCAGTGTGATCCGATCATGCTGGAATTGGGACCATCATTATGGGACGCGAAAACAAACCTTTTCCCGTTCACCCGGTGAAAATCGGTTCGACCAATTTCGAGAAAACCTTTGTACAATTTTGTAGTTGCGTTAAAATTAGCGTTAAATGAACATTAAAAATCGTTTTTGTATGCGTTATTCGTTCCAGTGTGATCCGATTATGCTGGAATTGGAACCATCATCATGGGACGCGAAAACGAACCTTTTCCCGTTCACCCGGTGAAAATCGGTTCGACCAATTTCGAGAAAACCTTTGTACAATTTTGTACTTTTTCGTAAATGCGTAAAATACCGAAAGTGGGACATGCAAAATAACACCCAAAACGGCCTCAAAACACTTTAAAAACCATTTTTTCGTAATCTAGGTTCGGTTTTAAGTAGGTAACACTTTTTGCTCTTACGAACTTATGAGGCGCTCCCGACCCCTTCGGGGCCGGTCGTGCCTAATAATATATTTTTGATCTAGGAGCTAATGTATGTGGGAATAAATTGTAGTGATGATTAATAACCTCCAATTTTTTGATATTTTCAGTTGAAAAATATTATGATAACTTTTAATAATATAATTTTTTAATAATAAAATCTTGACTAATAACATGGGAAACCTATTTTTACTAATTTTAATATTTTAATAATTCTAAAGCCCAATCGGGCTTTAACGGCGACTATTATATACATAATTAATATTTTGTAATGCAGACTTTATACATCAAAATAATGAAACATGATGGTTCACACTAATTTTTTATCTTAAAATAGTTATAGAAATAGTTAAAAATAGTTACAGAATAGTTATAGAAATAAAGTATCAAATTTAAAAAAATAAAAAGAAAGCATTTTTGAAATCCATCACAAGTAAATAAATGCTTAAAGTTGTTTAACCACCACCAAAAGTTTACTTCAATTTTATTACATGGCTCATTTCAGCAAACAAAGTCTATATAATAAATGTAAGCGTTGCAAAATCATTTTCTCAAATTGTATTCAATTAATAAATTTGATATAAGTTGATACACAGCTAAACGTAATTGTAACAAAAATTTGGCTTATGCATAAACAGATTTTCTGCCTTCACTTTTATCAAAATAAACATAATTACTGATTCTCAAATATTTTTTAGGTCAGATTGAATTAATTACAATGTTATTAGTCCGAATTTTTATTAAAAATTATGTTAATAAAAGTTATAACAGCTTTTTTTCAACTGAAAATACCAATTAATTGAAGGTTAATTATCACTACTTTACAATTTTTTTAAACTGACAGTGGCTGCTCTGGCGCCATAAACAAAAGATTCCGTAACTCTCACCCGTCACTTATCGAGTATTTTCCTTTCTTAAAAAATAATAGCCTTATCAGTAAATCCGATACAGCATTGGCTAATCTAACCAAAATAATTCATGCCATTGGTTGTAACCAAATGATTCACGTCATTGGACGATCTGAAAGAGTGATTGTCGCATGCGCAGTATGAAGTTCTTAACGCGGTTTTTTTTTAAATCTTATTGCTTTGTACTTATTCGAAACTTTTCAAATTTTTTACATAGATTTTAATTTTGAGAATTTTCAATGCTTTGTGGTTAGTTTATAATTGAAGTTTTATTATTATTATATTATTGTTCAGAAAAGTAATTTTTAAAACGTATTATCTCGATTATTATTATACAATTTTTGAGTACTTCGCTTTATGTAAAGTAATGCAAATTTGGGCTCATATTTATTTTTTATTGATAAAAATTTTTTAATATACATCATATAATATTTATATACACGGAAAAAAAAGTTTAGCCAGAATAGATAAATATTCTTATGCAGTTTTGGCTAAGTAAGAACTTTGCCAAAACGGCAAAGGTTACTCAGCTACTTCGGTGGACTACTTGTGCACTTAATCTGTAGTATGTTTGATCAGGGTCAGTTAAGTTTAAATCTTTAGAATTCCTAACACTATTCTTTAAAATATTGTTTAATCATGAATAATTTTGTGTATAATCTTAAAATTTGACTGGAATTTCTACTTTAGCAATTAACATAACCTCAAAATATTTTAAGTTCTCTTACGGAGAGTGAAGACACCTTTGCCAAAACAGCAGAGGTTAGTAAAGTCGAATAAAAGCTAAGGTCGCCTCTGCTAAAACGGCAGAGTTCCCGAGTACTTTTGGCTAAACTTTTTTTTCCGTGTAGTTTTAGAATTTATAAGCTGCTACAGTAATTTTTTGAACTGAACTTTAAAAAAATATTGAAGTTCTGGATCCACTTATATATTTAAACACTAATTAAATAAAATGACATACTACTTTTATAAATTAATATATTGAGTACATTTTCTTATTAACTTTAATAAAAAATAGTTACAAACTACTTTCATGAAACGTTTTGAGTTTATAATAATCTAATATTGAATCTAAGTTTTATTGATTCAATGATCTATGAAATATTATAAGTAGTTAATTAATCAATAATTTTAGAATTGTAGAAATTTTGAAATGTTGAATCAAAGTTTTATAGATTTATACATAACGCACAGTTTTTCTATGCTCGAGCAAGCTTTAGTTGGTAAAAATTAACATAAATTGTTTCGACAACATGGTGTCTTTTTCAGATTGTAGTTCTTACAAGAATTAATATGTTGAGTACATTTTTGTATTAACTTTAAAAAAATATTGAATTTTTCGGTCACCAACCAATTATCGGTGCTTTATTAGTGTTGTTTTCTGACCAAATAACAGGTGTATATGTTACATGCAAAGTCCGAAATTGTGCATTTCGGGAAATGCACAGCGATTTTTGTGCACTTTGCAAAGTGAACAGGTACTTTTGTGCAAAGTCCAAATTGTCGTACTTTGCACAAACAAAAATTGTGTTCTTCTAAAAATGAACAAATTATTTGTTCAAAGTTTTCATCAAGATGGAAGGCTAATCAAAATAAAATTTTAGCAACGCAGATGAGAAGACATGCAAAAGTATATTTTTATTTTATGTAAATGATTAAAAGCATTACATTTTATTTATTTGTACATGGCATGGAATCATGACACCGGGAATTACAAAAGACCTTTTTGTCTACAAGCACACGTTTTAGTTGAACATTTTTTCTTACAACCGCAACGTACAAAACCTTGTCCCACCACAATTGAAACATTAGAATTAGCTGCTCTGAGAGTAATTGTTTTTTCAGGGAGTTGTTCAATTTTTAGTAGTTCAGTTTGTACAGAGTGTTCCCAAATAGGGGATGGGATCACCCTCGCTGAAGGGATTCTAAATTTTTGCATGTCTTTTAATCTGTGTTGCTTTATTTTGATTTTGATTAGCCTTCCATCTTGATGAAAACTTTGAATTTTAAACTTTGAACAAATAATTTGTTCATTTTTAGAAATGCACAATTTTTGTTCGTGCAAAGTTCGACAATTCGGACATTGCACAAAAGTACCTGTTCCCTTTGCAAAGTGTACAAAAACCACTGTGCATTTCCCGAAATGCACAATTTCGGACTTTGCATGTAACATATATATGGTCTATTTTTCAGGCCAAATACTTTCCGTTATTTGATCTGTTTTCCGATCCTTCGTCTGTTTTGCAGTCGTCACCTATCGGATCGTCAAAAAACTTACTCAAAGATGAAAACGATCAAGGTGCCAGGCTTTGAGGTTATAACGCGGCAACACAGTTTATGACTGAACTTGCTGTCATTTGTTCAGAAAACAACACTCATAAAAAACCTAAAATTGAATGGAGCCCGAAAAAGCGTATAATTGAACATGTTCGATCGTGGGAGTCACATACGAGCGTGTATGACACCCATAATCGAACATCCAAATAAATACTATACCTGATCAACTTATATACTTCGGCGCTCGGAACACCCACGTAACCAGTTTTTCAAAGTTTTACACTAAAAATTGTGTACAATTCTTACTTTGAAATGTTCTTGCTCTCTTTCCTAACAAATTTATAAACTTCAATTATGATTTCGAAATTGATATTTATATTTATACGATTTTGAAATTTCAAGGTTAGAGATTCAGCAGAACTTGAGTAACCGAGAAAAAAGCATGCGTCAAATGCGTACACTGGAAAACACCGTGCACACATTGTGTTTCATAATGTATCTCCTTCTCCGTGTATTGAATATATATTTTATTGATTAATCTACTATCTAATGTAATTACTAATCAAAAAACAAATTACTTTACTTATAAAAGTATATTTTTGTATAAAGTTTTGATTTTATCAATTGTTAAATAAACTAAATTTTTTTCAATAAAATTTGAATGATAAATATACAACTTTTCAATAATCTATGAAATATTATAAATAATCAATCAATCAATAATTTTAGAATTGTAAAAATTTTCAAAAGTTGAATCTAAGTTGAATAGATTTACGTAACACGCAGTTTTTCTATGCTCGAGCTGCCTTTAGCTGGTTAAAATTAACATACATTTTGAGTAGAGAAAAACGGTGTGTATAAATTTGTCAGAATCTTCACTTTTTAAAAAAATATTTTTACGATGAAGTTTTAAAGTATCTACTATTTCCCTAACTATCGTAGACAAAACACTGGCAAAAGCTATCATCGCACTGAAAATCATTTGGTAGATAATCAATGGGTTGTTCCTTACGCACCAGAACTCTTAGAAATTTTTAACTGTCACAATTAACGTTAAAATTGTTTCTAGCATTTCAGCAGTAAAATATTTATATAAATATATTTATAAAGGGCATGATGCGGCTACGGTAGTAATAGCTGAAGCGAATGAAACCAACACCATTAATCATGATGAAATTCGTAATTTCATTAAAACTCGATATGTCGGACCAGTTTAAGCTTCTTGGCGAATACAAAGTAAACACTTACAAGCTAAAAGTCACTCAATTATTAGGTTACCTGTACATTTGCCAATCATTTGCGTTATCATTCAAGAAAATGGAGACGGCTCAACTGCAATGACTAATTTAAATAATTCGAGTAGTATGCTACTTGATTATTTCAATTTAAATTCAAATTGTATTCAAGCACGACAGTATTTTTACACCGAGATTCCTTCTTACTTTACTTATCAAAAAGAAGTATTAAATAATGTTAGAACATCGTATTGGAGCCGACGTCAAAATAAATTCAATTGTATAGGTCGTATGTTTTCAGTTAGTCCAACTCAAACCGAATTATTTCATCTACGATTACTTTTATTGCATGTTAAAGGTGCAACCAGTTGGGAAGATTTAAAAACAGTAAATAATGTTTTACAACCATCTTTTTTGGCAACTTGCTTAGCTCTTGGTCTTACTGAAGACGATGATGAGTGGATTAAAAGCAATAGAAGAAAAAACGCTCTGGCTGATGCCTCAAAGATTACGACTGTTATTTGTCAGAATACTTATACACTGTCAACCTATCTATCCTGAACAATTATGGGAAAAATTTAAAGGAACAATGTCAGAAGATTTTTCACAAACATATGATTGTGAAACCAGTTATTCATTTGCTTATTCCTTCATTAATAATTTATTACAAAATGAAGGTAAAAATTTATCAGATTTTCCAACGATGCCACAATCACTAATAAATACATTTAACTATACTAACGATATAACAACTGATGTGACAATAAACATAGTTAATCAACAGTATAATCAATTAAATACAGAACAAAAAATAACAGTCGATCAAGTCCTCAAAACATCTCGAGAAGAAAACAACAATGGACCAACATGTTTCTACATAGAGGGTCCAGAGGGTCGGGAAAAACTTTTATTTATAAAACAATTTTTAATGTATTGTCTGCAGAAAATATTAAAGTTAGTTCGATGGCATTTACAGGTATTGCTGCAACTTTACTTCCAAACGGGCAAACAGTTCATAAAACTTTTGGACTCACAGTTCCCATGTTTAGGGATTCTTCATCTAACATTAAAACACAATCCAAAGAAGGTAATAAACTAAAAGACACTTAAGTATTCATTTGGGATGAAGCATCTGTGGCTCTTAGATATGCTCTAGAAATAGTGGATAGAACTTTGAAACAAATTATGATGAATAATGACTTGCCTTTTGGAGGAAAAATTATGCTTTTAGGTGGTGACTTTAGACAGCTTCTTCCTGTAAAAAAAAACGGCACCAGAAGTGAGATTTTAGATTTATCAATTAATTATAGCTATGATAGGGGGTCATTTTTCCGAATCCATTTTTCCGATCACCATTTTTCCGCAAATACTTTTTCCGCACGACCATTTTTCCGTATTTACGGTTTCCGCACGACCAATTTTCCGTAAGACCAATTTTCCGTTCGAATTCGAAACGTCGTCGCTGTGGTTGCCTCATCAACAAGAAGTGTTCGAATGTTTGTTTAATCAACAAGTAGCATTGAAACTCTAGTTTGGTCACCTTTTTTTTTGCAAAATTGAAGTTTTCTATTGAAGTCATTATTAAAATTAGCTGTAAACTTTAGTTCGGTTAACCTTATTTTTGGCTAAATTTAAGTAATATTTATGATTAATTAAAAAAATGGATCCTTCAGGATACTTCAGTAAAAGGAAATTTATTGTTTATTGGTGGTTATGTGTACTATCACTCGAAACTCGTTGGTGCAAATACTCATCAGTGGGAATGTAAGAGAGTTAAGACGAAAACATGCACGGCTCGCGCGATTACAATTCATCCAAAACCAGGAACTATAGTCATCACGAAAGGTCCGGAACAGTCTGAACACAAGCACCTGTTGAAATAAGAGCAAATTTATGCTTGTACGATTGAATGATGAAATGCTGACAGGAGAAATTCCTCCGAGCATTGAACTATGTATATGAGTGTAAATGCTTAGTCGTACTTTAAGAAAGAGTATTTATACAGGCGTTAAGTTGTAACGTAGACGCCACTCGGTAGACCGCGATCGAGACGTCAGAATGTCGGTTTCTATAATTATATTATTCTGTAACAAATATAAATTAATAAATGTTCTTTAAGCCACTAATTTTAACAGCACCCTCCAAATTTTAACGTAACTGAAGCCGAGAAAATAAGAATAAATTTAAAACGTAAAGCCGAAGAAAATCCTGAACGACCACCTTCTCAACTGCTGCGTACAGGATTAAGTGGTGTTTCTCAAGGTAAGCCTACACAAGAGTTTTCTCAATAATTTTATAAAGCTTGAAAAAAACTAGGTGTTTTGTGTCAACTGCCAACAAGAGATAACTTAAAAAAAGCTATGAGAAGAGGTCGAAACAAAAACCGAGAACCAAATCCTACAACCCTGGACGGTTTTGACGTTCTACCGAACCGGTTCCTGCGTACGTTTGCCGAAGAAAAGTTCCTGATTTACGATTCCGGAAAATCTGAAGAATGGAGAGTACTGGTGTTTGGGACTCGCCGGAACCTGTAGCTACTTAACAAAAGTCGTGTTCCTCTCTATAGGTTGCTCCAACTTTGTTTTCGCAAGTTTTTACGATTCTCGGAACTCGCGAGAGACGAAGAAATGATCGGGATCAAGAAGTAGTACCTCTTCCATTTGTTTACGCCGTCTTATCACCTAAGGAGTCGGTTCAGTACTCTACCGTCTTGCGAGCGGTTACAACAGCAGCCGCAGAGTATCACATTGAAAATTTTGGTCCCCAGAAATTGATGACGGATTTCGAATTGGCAATCCTGAATTCGTGCGCAGAAGTTTATCCTACCGCTCAGATAAAGTGCTGTTTCTTCCACCTAAAGCAGTCCCTCTACAGAAGAATTCAAGAGGAAGGGCTCCAAAGAAACTACAACGACCCCCAGGATGAGACAATTCGATTACAAACTCATATGATAGCAGCCTTGGCTTTTGTTCCCCTGACACATGTTTCAAAAGTTTTTTCTTTGTTACAGAATGAAGTAGACGACTATTTGGTGCCAGTTCTGCTGTATTTTGGAGAAACGTACGTGAATGGTCGACCAGCCCGAGGCAGGAGAAAAGCCGTAGCACCGCGTTATGCACCATCGGCGTGGAATATGTACGAGTTTGCTCTAACTGGTGAGCACAAAACAAACAATATAAGTGAAGGATGGCACAATCGCTTTAATGTCGTCGTTGGAAAGGCGCATCCTGGCTTATACTCACTTCTAAATGAATTTCAAAAAGAACAAGCTGACTCTGAAAGCATGGTAGCCAAGCTTAGCGCAGGGAAAAGGGTACGTCTGAAATTAATTAATGTAAGACCTCTAATGTATGACTGATGTATTTCTGTATTAGGTTAAAGCAGCACCTCAGCAAAAGTGGCTGGACACTCAAGCACGGTTGCGTCGAGTCGTCGAAACTTATGACGACACGACGACGAAGGAACTCAGGATTGCCAATTCGAAATCCGTCATCAATTTCTGGGGACCAAAATTTTCAATGTGGTACTCTGCGGCTGCTGTTGTAACCGCTCGCAAGACGGTAGAGTACTGAACCGACTCCTTAGGTGATAAGACGGCGTAAACAAATGGAAGAGGTACTACTTCTTGATCCCGATCATTTCTTCGTCTCTCGCGAGTTCCGAGAATCGTAAAAACTTGCGAAAACAAAGTTGGAGCAACCTATAGAGAGGAACACGACTTTTGTTAAGTAGCTACAGGTTCCGGCGAGTCCCAAACACCAGTACTCTCCATTCTTCAGATTTTCCGGAATCGTAAATCAGGAACTTTTCTTCGGCAAACGTACGCAGGAACCGGTCCGGTAGAACGTCAAAACCGTCCAGGGTTGTAGGATTTGGTTCTCGGTTTTTGTTTCGACCTCTTCTCATAGCTTTTTTTAAGTTATCTCTTGTTTGCAGTTGACACAAAACACCTAGTTTTTTTCAAGCTTTATAAAATTATTGAGAAAACTCTTGTGTAGGCTTACCTTGAGAAACACCACTTAATCCTGTACGCAGCAGTTGAGAAGGTGGTCGTTCAGGATTTTCTTCGGCTTTACGTTTTAAATTTATTCTTATTTTCTCGGCTTCAGTTACGTTAAAATTTGGAGGGTACTGTTAAAATTAGTGGCTTAAAGAACATTTATTAATTTATATTTGTTACAGAATAATATAATTATAGAAACCGACATTCTGACGTCTCGATCGCGGTCTACCGAGTGGCGTCTACGTTACAACTTAACGCCTGTATAAATTTTGGTAAATGAAAAAAGAAAAAAAAGAAAAAATTTATTTTAAAAATAAAAAATCTCAATTTCGAACGTTTCGAAATGACGGACTCTTTTGCTTATGGCGGCAGTGCTGGATCAAAAATATATCAGTTTTACACAAAAATCACTTTAATATCTTTTTACACTCAAGGTCTCGCTCAAGCACACTTTTGCACACACCTACGGCTCTAGTCAAAATGTGATTTTGGCCGAACATTTGACTAGCTTCACGCGTATATACCCGATCTCAAAAGGCGGCACGGCAAAGATCCGTTCCGGGCCCGGTTGCCGTGTTGCCGGGCCACGGATCGGATGATTTGCCGTGCGAGTTGCCGTTTGATCAGATATATATACACATTCTGTATAGACGCCATATATGTTGTCTGCTGTATCATTCATAAAAAACAATTGTGAATTGCTTAAATTACATTCATAAATTCATGAATGTAATAATTAAAAATAAATTAAATTTGAAACAGCCAATACAGTATGAGTTATATACCACCAGTATAAATATATGTATACCATACAGCATACATCCTGAAAAATTTTTAATTACAAACAGTTATTTTTCAAAGTAAGAGTGGCAGGTAGTTAATAAAAAATAAATTAATACATAATTAATTTTCATTTTTCTACATTATTAAACTGAGAGTACTTTTGATTTTGAAGAAGTTTTATAGCCAAAACTTTTAAATATAATACACACAGAATAAGAATAAACTTTATATAAATATTAGCTCAGTATATCTGGTTTTACAAGTAAAATATTCGTTGAAAATTTGAATTGCAATTGAGACATTGATTTTAGATGTTGTTACCTAGGCTTTGATACTGATTAATATAAATGAGTCGAATGTAGTGGTTATGTTACTCGTCATACAACAATCATACACCAATGAATAAATATTTTTCAAGATTCAAGAATTATTATTAAAACAAATTATTTTGGTTAATACCTTTAACTTTATTAACTTATACTTAATATAATAGTATTATTTTAGAAATAACGACACTGCAACGAATATCACCGTGTAATTATGACTGTTTACACACTGGTATATTCACACACTGACACAAATATTTACAATATACATATTATATCACACGGCAACTCGCACGACTGTATTGGCTGTTTGAAATTTAATTTATTTTTAATTATTACATTCATAAATTTATAAATGTAATTTTAGCAATTTACAATTGTTTTTTATGAATGATACAGCAGACAACATATTTGGCGTATATATAGAATGTGTATACATATCTGATCAAACGGCAACTCGCACGGCAAATCATCCGTGCCGGGTCCGGATTAGCGTTACAAGCCGTGCACGGGCCACGCACGGCAAACGGGCCCGGAACGGATGATCTGACACGGTTGCCGTGCCACCATTTGAGATCGGGTAGATGTAGCAGTGAATAGATAGCAGAAGTTTTTTTAACCTGAAACACTTATTTTTGTTATTAATTAATACTTAAAAGAACCGAAAGGATTATTTGATCATTTGTACATTATTCATGCATATTTTATTTATATTGATCCCTATATAAAAGAAAGATATCGCCATTTTGGTGAGATTTTCAATGTAAGATTTTATTCGTGAGCTGATTGGTGTAGAAGTTTTTAAAATATTCGAAAAGTGCCTTTTGAGGTTACAATCATTGTTTTTTTTTCTATGCGCGCTTGCAGCGCGCCGAGTGGTACTAGTAAGATTCCAAACACCTGATCACTTGTAATTATATGAAAATTTTACTTAAAATGCGCTCACCCATAAGACTACGGGTTAAAATAATGTGATGAAAATATTTAATTACTCATTTTTTTTTTTTTTTTTTTTTTTTTTTTTTTTTTTAATGTGTTTTGTGATACTTGATGTAGATCCATAATAATAACTTATTAATAAAAAACAAAACAAACGTTTAGTTTTTTATTAATAAGTTATTTAATTACTCAACAACGAAAAACCCCTAGCCTCTATAAATTTGACAGTATCATTTTCTAATGTTTATCTTTCAGTTCCCCAAGTTTGACATTTTTTACGCATCTCTTTCTAGTTTATCCGGTCCTACCTTAACAGTTAATGTTGTGTGCGCAACTCTGAGAAGCACCATGTACAATACATTTTATACATTTGCACATTTCTTTCTCAATTGTTTATCAATTTTTTATGCACTTTATGCATGCTGAAGCAATGCAAGCCGCTGTTTAATGATTTTTTGACCCCAAGTATTTTTGTACTGCAAGATTTTGTTAGCTAGGAAAAAGCCTCATGAGCATTTCTTATATTTTAGGTTAGCTTGAATCATTTTTAAGCAATATCTATGCTTGAAATAAGTATAACTTTTTTTACAATTTCATGACACACATACTTTTAGCAGCAGCCAATAAATTATTTCTCTGTTTGAAACATCTAAAAAACTTTTTTCCAGCCAAAAAATATTTTTCTAAATAATTTTCTTCAAATGGTTAAAAATAAAAATATTATGGGAAATAATGATTCAAAACTCTGTATATAGAGTAGTCAAATTTTCACTATAATTATTTTATTTTATTAAAAAACCATTACATATGTTTCGCTACACAGTAGTTTCTTCAGACGGTGATCAATTCAAAACTAAACATTCAAATGATACAGAAATTCATGTGTAGTCAAGGTAAAATAAAAATAGTTTTTTCATAGACAAAAGTTTTTTCACTAAAAGATTTCTGAATGATAGTTTTAAAAAAAAATTTATAGCTCAGACATAAAATGCAGTTTTAAAAAGAAATTTTTTATTTTTTCACTAGAAAAAATTAGCTTCTAAAAAAATTTTCAAAAAAACTAAAAAAAAAAAATTATAATTTTTGCCTAAACAGAAAAGTTTTTCTAATAGATTTTTTTATGAAATAGTTTAAAAAAAAAAATTTTTTCCCAGGCAATTAATGCAGAAAAATTTTATGGTGATTTACAACCGTAAAAAACAATCTAGGGTGTGTTTGACAAAAAATTATTTGTCAATTACACCTAAATAGCTACAGCTGAGTTAAAAATATATTATAAACAGTACTTTTAAACAATTCTTTAGATTTAAAAAGCAAGGTCTTAAAAATATGAAAATAAATAAACTGTGTGATGTCTACTTTATTTTCATATATCTTATAAATCAACTATAAATAAGCGTAGATATGTTGTTTGAAAAGAGTGATGTTTATTTGATGCAATATCCATCAAATTTTGGCATAGTCATGAAATCTCTAAAAGCTTTCACAAAAGGTATTTATTACATCATTTATTACATCATTTGAATATATTCAATAGTTAAGAGCAAAGTATAAAATCTAATTTTCATGATAAACACTTAGATTATCTTACCTGCCAATACAAAACAAGAAACAGTGGATATGAAGCCACTCAGAAAACTATTGAATGGAAATGTACCAACAAGACAACAGTATATAAATTGCAAGATACTAGTGAAAAAAATGTAAAACAAATATGCATCTATAATTTTAATTTTTGATGAGGTATTTTTTGAATATTCTTGCGAAAATTTAATAAAGACTTTTATCGAAGACATACTGAATAAATTTTAAACCTGCATCAATAAAATTAACTTAAATCTTTTTTTCATATAATAATTCTAATTCTAATTCAAACATAAATGAAAAAGAAATCTTAAGGCTCTCAGCTTTTCAAATGCAATTTTTAACAGTTGACGTGGTCGGTATAAACGGTTGCGGTATGATATCGAAAATATTATAGATTATTAAGGCCGGGACAAAGATCTTTGGACTGGATTTCATGGCCAGCACAGACTACAGAGTCCAGATATAAGCACAGTTCACATACGCCGGTGCGTCTGAGTAGCTCGCACTTATGGCACATTGGCAATTTGAGAAATAAATAGTTTATTTATTCTCCAAGATGTTTGGTGATTTCGTGAGGGAAGGAAGGCGCACCGCAACGCCCAACTTTATTTCTAACTCATCAGTACTCTGGTCTCTGACCCTAATAAATGAATCATTTTGAAAATTTTACACAGCATAGTGGAAAGTCTTTAGTTTAAGGTAATTCACCTGTGTCAGTGGTTCTAAAAATAACCTACAAATATTTATAGCATTTTATTGCTATTTACTAATAACTGCATTAAAATTGTATCGAGATTTATGTATTATTTACTAAAATCAACTGTCTATCACAAAAATATAATCGAAATAAAAAAGTTAGAAAAGTTTAAGTATGGAAAGTTTCCAGAAAGTTCCAGAGGTGTGTAGTGAAGTGAAGAGTGAACTTAAGTCGAAACGACTTCACTTCACTTGAGTTGGGAGTTGCGCATAGCGTGACGCTGTGCGCTGTATATATATATATATATATATATACGCCTTGGAGATGATTTACCCAGGAAGTTTGGACTCCGGAGAGGCCAGGGTGGAAACTCAGTGGACCTGGTGATGCTTACGCCTTGGAGATCATTTCCCCAGGAAGTTTTGACTCCAAAAGGGCGAGGATGGACACCTGGTGCAACTGGTATTAATTACGCCTTGGAGATGATTTCCCCAGGAAGTTTGGACTTAGGAGGGTCAGGGTAGACACTCGGTGCACCTGGAGTAATGACACCTTGAAGATGAATTCCCCAAAAAGTTTTGACTCCAAAGGGGCCAGGGTGGACACCTGGTGCAACTTGTATTATTACGCCTTGGAGATGATTTCCCCAGGAAGTTTGGACTTCGGAGGGGTCGGGGCGGACACCTGTTGCACCTGGTGATACTGACACCTTAAAGAGAATTTCCCCAGGAAGTTTCAACTCCGGAGGAGTCAGGGTGGACATCTGGTGCACCAGGTTATACTTACGACTTGGAGATTATTTTCCCAGGTAATTTTGACTCCGTAAGGGTCTGGGAAAATACTTGGTGTGCCCGGTAATAACTACACTCTCAAGAAGCTATCCTAATAGTAAACTTGATCATGTGAACCCGCTGGGACCAAAACTTCCTGGGAAAATCATTTTCGAGGCGTAAGTATCACCAGGTGCTCCTGGTGTACACCCTGACTCACCCAGAGTCCTAACTTCTTGGGAAAATCATCTCCAAGGCGTAATTAATACCAATTGTACCAGATGTCCATCCTGGCCCTTTTGAGACTTAATTTCCTGGGAAAATCATCTCCAAGGTGCAAGTATCGCGAGGTGCACCGAGTGTCCACCCTGGCCTCTCCGGAGTCCAAACTTCCTGGGGAAATTCTCTCCAAGTCGTAAGTATCACCAGGTGCACCAGGTGTTCGCCTTGACCCTTCCGAAGTCCATACTTCCTGGGGAAATCATCTCCATGGCGTAAGTATCACCAGGTGCATCAGGTGTTCGCTCTGACCCTTCTGAAGTCCAAACTTCCTGGGGAAATCATCTCCAAGGCGTAATTAATACCAGTTGCTCTAGGTGTCCACCCTGGCGCCTTTGGAGTCAAAACATTCTGGGTAAATTATCTCCAAGGCGTAAGTATCACCAGGTGCACCAGGTGTTCGCCCTGAACTTCCGAAGTCAAAACTTTCTGGGGAAATCATCTCCAAGGCGTAAGTATCACCAGGTGCACCAGGTGTTCGCCCTGACCCTCCGAAGTAAAAACTTTCTGGGGAAATCATCTTCAAGGCATCAGTATCACCAGGTTCACCAGGTGTCCGTCCTGACCCTTCCGAAGTCCAAACTTCCTGGGGAAATCAATTCCTAGGCGTAATTAATACCAGCTGCACCAGGAGTCCACTCTGATTCTTCTGGAGTCAAAACTTCCTGGGGAAATCATCTTCAAGGTGTAAATATCACCAAGGGCACCAGGTGTCTTTCCTGACCTTCTCCGAGTCAAAACTTCCTGGAGAAATCGTCCTCAAAGCGTAACTCTCACCAAGGGTACCAGGAGTCCATCCTGACCCTTCCTGGGTCAAAACTTCCTGAGGAAATCATCTCCAAAGCGAAGCCAACATCAAGTGAACCAGGTGTTCACCCTGACTTTAAAGATGTCAAAATATTAAGCAAAGAAAAAAATTGTTCAAGTCCATTTTACGTATGTTTATATACACAGCGCACAGCGTCACGCTATGCGCAACTCCCAACTCAAGTGAAGTGAAGTCGTTTCGACTTTATTCACTCTTCACTTCACTACACACCTCTCATGGAAACTCAACTATTTTTGGCTTATTTTTCGTAGTAATTTCTATTTTTCTCAAAAGATAGCACCACTAGCCCCATTTTTTAAATTTGCAAGTTGTTTCTCATAATTCAAAGTATAACATATTGTTTTTTTAAACTTTTATCAGTATTATTCACTTCACAGTCTCCAAAAATATTAAGTTTGTTCCACATTTTCCCTGAAATCGTGAAAAAGAGCCTTTTTTTAACATCAATATCTCGAAAATTAGCACCGCTTTCTATGTTTTTTTTTGCAGAATATGATTCAACAAGTCATGAAGAATGTAAATCCACCAAATTTATAAAAATTTGAAACTTTTATTATAATGGGTGAACTACCTTAATTTAGTATGGAAGTAGCAGCAACAACATCAGCAACGCCGTATCTCCCAACTTGTTGTCAGACAATATATTTGACTGTCTCGGAGTCTGTGACCGTGACACTGATTTTTCCCACCATTTCAGAAACGTGCGTTGATGTTCCGGGAGACCCCCTACTGGCTCTCCTGACGCGGAAAGTGGCGCCGGAAGAGAATCGGCTCCTGCACCGGGTGCTGCTGTTGGACCAGAACTCCAGGTGGACGGAGTCCTGCCGTCGACTTTTTTTTCTCATACCCCGCGGGGTGGGAGCCCCACTCCTCCCGACTCTCTCACCGCATTAACTCTGAAGGACCCAGTTAAACGCCCAATTCGAACCCAGAATGCCCCTCGCCAACGTAGCCGGCGCAGGGGTCGTAATCGTGGTCCATCAGAGGACCAGCGAGCGTTCGTTGAACTTGCAAATCTCGCGTGGGATGCCCTTCAGCTGGAGGAAGCTACCCTTCAAGCTGCTGTATTTCTATCTAGAATGGCGATATACTCGCCACCGGAGGCGCCTCGTCCGCAGTCGCGGTGGTCGTCAACGGGGCCTAGGGAGATCCGGATACCGTGGCGATGGGTGCAATGTAACGCCAGCCACACAAGGCCAGCCAGCTTCCGAGGAGATCCCAAGTCATGACAGGATGGCGTGGGTGGAGCGGTCTAAGTGCATCCAGGCTCTCTACCGTTCCAAACGCAAGAAAACGGTCCAGGAAGTGCTAGGTGGTCCTTCCCGGCACTGTAAATAACAGCGCAGGAAGTTGAAGAGCACTTCCAGCAGATACATTCTGCGAGAGAGCCTGGCGGCGAATTACCCCCTTTATTCAACGCCCACGAGCCCAGTGCCAAAAGCTGCGCCAGTTTCTGTCGCCCATTCAGATCGAACGAAGTCGCAAAAATGCTCCGTGGTATGAGTAACTCATCCCCTGGGCCCGACGGCGTTACGTACGTGGATCTGAGAAAAGCTGACCCGGGCTGTCACGTGTTAACGGCTCTTTTCAATGCTTGCCTTAGATTGGGCGCAGTACCACACTGCTGGAAAAACTCCAACATTGTGTTGCTTTTTAAGAAAAGCGAGAGGAACCAAATCGGGAACTGGCGGCCCGTTGCGGTGGGAGATACTACCTCTAAACTCCTCTCCTTACTTGTCGCCGACCGCCTCACTTGCTGGGCCATGGCTAACAAGAGAATAAGCGCGTCTCAGAAGGCTTCCTTCCGTATGAGGGATGCCATGAACATAATTTTATCTTGCAAGAGATTCTACGCGACGCGAAATCCAAAGGGAAAGAAGTTTTGGTCGCGTGGCTTGACTTTACGAATGCATTTGGCTCGGTCTCCCACGCTTCTATCTTCAGTGCCCTCGAGTAGCATCTGGTCCCGGAGCCGATTAGGAAGATCATCGCATCATCGTATGATGGCGCGACCACCTGCGGCAGGACAGCGTACGGCATCACCAAGCCCATCTCTATTGACTCGGGCGTGAGGCAAGGATGTCCCATGAGCCCGATAGTTTTTAACCTCACTCTGGAGCCTGTTATTAGGGCAGTTGCGGCTTCAGGTGAGGGCAACGAACTTGCAGGAGAGGTTTACACGGACCTCGACTATGCAGAAGACATGGGTCTCATTGCGAACCCGCCCGAGGCGATAAGAATCCTCCTAAGATCTGCGGAGGACGCTGCTGTGGCTGTTGGCCTCACCTTCAACCTTGCGAAATCTGCCACCTTACATCCGAAAGGCAGGGGCGGATTACCCTAGACGCCAAGTACGCCATGGCGTAGGGGCGGCAGCTGCCAAGGGGCGGCACCACAATCTAGTTTTTTTTTATTTTTTTTTTTGGCAGTCCATAAACAGAAAATTTTTTTTTAAATGGTTTAGCATGGATTTCAATAATTTAAGTTTTCGATTATTTTTAAGTTTCTTGTACTTGCATTTCGCGCTTTCGCCAATAGAAGTTGCGCAATGCGTCATGGCAAAAAATGACAGAATCACACAGACTCACAGCGATGACGCGCCCGCGAGTCACGACCCGCAGGCCGTACGGCACTCAGCTACAGATAACCATAACCTCTTCTGATTTTTGGGCAGTAACTGCAAAGTTGTGCAAAGTAGAGTGACAATTTTGAGAGTTTTGGAAAATTTCTCTGTGAAATATAATATCCATATCTTTTTGTTTTTCATCGACTCATGTACCTATCGTTACGAGAAAAGTATACATATGAGATATCTGCCAATCGAGAGTCAGGCACAAAGTCATACAATTTCTATACAACTGTTGCCGACTAGAAGCTTTTAAGATGTGAAATTTTGATAGATAATGTCTAGCTTGGTTGCAATTTTTTCATTCTATTTACAATTTTTCAGGTAAGTTTGTGCCTACTAAAACATTTGACTTTTGGTAATAAAAATTTGCTTTCTTTTTAAAGATAGTTTTTGTTGAGTGAATTACCTCTTCAGATTATTTTTTCGAGGTTTATAATAACATACTTAGTAGTCATTTATTTAATTATAATTTCACAGGTTTTTAATTTAACATGGCAACTAATCCAGTAACTAATCCTACCAAAAGAAAAAAATTCAGTGGTTCCAAGTTTAGAACCCTCTCAAAAGACAAATCAAAAAATGTTCAAAAAGTACTGGATAGAACACCAAAAATTAATACTTTTTGTCAACAAATTAGGAATCAAGCTCACACGGATACAGAAAATCTAACTGAAAAAAAAAGAACACTGATTTTAGTGGTAATAAACTTATTATTTTACATTCACCAAGCTTTATTTCGCATACGCAATCAAGCTTTGATCTTATTTAAAATAAAATTTATTTTTAATTGAATAAGTATTAATGCAAACAAAATTTAATTTTTGGTACTATATTTACTACTATATTTATTTAATAATGCAGAATTGAAAATTCGGTGATTAATAATAAAAAACTTCTGAATTTCATAAATTGTTTAGTTTAGTGTAAATTTTATTTTTTTCACGGTGCTCATTTTACTGATATCAATTTCAAAAGTCATTAAATTGTGTTTTAATTGATAAAGTTGATATTAAATTTATTGAAAAAAAAAGTAAAAAAAATTTTTTTAATGTTTTTAAAAATTAAAAACTTTAAGTTCATAAAAATTCTGGTTTGTTATTAAGTTTTTGTATCAGACTAAAAAAATTGATTATTTTTTGCAAAAATTTTTAACATTGATGTAAATCTTTATACTTTACAGATGAATGCTTAACTTCTAAAAATCATGACAATGGTGAGCCGCTGGCTTTTGAGAATCGAGATGAAGGTAATATTAATTTGAAGAACTTAAAACTGGAATAAATTTTTGCTACTAATTTACATTTTTACCATATATTTAAAATTTGCAGATGATTCCTTATTGGCAGATGATTCCTTATTGAATATCTCAGGTACTAATAAACAAAATGATGAAAATTCAAAAGAATACAACTTTGAAGAAAAATCTAACTTAAAAAATAAAAACAATGAGTCACTGGTCTTTCTGGAAAAAACTGATGCAGGTAATACTTTTGTGCTATTAAAATTAATGTCAAACTTTAGATGAAGTTATACCGCTTATTTTAATTCTTGACCTGTATTTAAAATTTTTAGAACATTCGTTACTAGATAACTCAAATACTCTCAATCAGAATAGTGAAATACTTGAAGAAACACATCACAACCAAATGACTGATCAAAATCAATCAGAATTACCAGAATTAGATGGAATTTGTCAACAGATCGATAGATTGTCCATAGAAATTTCCGATGATCCAGCCAAATGGACTATTGATGAAAACACTAGATTTGAAATTGCTAAGCGAGGATTTTGTCAAAATATGGACGTCGATTTTTCAAAAACCAAACGTCTGTTTTATGGTAGATTCCGTGGCATGACAAAAACATTGTTTACTCATAAACTTCTAAACAATACATTGCAAAATAGATTGTGGCTTATTTATTCATTAAGTGCTAAGGCTGTTTTCTGCGGACCCTGTAAATTATTTGGAGACTCGGCCCATAATTTATGTACAATTGGTTACGATGATTGGTCTAATATATTTAAAATGCTCCAATCTCACGAAAATTCATTTGATCACAAAACGAACTGTCTCAAATTTATGAATCGAGTTGATAACAATATTGAAAAACCTTTTGGAGAGCAAATAATGACAGAAATTGCTTACTGGAAAAAGATTTTACACCGATTAGTGACAATCATTAAGTATCTCGCCTCTCGAGGCTTGCAATTCAGAGGCCATGACGAAATCTTTGGGTCTACTAGAAATAGAAACTACTTCATGTGCTTAGAAATGATTTCAGAGTTTGATCCATTTTTGCAAGAACATATTCAAAAATATGGTAATCAAGGTAGAGGAAGCGTGTCTTACCTTTCTTCCACTACTTGTGAAGAGTTCATAAAATTACTCGCTGGTGCTGTCTTAAAAAAAATTTTAATGGAGCTTTATGAAGCAAAATATTATTCTCTCAGTGTTGATTCAACTCCAGACGTTGCACACATTGATCAATTAACTTTCATTGTTAGATATGTTATGAAAAATGGGTATCCGGTTGAACGATTTTTAAAATTCATTCCGAATCCTGGACATAGTCCTATCAATTTAAAAGATAGCATAATGAAGCTCCATGAAGAATTAAATATTGACATATCTAATTGTCGAGGTCAATGTTATGATAACGCGAGCAATATGTCCGGAATTTACCAAGGTTGCCAATCACATATTTCAAAAGTCAATCCACTCGCTCCTTGGGTACCGTGTGCCGCACATTCTTTGAACCTAGTTGGTAAATGTGGAGCTGAATCAAGTTCTTGGGCAGTAAATTTTTTTTTGAATTTACAAACTTTATACAATTTTTTTTCAGCTTCAACTAATAGATGGGAAGTTTTAAAAGAATATTTAAATAATAAAAAAAACGTAAAAAGTCTGTCCATTACTCGCTGGTCTGCTCGATTTGAAGCATGCCAAAGTTTACATGATGGTTGGGAAGAAGTGCTTTCTGCTCTACTTTTTATTAGTAATAATCACAGTGAAAAACCAGAAACTCGTGCCACTTCAAAAGGCATTTATGATTTTTTCAACAAGTTGGAAAATTGCTTGATTAATCTGACTTGGTTTACTATTATGAAATGTTTCAATATTGCTAGTAAAAAGTTGCAATCCTCAGATGCTGAGTTATCCGATGCGTCTTTGCTTTACACATCTCTTATTGAACATCTCAACAAAATGCGAGAAAATTTTGAAACATATGAAACCAAAGCCATTAAAATTTTTGGAAGTCATTAAAATTTTTGGAATATCGATTAAAGTAATAAAAATTGAAGATGAGAAGTTATCATTTCAGTAGTAAAATAATAAAAAATCCAATCGACATAAACATTATTTGTAAATAAAAAAAATAATTTTTAGGCAGAAATTACGACGGAATCGTGTATATATATTTAAAACTGATCTATTTAGATAATTTTCTAGAGTAGCACAATAAAACTATATATTTATTAAATACGAATAACGTACGCAGCACTCTTAAAACATGTTAATATTCTATATGCAGTCCACGACGCATGCAGAAAATTTTTCGTGGTACGGCAGATGAAGAATACTGTCCTTCTCGCCAAGCGTGTCAGGTGATACCCACAAGTGTGTCCCTTACTACTCCGATAGTAGCAGATACTCTTTTTTGCGAGAGCAGATGACACTCTCTGGTTAGCACAGCAGGCATAACCTATAAGTCAGCAGACACTCTTTTTTTCTCTCGGTGTATCAGAAGCACTTCAACAGCGTTCAGCAATACTAAAATTTGCTGCTCCTTAATATTTACTCCGCCTACTCGACTTCTTGTTTTCGTACCTTCAGTGGTCAGTTAGTGTTACTTAAACCTTCAGCAAAGTAGTTACTCCTGTAAACATGGCAAACGAATTACGTTATTTTGAAAATGATTCTGATTGTTCATCTGACGAAGAGTTACTTATTCAGCCACCAAAAAAACGAAGACGCCCAAACCGCACATGAAATGAACACGAGAAATTCGCTAGTGTGGCCGAGGCAAAACATACTGTACAAGCAGAAAAAACTTGGAAAATCTCTTCCCTCATATTACCAACAGGTAGAGGTTTTTTTTTTTTTTTTGCCATTCAGTAGACTAACATTTGCGTATTATAGCAGTTTAGGTAAACGAGTCGAATACAGATGTACAGCTGGAAAATACAGCGAAGAAGAATGTTCAGCTGGTTTATATTTACTATATCACAGTTCCAGTTATTTTGTATCACTTTTTCGGACGGAAAATGAACATGAAAATCATGACGACAATCCGGCTCGAGGCATGTCATCGGATTTGAAACTCTTTGTTCGTGAAAAATTTGAGGAAGGGGTTACAAAACCTAATACGCTTTTGAATCTCATTCGTAAGAAGGGCGTAGCTGAGCCTGAAAAGACAAAACTTATTGGTTTTCTGAGAAAGTTACGATCTGAAAAAGGCGTTCCTTCATTATCGATAACAGATATAAGAACTTGGTGTGATGAGAGAATTCAAATTCCACTCGATGAAGACGAACCTTACGTACTAGATTTTCGAGCGTTTGCTGAATCGTTTGATCTTGAAGATCAAGACTTGAAAATTGTAATGTCGACTCGAAGATTGTTGTCTCTTACCAGGAAAGCTAAAAAATTAGTTCAATCCGACGCAACTTACAAATTGAACTGCCCTTTTCTCTTGGTTGGCATAGGTGATGCGAATCATGTTTTTCATCCATACGCAGTCACAATTACCAAAGGAGAGACACAAGATGATTTTGCATTTATATTCCGAGCTCTGAAAACTGCAGTTCCAGAGTGGGAGCCAACAATCTTAATGGCAGACGCTGCTGAAGCCATCACAAACGGATTTACAGAGATATTTGGCCCACCCGAAGTTCATCTTATGTGTTTTTTTCACGTTACAAAAAACATTGATAAGCATCTGCGAAGAATTTCTAAGTAAAAGTTACGTTCGGAATTGAAGGAAAATATTTACGATCTCCAGTCGTCACCAAGTGAAGAAACATTCAAGAAGTCCAGACTTTTCTTAAATAAATGGAAAAAACATAAAGACTCTCAAGTTCATGATTTTATCAAATATTTCGAAGAGGAATGGTTAGTCCGCCTGCCGAACTGGTATGAAGGAGCTGCGGTGGGCCTTTCTTCTACAAATAATGGAGTGGAGGGTACAAACGCAACTATTAAGGAACAATACACATTAAGGGAAAGGTTACCAGTAGGACAATTTCTCGGTTGCACGATGAATATGATAAATCAATGGTCCATGCGTAGGGATCCAAAATCCATCAACTGTGTGTTTTTTGATGAAACTCCTACAATTTCGCTACCACTGTGGACAGAAGCTTACCAGTGGGTCGCAAATAAAGTTCCTGTGCTCGAACGTAAAGCTGATAATTGCGTGCAGTACTTTTGCTCTTCTACTAAATTGAATACACCAATCACGCCTAAACTTCTTCAAGACTTTGAACGGCAGGAAGGTAAATGGAGAACGTTCGAAAATTACTGCAATTGGCGTTCGAAAATTTGGAAAATTGAGGTATATTCGGACCATGTAGCTTGTACTTGCCCAATTTTTATTAAAAAGAATCAGTGCAAGCACTCTGTTGGTATGCGGATCAAGCGTAAAGAATTAGAAGTGTCAGCAGAAGCTCAAAATATTCCTTTGGGGCAAAAGCGAAAAAGAGGCCGACCATCAAAGTCCAAAAGCTTTACTACGCCATTAATCTTCTGTTATAATTATGTATAATTTATAATTTTTATAAACACATTAGTAATAGTAAAAATGTACTTTGTATTTGCCTAAACTCAAAATACCGTGCAACTTAACAATTTTTTCCGTGATGAACGATATTTATTTACCGTTTATTATTTTTTTTTCCCGTTAAAATGAATTTAGTTCCCGTGAAATGATTTTTATTACCGTGCATTCTTATTTTTTTACCGTGATTTCATTATTTTACCGTGCACTTTATTTAAATACCGTGAATTTTCTATAAATTTACCGTGCAATTCATTGAATTTATCGTGCCGATGAATCATCATTTTCTATTATTCGCACCTTCGAACTCAACCTCTAATGTCTTTCAGCAGCAGGCAGTCAACGACGTAGTTATGAACTTATATTTATCAATTTTTTTGCTCTTTACTTATAATTTACTTAGTAGATTAGTGTAAAAAGATCAGTAGGTGGATATTATCGCCTACATATTATTACTGCCAATATTAAAATACCTAACCTATTCATAAAGTGCCGTTTGATGACTATTATAAAAAATTTAAGTTGTTTAGATGATTATTATAAAAAAACTCAGCTTTTAATTGAAAAAGTACTATCTATCCTTTTATTTTTTTAATAAAAAATCGATTGGCATAGTCAGATTTTCATTTTTTTAAAATAATAATTTAATTGTTTGAATAATTATTTCAGGCAACTTGTTATGACCACCCACGCTACATTTTTTTATTTCTTATTATTTCAAAGAATCATTGCCAAAATTTCAAGAGTGAGCTTCAAAAATTGAAAAAGTTTCAAAATTACTGAAAAAAACAGAGTTTGGCGGATTTACTCATATATTTCCTTCTTTTTTTTCTGTAACAATTTGTTCAATCTGAACATCCATGAGATTTCAAACTTTGAATTCAAAATACTCGAAAAGTGACAGTTTGCGGTTACCTACCTTTTTGCTTATAATAGCAGAGTAGTAAAAAAGGGGCAACCAATTTTTTTTGGACCTGCTAAAGTTAAAATTATTTTATCATAAGCAAAAAGTTTGATAGGTTGATGACTTTTATTAGTTTTGATTTTTGTAAAATTATAATTTAATTCTAAATTAATCATTAATGCCCTGTCTACACCGGCGGTTTAACCGCGTCTCGGCTTAACTTTGTTTAAAGAATTTTGCAATGATCCCGCATGGTTAAAGGATTAATTTGTACTTTGAAAATAGGAAATAATTTGTAATATTAACATGGTCACATCTTGAACTTCGATTCCAATGGCAACATTGCAAAATTCTTTAAACAAAGTTAAGCCGAGACACGGTTTAACCACCAGTGTAGACGAAGCATAAAATATCCATTTCTTAATCATATAATTATCCACAATCACTTTATTGATATTAAGTTGTGATATTCAAAATTTAAAATTCAATTTTTTAATTTTGCTCTTCAACCGATCATAACACGAATAAAATGTTTTTAAGGTTCTTTTTTTTTTTTTTTTATGGTTAATGATGGTTAATGATGATGATGATGATGATGATGATGATGATGATTATGATGAATGTACATTCATCACACTTATGGTCAAATGTTGGATAGGTTAACAACATCAATAATAAAACCTCAGTTGGCATAGCAACCTCTCTGTATATGAATTCACTCAGTATGAAAACGACTGCAAACATTTTGTTATTATTTAAAAAAATATATTTACATTTTTTTTGTGCAAAAAAAAGTCAGAAAAAATTATTCATTATTTTTCCAATATTTTAATGAAAAATCTACACTAATAATAATAACTAATACTTGAAAAATTCAATCTTTAAAATTTATGATTTGAAATTTATCGTCTCAGCCAATCACGTCACGAATAAAATGCTGACATTCTTTTTGGGTTTTCTCTTTTATAAGGGGATTATTAAAGTTGTTGTTATTGTTATTATTGCTACAATTAGCCTGAAAGTAGACATTTTCAAATACAAAGCTAAATTTTTTACATAAAAAAAAAGAATTTTTCTAAAAAAAAGTACCTAATTTTTGTAAATTATGTGAGCTTATGAAGAAGTTGATAGACCCGTAAGTCGATTGGTTGAACGATTTATTTTTTAAAATTTATTTCTCAATATTAAACTAATTTCAATAATAAATGATTTTGGTCAATTTATTCTGCAATCCTAAAAGATTTTTTGGGGATCAATGGTTTTGGCAATAAATTGTCGAAAAAACAGACTTTGGGTCCGTAGGACCCAATCTAAGGCCTCGGGCCCACTTTTTTTGGGCCCATTATGGTGAAAACATGAAAACAAGAAACTTTCCCTAACAAGGAGAGGTCACACTCTCCGGGTCACCGATCTTGACGAAACTTTGGGGATCGTTTTCTTATACCAAAAGATGAAGAAATCTACCAATCATCCCGTCTAATGGGCCTTTTATACCTAGTTCCTACATAGCTTATATCGTATTTTTAGCTCTTTTTGGGTTTTTTTGCGAATTTTCAAAAAATTCCTGTTCGAAGCCTATTACACTTACAAAATTCTGCAACCCCGCATTCTCTTTATTTTTTCATCTTCTTTTGAGAAAAAATATTTTTAAATCTATTTTTGAAGAAATAGTCCATGTAAAATTAAGGTGATCAAAAGCATTTTTTTACTGTTTTTTTGGTATTATGAACTTGAACTGTAAGTCGTCAGCCTTATCAAAATTATGTCTAAAAATATTTTTTCTAAAAAATTCATATAAAAACAAAGAAAATGCGGGGTTGCAGAATTGTGTAAGTGCAATAGGCTTTGAGCAGGAATTTTTTGAAAATTGTTACAATTAAACACAAAAGTCGCACAAAAGTGTTAAAAGTGTCAAAACAAGCTGATTTTCAAAAAATTCCTGCTCAAAGCCTATTGCACTTACAGAATTCTGCAACCCCGAATTTTCTTTGTTTTTATATGAATTTTTTAAAAAAAATATTTTTAGACATAATTTTGATAAGGCTGACGACATACAGTTTAAGTTCATAAAACCAAAAAAACAGTAAAAAATGCTTTTGATTACTTTAATTTTACATGGACTATTTCTTCAAAATTAGATTTTAAAATATTTTTTCTCAAAAGAAGATGAAAAAATAAAGAGAATGCGGGGTTGCAGAATTTTGTAAGTGTAATAGGCTTCGAACAGGAATTTTTTGAAAATTCGCAAAAAAACCCAAAAAGAGCTAAAAATACGATATAAGCTATGTTGGAACTAGGTATAAAAGGCCCATTAGACGGGATGATTGGTAGATTTCTTCATCTTTTGGTATAAGAAAACGATTCCCAAAGTTTCGTCAAGATCGGTGACCCGGAGGGTGTGACCTCTCCTTGTAAGTATGTGCAATACAAAAAATGCGTTACTTCCGCATTAATTCGCGTTTAAAAGAAATGGGCCTTATGAAAACCTTGTAAGCTCTGCAGGGCCTCATAGGGTCCGTAAATTTTTTTCAAAAAATACTAATAAATCATAATATTTTCCGCTCTTTCAGAATTTGGGGTCAAAAATAGGGGTTCTCATTTAAAAAAACAAAGTTAGCAAAAAACATTTTACTTCCTCCTCCAATCAAAACAACTTTTATCTCTTGAGTTTTGTTCGTACGAGGCTTCAATGTTGAGATAATCGCACCGGACGATTAATTTACGCCACCCTGTAGATATGTATGTATGTATGTATGTGTAAATATATGTAATGTGCACTAACCGGACATTTCATATATACGACCGGCACTATCCGGACATTTTAACACTATCCGGACAGTAAGGATAGTGTTTGGTCCCATTTTTTCCGAGACCAAATAAAAATGAGTTCCAGGAATTGGGTGATGGGTTATTTGGGATGGGTTATTTTGGTTGAACCGCGCAAACCTAGAAAATTTTTTTATTGATGGGTTATTTTGGAAAAAAAAATAAAAAAAAGATGGGTTATTTTGGTTTTTTTGAATACGTGGGCGGATTGCGTGTGATTTGCGCTTTAAGAGGGTGTATTATTGCTTTAGTAATTTATCATGTGGTATGTACGGTGGTCACTGTTCGGCCGGACAGTGACCACTGTACATACATATATATACAGGGTGTATCTTGACTATAACATGTGAGATATACCACGTGAAAGAGCGGAAAAAATTGAATTAGGATATAACTATTGTTTTGCTCTGAGCTAATAAATTAAGCTTTAATTAAGTATTCAAATGAACCAATCATAGCGAACTCAAGAAAGATGTGGGTGGGTTCTAGTACAGAATGGGGTGGAACATCTTTGATTCATAAGCAAAGGGAAAAGTTGGGCTTAGGTGAGAAAATAAGTCCAAACATGTGTTAATTTCCAGAATTTCAAAATTTTTTTTTAATTGAATTTCTTTTTTTTTTTTGAACAATCGTTTTATTTATAAAATGAGAATTCACGTCAATTTTGAATCGCAATTCTACGATAAAAATTGCCAGAGTTGGGGTATCAAATTAATTCACGAGAAGATTTTATTCAAAATCTAAATCAGCCAATTTTTGTGGTACAATTATGATTCAAATTTCTTTGGAACCACCATTTTACAAGGAATATCATCAGCTTGACAAAAATAGTCATTTATCAAAACTTATAAAATCGGTTTTTGCATCTCAAAAGTCGTAAAACAATTGAGGCTCATTCCTCTCTAAATAACAGACCGGTAGAGAATGAGTCCTCGCGCTGTTGCCTAATAAACGATAAAGGTCAAAATATTATCTGCTTATTAATAGCCGAAAAGTTTTTTTATTTGATTGATAAACAATTGAATGATTTTATTAAAAATTATTCTCTTTATATCGTGAGGATTCGAGCAAATTTTGAATCGTAATTCTACGATAAAAATTGTAAAATTTTCCGTATTAAATTTATTAGAAAATTCGTTTAATAAATCTCCAAATCAGTCATTTTTTGTCACACAAATACGATTCAAACTTTTTTGAAATTGTCATATCAGTGACAGTGTAACCTGCATGATCAAAATAATTATTTATCAAATCTTATAAAATTGTTTTTTGCATCTCAAAAGTCGTAAAGCAATTAAGGTTTGGCTGTTGCAGTTTTACGTGAGCTTAGGTGCAATTGACGAGATGTAAATCACAATTCGTTCACTGTAATAGCTAGGATTAATGATTTCTCTTAACAAACTATCGTTAAATTATTCAGCTCTTATATCTGCTTTACTGTAATAATGAGCTCAAAGCTTAAATTTTTTTCTCTGCTACCTATGTAAGCTGGATTTTTTCAAATTGCAAACAAGAAAATGAAGGATTTAGTTTATTAACCATCGTTTTTGAAAGAATTTAACGAGTTTTCTTATCTGTTTAAGTAATATTTTAATCCATGGTCAACTAAACTTCTTGTTTTTCTTACAAAAACTGAGCGTTTACTGTATTTACTAAAAACTTAAACCTTACACAAGCAGTTGTATTTCATTACTCGAGCTCTTTTTAATCTAAGTCCCTTTTGTGCCGTTTTGCATTTGCAGCTGAGACCCAGAAGAGCTGAAATCCATTTTCATTTTCTCACTTCAGTAGTGTTCAAACCATCGACAGTGCTCGTCTATCTATTTTTCAATTTTAAAAATTCGCAATGCTACTATACACTGTACAAGAGTACACTGAAATGGTGCAACTTTATTATGAAAATAATCGTAATGCAAGAGTGGCAGGTGAAAGATTTGTAGAATTAAATCCTAATTTAGGACGGCATCCAGCCCGTAATGTGATTCTTGGAGCAGTAAGACAATTTCATGAAAATGCAAATGTGTTCCCTCGAAACGAAGGTGGCCGGCCAAGAAGAATTGCTCCTAACGTAGAAGAAAATATCCTTGCACAGTTAATGCCCAAGGAGGGCATTTCGAGCATTTGCCCAATAACTGAAAATATTGTTTTTTTTTTCAAGCTCTTAAATAGCGAATATTTATTTAATACAATATTTTTTGAGATTATTTTTTAATTTAGTAGTGTTAAGATACATTCATGATTATAAATTAAATACTAAATCACTTTATTAATACTAGATAAAATTTTTTAAGTAGATCTTAGTAAAAAATAACCTAAATTTTATTAAAGTAAAACTTTAATAAATTTTTTTTTCTGCTAAAATAAATTAAGTATTATGGATTCATGCCGTTATTATAAATAAAAAAATTAATAATAATAATAATAAAAATATTAAATGTAATGTAAAAAAAAAAAAAAAAGATTGGAATGAAGTTAGATTGATTGAAAAGACAGACACCTAACCATAATTTTCCTTACACTATTTGAACTTAAAGAAGATGCTTGTGCCTTAATTGCTTTACGACTTTGCAAAAACCAATTTTATAAGATTTGATAAATAATTATTTTGATCATGCAGGTTACACTGTCACTGATATGACAATTTCAAAAAAGTTTGAATCGTATTTGTGTGACAAAAAATGACTGATTTGGAGATTTATTAAGCGAATTTTCTAATAAATTTAATACGGAAAATTTTACAATTTTTATCGTAGAATTACGATTCAAAATTTGCTCGAATCCTCACGAAATAAAGAGAATAATTTTTAATAAAATCATTCAATTGTTTATCAATCAAATAAAAAAACTTTTCGGCTATTAATAAGCAGATAATATTTTGACCTTTATCGTTTATTAGGCAACAGCGCGAGGACTCATTCTCTACCGGTCTGTTATTTAGAGAGGAATGAGCCTTAATTGTTTTACGACTTTTGAGATGCAAAAACAGATTTTATAAGTTTTGATAAATGACCATTTTTGTCAAGCTGATGATATTCCTTGTAAAATGGTGGTTTCAAAGAAATTTGAATCATAACTGTACCACAAAAATTGGCTGATTTAGATTTTGAATAAAATCTTCTCGTGAATTAATTTGATACCCCAACTCTGGCAATTTTTATCGTAGAATTGCGATTCAAAATTTACGTGAATTCTCATTTTATAGATAAAACGATTATTCAAAAAAAAAAAAAGAAATTCAATTAAAAAAAAATTTTGAAATTCTGGAAATTAACACATGTTTGACACATGTTTGGACTTATTTTCTCACCTAAGCCCAACTTTTCCCTTTGCTTATGAATCAAAGATGTTCCACCCAATTCTGTACTAGAACCCGCCCACGTCTTTCTTGAGTTCGCTATGATTGGTTCATTCGAATACTTAATTAAAGCTTATTATTAGCTCAGAGCAAAATATATCCGGCCTTCGGCCGGATAGTGACACCTGTACTTACCATATGAAAAATTCTTAAAGCAATAATACACCCTCTTTAAGCGCAAATTACGCGCAATCCACCCACGTATTTAAAAAAACCAAAATAATATTTTTATTATTTACTGCATAAAATTACTAATTTCAAGAAATATTATGTCATAATTTCAAAGTGATACTTTGCTTAAGTCCAAAGTACTGGTAGGTTAAAAAAAATATCATTTCTTCTGTCGGCCGTGGAGGGAATATTTTGACGGCGTAGGACACATATCAGCCTACTTTAGGCCGTCACGGGTCCTAGCCTGCAGTCTCGCACGAGAGCCACGTTTTGTTCCTACCGTCCTATCTGCTGCGCTCGCTTACCTAAACTTTTTTCCGTGATGTGATTCTGTCGTGGAACGATGTATTTTATCCCAGCAGGTCGTGGAAACCCCGACTCAGCTCGCTGAGACGGATTTTTCACTCCTACTTGGACAGACTCTTGGAACCCACGTTTCGGAGCAAACTTCTCCTCGCAAGCCTTCTGCGGCTGCCATGACATCGTCTCCCATTTTCTATTCTCCTGAACTCGCATCATCCGTGTCAGGAAGTGCGTGTCAGCGAGCGTCGCAGACTTCCCATTACCTCCGTCTACCCGTACTACCGAATACCGCAGCTCACACACTATTCTGATAGGCCCACCACCGGTACACCCAACGCGCGAAAAATCATACGCTCAAAAAAGAGTGCATTTTGAGCACTCTTTCGGGAAACCCATCGATTTGATCACGCGCGATTTGGAAAAAAAGCTTGGGCTTTTTCTTAATTCGAGAAGGAGTACTGTAGGCTCCGCTCTACGAGGCCATAGTAGAGTGAGAGAGTGAGAGAGAGAATGAGCATGGCGGCTTGCCACTTGCTGTGTTGAGCCTAGCTACAGAACGGCATAGATCCACGCTGTTTGCACCTCGTGCAGCAGTTTGTATTTAAAGCACACAATAAACTTGAATAAGCTTACACCCAGTGTTATTTGTTGTAATCGTTCGACCTGCACCAAGGAAATTGGGCCTTCTACCAATTAGTATCACTCAAGATACCTCAAACCCTACAGGTATTGTAGGGGAATAGACTAGGAGTGGTGAGGGCAGTGATCGGCGCTGAAGTTCAGGCTGAAGTTCAGTCAACATCAGTGAACTTCACTGAAGTTAAGTTGAGCCATATTTATATTTTTGGAGTCATATAGACATGGTGCCCCCCAGACATAGTAAACAAATAATTTTTGAAAAACAATTAAATAAACCGACAAGCTCTAAGCCCCCATAATGCTGGGGAGAGCAATAAATAAATCATTTTTTATAAACAATTAAATAAACCGACAAGCTCTAAACCCCCATAACGCTGGGGAGAGCGATAAATAAATAGTTTTTTATAAACAATTAAATAAACCGACAAGCTCTAAGCCCCCATAACGCTGGGGAGAGCAATAAAAAAATCATTTTTTATAAACAATTAAATAAACCGACAAGCTCTAAGCCCCCATAAAGCTGGGGAGAGCGATAAATAAATAATTTCTTATAAACAATTAAATAAACAGCTGAGCTGTAAGCCCCCATAACGCTGGGGAGAGCGATTAATATATTAATTTTTATAAACAATTAAATAAAGCGACAAGCTCTAAGCCCCCATAACGCTGGGGAGAGCGATAAATAAATAGTTTTTTATAAACAATTAAATAAACCGACAAGCTCTAAGCCCCCATAACGCTGGGCAGAGCGATAAATAAATAATTTTTTATAAACAATAAAATAAACCGACAAGCTCTAAAATCTCATAACGCTGGGGAGAGCAATAAATAAATAATTTTTTATAAGCAATTAAATAAACCGACAAGCTCTAAGCCCCCATAACGCTGGGGAGGGCAAAAAATAAATAATTTTCATAAACAATAAAATAAACCGACAAGCTCTAAGCCCCCATAACGCTGGGGAGGGCAAAAAATAAATAATTTTCATAAACAATAAAATAAACCGACAAGCTCTAAGCCCCCATAACGCTGGGGAGAGCGATAAATAAATTATTTTTTATAAACAATTGAATTAAATGACAAGCTCTAAGCCCCCATAACGCTGGGGAGAGCGATTAATATATTAGTTTTTATAAACAATTAAATAAAGCGACAAGCTCTAAGCCCCCATAACGCTGGGGAGGGCGATAAATAAATCATTTTTCATTAACAATTAAATAAACCGACAAGCTCTAAACCCCCATAACGCTGGGGAGAGCAATAAATAAATAGTTTTTTATAAACAATTGAATAAACTGACAAACTCTAAGCCCCCATAACGCTGGGAAGAGCAATAAATAAATCATTTTTTATAAACAATTAGATAAACCGACAAGCTCTAAACCCCCATAACGCTGGATAGAGTGATAAATAAATAATTTTTTACAAACAATTAAATAAACAGCCGAGCTCTAAGCTTCCATAACGCTGGGCACCCGAGTTCAACAAAAAAACTAATCGGCTATGCCCCAAGCTTTACACCTCCAAAACACGGAACATCCAAGTCCAACAAAAAAGCTGATTGGCTACCCCCCAAACTCTAAGCCCTATAAACCCTGGGCACGCGAGTTCACCAAAAAAGCTGATTGGCTACCCCCCAAGCTCTGGCCTCCCAAGACCCAGGGCGCCCGAGTTCAAGAAATGAAATGATCGGCTATCTCTGAAGCTCTAAACCCCCAACTGATCAGTTTGTTTTATTGAACTCGGGCACCCAGGGTCTTGGGGGCTTGGAGCTTGAGAGGTAACCAATCAGCTGTTTTGTTGAACTCACGCGCCCAGGGTTTTGGGGGCCTAGAGCTTGGGGGGTAGCCAATCAGCTTTTTTGTTGAACTTGGGTGCTCCGGGTTTTGGGGGCTTAAAGCTTGGGGCATAGCAAATTGGTTTTTTGTTGCATTTGTGTGCCCAGCGTTATGAGAGTTTAGAGCTTGTCGGTTTATTTAATTGTTTATAAAAAAAAATTCATTTATCGCTCTCCCCAGCGTTATGGGGGTTTAGAGCTTGTCAGTTTATTTAATTGCTTATAAAAAATTATTGATTTATTGCTCTCCCCAGCGTTATGGAATTTTAGAGCTTGTCAGTTTATCTAATTGTTTATAAAAAATTATTTATTTATCGCTCTTCCCAGTGTTATTTGGGCTTGGAGCTCCGCTGTTTATTGAATTGTTTATAAAAAATAATTCATTTATCGCTCCCCCCAGCGTTATTGGGGCTTAGAGCTGGCTATTTATTTAATTGTTTATAAGAAATCATTTATTTATTGCTCTCCCCAGCGTTATTGGGGCTTAGAGCTCGGCTGTTCATTTAATTGTTTATAAGAAATCATTTATTTATCACTCTCCCCAGCGTTATGGAGGCTTGGAGCTTGTTGGTTTATTTAATTGTTTATAAAAAATTATTTATTTATCGCTCTCCCCAGCGTTATGGGGGCTTAGAGCTTGTTGGTTTATTTAATTGTTTATAAAAAATTATTTATTTATCGCTCTCCCGAGCGTTATGGGGGCTTAGAGCTTGTCGGTTTGTTAAATTAATTATAAAAATTAATATATTTGTCGCTCTCCCTAGCGTTATGGGGGTTTAGAGCTTGTAAGGTAAAAAAAAAAAAACATGTAACTTCAGTCGAAATAATTTTTCTAGAACAAAGCATCGACGGTTAAGAATTTCAAGGCCGCATACCAGAGCCCCCCCCCCTCTTCCATTTCAGCGAAACACACACTCACACATACGCACAGAGCACACACTAGCAATGACCGCGCATCGCTACTGCGCATCTCGGAGCAGCACTAACAAAGCGGCACGCTCCGCTCGCGCTCACCATAAAAACGGCGACACGAGCCCGCTCGGGAGCTTTTTCTCACCGCAATTCGAACAATCTGTACCTCGATATTCTTGGGTTCTATTCTTCCCGCTCGTACTCATCTTATTTACCGCGATACTCAGACGAACTGCACCCGTACACAAAATAATTAAGTGCGTGTGTGAGTGCAACCTTTAATGAGAGGAGTCAACCCCGCTCACGCTGTCAAGGAGCTGTTAAAAGATTCTTCAGCAGCCACGTAGAGTATTAACTACGCAGGAACTCTGCACCGACAATGCTGTGTGACACCTGTTGGTGCAGCAGTACCCACGTTAAACTAGTGGCAAGCTGAGGGGCAAATTACACTCCTGGCGTGGGCGTCCGGAACGCGTCGCGAAAAGAAAAAATAAAAAAAAGATTGTGCATTGTGTGTGCACCCGTGAAAGTGCAGCCAAAGCATAAATAGTGTGGCGTGCGTGTAGTGAGATCCCCATCACTGAGTGTGTGTGGAGAAGAGGGTTGAAGAATCTACTCGGCCTCTCATCATTCCATGCGGCCGTCGTCTCGTAGCCTTCGACACATGCACCCATGGATTGCCAGCCATCCTGCCGCTGCCCAGGAAGGGGCGCCCGCTCCATCATTTTCGTCAACGTCGCCGTCGTCAAGAAGCGAAGAATGTATGTAAATATTTTGTATTACGCAGAGGAAAATTTCCCTGTGTATTAGAATTTTCCTTTTGACAAAGTTGACCCACACTCTAGCTTGAGGGAATTTCTCAATTATTTATTACTCTTATTTTCTTTTGCATTTTAGAAACTTACTCAAAGTGAGTAGTAGATCTAATGTTAATAAATAAAAAAAGTAAACAAATAAAAATCAATAATAAATTTTACTCGTTTCATTACTTGTTAGTATGTAGGAGCTAGAGTGGTGGGTAATAAACAATGAGTTACTTTATACTAAGTTATTTTATTTACATCACCTCTCCCAACGCACACGTGATCGTACGAGCATGACAAAATTTGAAAGAGAGAAGAATAATTTTTAACAATTAGCCTATCAATATTTGTTATTTGAAATTAAAAAAAAAAAAAAAAAAAAAAAAGAAGCTTAGATAAATTTTGCCTGATTGAGGATCCCTTAGGAAAGGATCACGTAGCCCAATGTAATTTTCCTTTACCTTTCTCTTAAAATAAAAATCTAAAACAAAATTTATCTAACCTTTCAAGCTTGTCGGTTAATTCAATTGTTTATAAAAAATAATTTATTTATCGCTCTCTCCAGCGTTATGAGGGCTTAGAGCTTGTCGGTTTATTTTATTGTTTATGAAAATTATTTATTTATCGCTTTCCTCAGCCTTATGGTGGCTTAGAGCTTGTCGGTTTATTTAATTGTTTATAAAAAACTATTCATTTATCGCTCTCCCCAGCGTTATGGGGGCTTAGAGCTGGCTATTTATTTAATTGTTTATAAGAAATAATTCATTTATCGCTCTCCCCAGCGTTATTGGGGCTTAGAGCTCGGCTGTTTATACAAGAAATTATTTATTTATCGCTCTCTTCAGCGTTATGGGGGTTTAGTGCTTGTCGGTTTATTTAATTGTTTATAAAAAAAATTATTTAGTTACCGTTCTCCCCAGCGTTATGGGGGCTTAGAGCTTGGTGGTTTATTGAATTGTTTATAAAAAATAATTCATTTATCGCTCTCCCCAGCGTTATTGGGGCCTAGAGCTGCCTATTTATTTAATTGTTTATAAAAAATAATTCATTTATCGCTCTCCCCAGCGTTATTGGGGCTTAGAGCTGGCTATTTATTTAATTGTTTATAAGAAATCATTAATTTATCGCTCTCCCCAGCGTTATGGGGGTTTAGAGCTTGTCGGTTTATTTAATTGTTTACAAAAAATGATTTATTGATTGCTCTCCCCAGCGTTATGGGAGTTTAGAGCTTGTCGGTTTATTCAATTGTTTATAAAAAGGTTTTTATTTACCATGTCTGGGGGGCACCATGTCTATATGACTCCAAAAATATAAATATGGCTCAACTTAACTTCAGTGAAGTTCACTGATGTTGACTGAACTTCAGCCTGAACTTCAGCGCCGATCACTGGGTGAGGGGAAATGAACCAGGTGAATCAAAATCCCTGAGTAAAGTTAAGGGCCGATTTGATGATGGCGAGTATTCGCTAGCGAATAAACCTTGAAGGTGACAGGACCTTTAAATACTATAAAAAATAATTCGTAGTGAATATATTCGCCCTCTGTGTTTTCATGGCAGCGAGTACTCGCTGCAGTGTGTGCGAATGAATTTCAATGCATTCAACCTATAGATTAACCTTAAAACTTTTTTAAGTAAAAAAACTGTCGGACTTATAATAAAAAATAAATCTTTATGTTTATATAATTGGCGGTATCTTTTCAAAGTTTGGTTATTTACATTTAGAAGTTATTAAGTGGAGTAGCAATATAAACGAAAAAGTAATAATCAAATGGTTGAGAAAAATAACTATCGACAGAGTATTGGTTAAATGTTGTTTACTTTAATAATAATAAATATAGTAAATTTGGTTAATTTTAAATTTACATAGTGCCAATATTTATTCAGTATTTATAACTCATAAAAATAAAGTTCCAAAGCGAAAAACTTATGTGAAATATGTGTTCTTTTAAATCCAACAAAAAATAATAATAAAACTGAAAATAAATATTGAATTTTTCATAAACAGTCGAATTAATAAATTTTCCATGTTAAATTTAGGATTGTAACAATATACTATTTAGGCTTGATTTTGTAAAAACCAATTCTGAAATAAAAAAATCAATTGGTCAGTATACAATAAAATTATTTTTTATTCAAATTAAATCTTCTTTCTTTTATTTCACTAAAAGTGATAAACAATAACCTTCTTTTGTCAATGCATTTATTTACTTTTGTAAATAATTTTAAAATAAAAACATAACTATTGGCAAAATATACTATATCAGATGTAATCTTATTTTATACATCAATACTATTAAATAGTAGAGATTATAAGATATTATCATAATATACAATCGTATATTAGTAATTATTGACAGGGAACTAAATAATTATTAACAATTTAAATTTTCTTAACATTTCTTAGAATGAAAATAGTTCTTTTATATGAAAATTCCATTTTAATATAATTAATAGGTTAATAACCTCAATTTTTGCTACTCGCGTTCTCTACTCGCTATTAGTTAAAAAAATCCAACTAATGAAGCGGATGAAAATCACTCGCTGCTCTGGCCGTTTCAGCAACTTTTTGTTAGTCACGTAACCTCAGATTTTCATTCGCTAGCGAATACTCGCCATCATGAAATCGGCCCTTTAATCAGAGTTTATTAGTAAAGGACTTGACAGTATTCTCACGCCACTGCGTAAATATGCTATCCGCTTGAATATACGGAAGCGACTGACTCGGCCATAGCTGCAGCCAGCCATTGCAGTGTAGTACGCACGGAGTATAGTACACTCTATACTCCGTGGCCGATCGCTTGATCTTCTCTCACTTGTACTCTGGCCGGACACCATATCGTTCCGAGGTTCGAACTGGCGCCCGAAATGTGACCATCAGAACTAATTTTTTTTGGTACCAACCTTCGTCCCAAGCGTGCAAAACGTTAGTAAACTTAACCTCATTAGATGAGAGAAATTTTTTTGCGCGCGTGGGACGAAGGTTGGCATTAAAAAAAATTGATTCTGATGGTCACATTTCGAGCGCCAATTCAAACCTCGGAACGATATGGTGTCGGGCCAGTGTACACACTATATAGGTATACGCAGTAAACCATTACTGTATAGATATAGTACGTGCTTACACAGGGCTTGTTCTCACATTATAACTTGTAAAGCGCCCTCTGATGGGACTTGGACTTGCGAATACGACATGCGGTTTTGTGGGTTCAAGAATGTTTGGTACTTGCGAAAAAATGCAGCCGTTTTGTCAATTTTGATCAGATCGATTTATGGTTAATATCAAAGTAATCATTGAATTTTTTGCCTTTTTTAGTTCGATTTAGTTTTTTCAAAAATCAAAGTACTTTTTAAAATAATTTTACCCAGACTCTTATGGAAATCAAGCCATTTTTTTCTTTGATAGTATGTTACTCTTCCAAAAATGCGGAGATCGTTTTAGAAATATTGGGATTTGTAGATTTCAGCTCATTAAGACTTTTTTTAGAATACCTTCCCGACCATTTGAAAAAGATCACAAAGAAAAACAAGCGCGCAGCGGTGAAATTTCATGCGCGTCCGAACAAGAAATACTCTAACTTTTTTTCTACTGCATTTTTTGATCTAAAAATTTGTAAGCAAAATCGTGAGGTCAAAAAAGTTAACGTTTTTAAACATACGTCGCAGAGTTTTGTATATTAAAAATTAGTGTCTATTTTCGTGATTTTTTCTGATTACTCACTGACATTTTTAAACATAAAACTAATATTACTTAATTTATTCATCATAAATAACTTCCCCCCCGATGGAGGGTACAAATTATAAGCGTGTGTGTGTCGTATATATGTATATGTTCCGGGACCATTTAACGGTATCGCTGATCATGAGCCTCCTCATCATCCGCGCATAAACCGGGCTGATGTTGAAGAGTTTCATAAGCCCGCTCGTAGCCCGGATCCAAGCCACCAAGGGGGCCGTCGACGAACGCTTCCACGACGACCATGTAGCCCTGCCGTTGCAGGTTCTCAGCGAGCGGGTGGTACTTAGTGAGCTTCCCCGCTCTTGCTTCCCAGAACCCCACCATCCGGTTCTCAAACGGCACGGCTACTTCGACGATTGTGATTCTCCTCTCGATCTCATTTTGGATCACTAGATCGGGCCGCTGTCTGGCGAACTCCTCGTCGACGCCACTGACGGCTCGGTTTACCCTGATTCCTTCGGGGACCTTACTGGCCTTGACAAGCCTGTCCAGGATGACATCGTGGCGTTAAGTGCAGACGTCAGAGTGAACGCCGCAATGCTGGAGCACATGGGGCAGTGTCTTGAGGTCACCGCACTTCCTGCAATGCCTGCCCACTCCAGGAGGCTTCCAGCGCATGATGGCGTTTAAACATATCACCCCCAAGTGCGCGCGGTGGACAAAGCGCCAATCAGCGAACCAGGTGAAACTACCATTGCGGAAGAAATGGTTGCTCACGTCATTCCGCGTGGTTTGGCAAGAACTCTCCTTCCATAGTGCCCCACCAGCGCGGCCCTCAGTCTCCAGACAACCTGTCCACGAGCCATGGGTGAAATGATGTTGATGTCATCGTCATCCCTGTTGCCCGGACGACGGCACTCCAATGAGAGTTCAGCACGCTCGGCAGTCTCCATTTCAGACCCAAAGCAGAGGACATCCTTCTGGTCGCGTTTCTGGCTCTCGACTATAGTGAGGAACCACTCGACGATGGACGAGCGAATTCTCCCTCTAAGGAGCACGATCGGTAGTTTGCCATATCGTGCTCATCGGCGGGGTGGCCTACTCGTTTGGATACAGTCTCCCGCAACGTAGACATGACCACATTCACCACGCTCGTGTGCTTACAGCTCAGGAGCTTATGGGCATGGACAATGGTGAGAATATCAGCCATGTCTGCGAGAGGCAAGAGTCCTCCGCCCCCATGTATAAAAGGAGGAAAACCAGCTCGGCGCTCGCACGTCGGGGGAGATTCATCCATCTCTTAGCAGTCCTTTAGAACTTTATCCAGACTGGGGCCCAAAATGTAATAACGCCCCTGGATACATCTACTTAACCCCCCAGCCTTGAACCCCAAATACCCCGGGCGCCTAGTTCAATAAATGAT
Source organism: Encarsia formosa (assembly GCA_038277355.1). Classification (NCBI taxonomy): domain Eukaryota; kingdom Metazoa; phylum Arthropoda; class Insecta; order Hymenoptera; family Aphelinidae; genus Encarsia; species Encarsia formosa. Next base: position 64,562,351 of record CM076186.1, on the reverse strand, counting down.
TATAATATCATAAATTAATTAATTATAGACGTATTTAATTAATTAATTAGTTATTTTATTAATTTGACAAAAATTTTTATAAACTTGTTTATTTACAAAAAAGACATGTTCTTTAAAGTATAATTCAAAAGTGGCCTGTAGTAGTTTTAAAAATGTTTTTTTCTAGTTTTTTTTTTTCCGCAAAAATTTTAATTATTTCCTCACAATTCAATGCCATTGTTATTTCTCTTTCAATACATAATATAGATAAATCATTTAAACGATCTTGAGTCTGAGTAGATCTTAAATAATTTTTTATTCATTTTAAAGTGCAAAAAGATCTTTCTCCAGAGCAATTAGTAACCATCAAGCATAAAAAAATTGTGAGTGCAATATTGACATTAGGATACAGTGCTACGTACTTCTTCTGGACTATCAGTGAATTCAGATCTTTTGCTGAGATATTATCTACTTTTAACGAAACTAATAACGAAGATAAATGCTGGCATTCTGAATCAAAACTTGTTGCATCTAAATCGCTAGAGTAAATGTTTGAAAGATTTTTAACTTTCGCAGTGATTTCATCAGGTTTCATACGATGCAAGTTAGTTAAAAAACTAAAGTTTTTTTCTAACGTTTCGTAAGCCTTCATTCTTTATTCAGATCAAAAATCATAGTGTCAATAGCTTGATTATAGAATTCAATTCGTATAATATCTTTGCCAGTTCGAGAATTTTCCAAATCTTCAATGCCTTCAGTATCTTCGTCAAAAAATTGTTTACGTTTCCTTTTTCTACTTTGATCTGAAGAATAAACAGGACTTCCAAAAATTTTAATGGCTTTGGTTTCATATGTTTCAAAATTTTCTCGCATTTTGTTGATATGTTCAATAAGAGATTTGTAAAGCAAAGACGCATCGGATAACTCAGCATCTGAGGATTGCAACTTTTTACTAGCAATATTGAAACATTTCATAATAGTAAACCAAGTCAGATTAATCAAGCAATTTTCCAACTTGTTGAAAAAATCATAAATGCCTTTTGAAGTGGCACGAGTTTCTGGTTTTTCACTGTGATTATTACTAATAAAAAGTAGAGCAGAAAGCACTTCTTCCCAACCATCATGTAAACTTTGGCATGCTTCAAATCGAGCAGACCAGCGAGTAATGGACAGACTTTTTACGTTTTTTTTATTATTTAAATATTCTTTTAAAACTTCCCATCTATTAGTTGAAGCTGAAAAAAAATTGTATAAAGTTTGTAAATTCAAAAAAAAATTTACTGCCCAAGAACTTGATTCAGCTCCACATTTACCAACTAGGTTCAAAGAATGTGCGGCACACGGTACCCAAGGAGCGAGTGGATTGACTTTTGAAATATGTGATTGGCAACCTTGGTAAATTCCGGACATATTGCTCGCGTTATCATAACATTGACCTCGACAATTAGATATGTCAATATTTAATTCTTCATGGAGCTTCATTATGCTATCTTTTAAATTGATAGGACTATGTCCAGGATTCGGAATGAATTTTAAAAATCGTTCAACCGGATACCCATTTTTCATAACATATCTAACAATGAAAGTTAATTGATCAATGTGTGCAACGTCTGGAGTTGAATCAACACTGAGAGAATAATATTTTGCTTCATAAAGCTCCATTAAAATTTTTTTTAAGACAGCACCAGCGAGTAATTTTATGAACTCTTCACAAGTAGTGGAAGAAAGGTAAGACACGCTTCCTCTACCTTGATTACCATATTTTTGAATATGTTCTTGCAAAAATGGATCAAACTCTGAAATCATTTCCAAGCACATGAAGTAGTTTCCATTTCTAGTAGACCCAAAGATTTCGTCATGGCCTCTGAATTGCAAGCCTCGAGAGGCGAGATACTTAATGATTGTCACTAATCGGTGTAAAATCTTTTTCCAGTAAGCAATTTCTGTCATTATTTGCTCTCCAAAAGGTTTTTCAATATTGTTATCAACTCGATTCATAAATTTGAGACAGTTCGTTTTGTGATCAAATGAATTTTCGTGAGATTGGAGCGTTTTAAATATATTAGACCAATCGTAACCAATTGTACATAAATTATGGGCCGAGTCTCCAAATAATTTACAGGATCCGCAGAAAACAGCCTTAGCACTTAATGAATAAATAAGCCAGAATCTATTTTGCAATGTATTGTTTAGAAGTTTATGAGTAAACAATGTTTTTGTCATGCCACAGAATCTACCATAAAACAGACGTTTGGTTTTTGAAAAATCGACGTCCATATTTTGACAAAATCCTCGCTTAGCAATTTCAAATCTAGTGTTTTCATCAATAGTCCATTTGGCTGGATCATCGGAAATTTCTATGGACAATCTATCGATCTGTTGACAAATTCCATCTAATTCTGGTAATTCTGATTGATTTTGATCAGTCATTTGGTTGCGATGTGTTTTTTCAAGTATTTCACTATTCTGATTGAGAGTATTTGAGTTATCTAGTAACGAATGTTCTAAAAATTTTAAATACAGGTCAAGAATTAAAATAAGTGGTATAACTTCATCTAAAGTTCGACATTAATTTTAATAGCACAAAAGTATTACCTGCATCAGTTTTTTCCAGAAAGACCAGTGACTCATTGTTTTTATTTTTTAAGTTAGATTTTTCTTCAAAGTTGTATTCTTTTGAATTTTCATCATTTTGTTTATTAGTACCTGAGATATTCAATAAGGAATCATCTGCCAATAAGGAATCATCTGCAAATTTTAAATATATGGTAAAAATGTAAATTAGTACCAAAAATTTATTCCAGTTTTAAGTTCTTCAAATTAATATTACCTTCATCTCGATTCTCAAAAGCCAGCGGCTCACCATTGTCATGATTTTTAGAAGTTAAGCATTCATCTGTAAAGTATAAAGATTTACATCAATGTTAAAAATTTTTGCAAAAAATAATCAATTTTTTTAGTCTGATACAAAAACTTAATAACAAACGAGAATTTTTATGATCATAATGTTTTTAATTTTTAAAAACATTAAATTAAATTGGTAAAAATGTAAATTAGTAGCAAAAATTTGTTCCAATTTTAAGTTCTTCAAATTAGTATTACCTTTATCTCGATTCTCAAAAGCCAGCGGCTCACCATTTTCATGATTTTTAGAAGTTAAGCATTCATCTGTAAAGTATAAAGATTTTTATCAATGTTAAAAATTTTTGCAAAAAATAATCAATTTTTTTAGTCTGATACAAAAACTTAATAACAAACCAGAATTTTTATGAACTTAAAGTTTTTAATTTTTAAAAATATTAAAAAAAATTTTTTTTACTTTTTTTTTCAATAAATTTAATATCAACTTTATCAATGAAAACACAATTTAATGACTTTTGAAATTGATATCAGTAAAATGAGCACCGTGAAAAAAATAAAATTTACACTAAACTAAACAATTTATGAAATTCAGAAGTTTTTTATTATTAATCACCGAATTTTCAATTCTGCATTATTAAATAAATATAGTAGTAAATATAGTACCAAAAATTAAATTTTGTTTGCATTAATACTTATTCAATTAAAAATAAATTTTATTTTAAATAAGATCAAAGCTTGATTGCGTATGCGAAATAAAGCTTGGTGAATGTAAAATAATAAGTTTATTACCACTAAAATCAGTGTTCTTTTTTTTTCAGTTAGATTTTCTGTATCCGTGTGAGCTTGATTCCTAATTTGTTGACAAAAAGTATTAATTTTTGGTGTTCTATCCAGTACTTTTTGAACATTTTTTGATTTGTCTTTTGAGAGGGTTCTAAACTTGGAACCACTGAATTTTTTTCTTTTGGTAGGATTAGTTACTGGATTAGTTTCCATGTTAAATTAAAAACCTGTGAAATTATAATTAAATAAATGACTACTAAGTATGTTATTATAAACCTCGAAAAAATAATCTGAAGAGGTAATTCACTCAACAAAAACTATCTTTAAAAAGAAAGCAAATTTTTATTACCAAAAGTCAAATGTTTTAGTAGGCACAAACTTACCTGAAAAATTGTAAATAGAATGAAAAAATTGCAACCAAGCTAGACATTATCTATCAAAATTTCACGTCTTAAAAGCTTCTAGTCGGCAACAGTTGTATAGAAATTGTATGACTTTGTGCCTGACTCTCGATTGGCAGATATCTCATATGTATACTTTTCTCGTAACGATAGGTACATGAGTCGATGAAAAACAAAAAGATATGGATATTATATTTCACAGAGAAATTTTCCAAAACTCTCAAAATTGTCACTCTACTTTGCACAACTTTGCAGTTACTGCCCAAAAATCAGAAGAGGTTATGGTTATCTGTAGCTGAGTGCCGTACGGCCTGCGGGTCGTGACTCGCGGGCGCGTCATCGCTGTGAGTCTGTGTGATTCTGTCATTTTTTGCCATGACGCATTGCGCAACTTCTATTGGCGAAAGCGCGAAATTCAAGTACAAGAAACTTAAAAATAATCGAAAACTTAAATTATTGAAATCCATGCTAAACCATTTAAAAAAAAATTTTCTGTTTATGGACTGCCAAAAAAAAAAAAAAAAAAAAAACTAGATTGTGGTTCCGCCCCTTGGCCCCTACGCCATGGCGTACTTGGCGTCTAGGGTAATCCGCCCCTGCCCACGACCTTCCATCTAAGGAACTTGCCTGGATTTCTCTGCACGGCCTTCATTTTATTCACATACCAGTCGCCCAGCTCTCCGTCAGGATAGCCTACGGCTGCAACAGTCGTCTCGTCCCCATCATACATACGTGACAGGGCGTCGGGCACCACATTTAAGGAACCTTTCCGGTATTCCGTCGAAAATTTAAAACCTTCTACGTAACATCGAAACTTCCTAATCGCCTCGACTACTGTCAAACATTCACGTTCTGTCACCGTATAATTGCGTTGTGCTGGATTCAGGACTCGGCTAAAATATTCAATGACTCTCTCCTCGCCATTAATTCTCAAACGCTTGTTGTTGCTCAGCCTCCCATTTATAACAGACTCTTGTGCTTGTGAGTCTCGTCAGCGGTTCGGCTACCGTAGATAAATTTTTCAAAAATTTCCTGTACCAGGAAGCCATTCCCAAGAACCTCTTCAATTTCTTGCGGTTGTTTGGGATAGTATAATTCAAGATGGCCTCGACTTTTCCTGGACATGGTTGAATTCCATCTCTGCTGACGATTATGCCTTGATACTTCACTTCAGACTGGCAAAATTTACTTTTACTGCAGTTTACCGTCAGTCCAGCCTCTCTCAATCTATCCAGCATGGCTTCGAGAATCCGCATATGCGTCTCAAAGTCTTCCGTAACAATTATGATATCATCGAGGTATGCATAGGCGTACGGGCCAAACTCTCGAATTATCATATCTATCAGGCGTTGGAAAGTCGATCCAGCCTGATCTAATCCAAACGACATTCTTTTAAATTGGAACTGGTCTAAGCCTGGTACCGTAAAAGCTGTTATCGGCCTCGACTCTTTTTTCAGTGGTACCTGATGGTACGCTGACGACAGATCTAGAGTCGATATGTATTTGGCCGTTTTAAACTTTCTCAGTATATCATCCATATAAGGTAAAGGATAGGCCTCGGTTTGTCTGGAGACTGAGTTAACCTTACGGAAATCCATACAAAATCTCCTAGTGCCATCTTCCTTTTTCACTATAACCACCGGCGACGACCAACCGCTCCTCGGAGCAGGCTCAATAATGTCGTCGTCTAGCATTTTTATTACATGCTCGTACATCTCCAGCTGTGCTACCGGTGAAACTGGATAATACCTTTAGTTGATAGGCCTTACGTCGCCTACGTCGATCTCATGTTCGATCCACGTAGTGCAGCCTAAAGGTTTGTCTTGTGGCTGGAAAACTCTATCTAGCAAGTCGTTTATACGTTCTTGCTCTTCAGAACCAATGTCGGCTAGACCTATTGACGCCAGGCTTGTTACTTCAGCCTCAGTCACGGCTGCAACCTCTAGGTCTACCACTTTATCAGCAATCCGGATGTTCAACTTATTTGTGGCTGGATCTAGTATCGTATCAAATGCACGTACGAAGTTTGTCCCCAGATAACAATCTGAGTCTAGATCCAACATGATAGCCACTTTAATTTCTTGCGTCGCTCCTGCAACTTCAAACGGTAGGACCACATGTCCTGCAATTGGGCATCTACGGCCATCAGCCACTTTCGCTCCTTTGCCGTGGTAAATCTCAATTTTCCGCCTGAGCGCTGACGCCATCTGGATAGCTGAAGATCCCATAACTGTGAGTGATGCTCCGGGATCATACAGAGCTCTGACTCGGAATTCACCAATATCAACTGGTAGCCACCATCTTCCTTCCGGTTCCATCTCCTGTGTAGCCGACTTCTTCTTTGCTTGCTCAGTACTCTTCGGGTCTACCGAGCATGCGTGAGTACCATCTCCGAGTGATGGTTGGTCTGTGACCTTGGCGGAGTAAGATCGACGTCGACTTACTCCGCATTTTTCTCGTTTTCCGGCCTCTCGGGACACTCTGGACGCTTATGTCCTTCCTTGTTACAATGGAAACACCGGACTACCCTATCCTCGTCCCGAGGTTTTTTCTTCCTTTCCCCACTCCTGCTACGCTTCGGAGAAGGGCTCCTAGACTTCCACCCGTCTGCCGATTTACGTCTCTGTTTGGTCTGTTTGGCTTTGTTCGAACTCTGGGGCTTCGGGCCCGATGGCTTACCAGAGTTCTTATACTTAACCTGGATTTGAGACATCAATTTTTCCAGGCGGCTCATAACCAAGGCGTCGTCAGACTTGCCTCCCATAGCCGTTGCGGCTACGTTAATTTTCGGTTTCTTTGCCTTGCTTTTCCTATATGCCAGATTTGGCCAAAGAGACGTTGATGGTGACGGTGGTAGTCTATATGACATTTCGCTAATCGTTGTTTTCTCGACCTCTACCGCTTGGCTCAACAAGCCCTTAACCGACTTCACTTCGTCTCGCCTAATTTGTCTACGCAAATTTGGCCGCATATTCGTCAACATGAAGTCGACTCTCTCCATTTCGGTAGGTACAGGCCTCATTTTCAGTAACAACGACTGTAGGCATGTCAGGTAATCTCGCACTGACTCTTCTGCCCCTTGTGTACGATTGGTAGCCTCTACGCGTAAGCTTTGTTGATAATCACCAATGCCGTACCAATCACAGGCTTCTTGACAGAACTTTGCCCAGGTGTCGATAATTGATTTATTATCCCGGTACCATGTCGATGCCAAACCGGTCAAGAGTGTGGGTAATGCATCTAGCAATTGTTTCTCTGTCAGTCCGGCTAGTTCATTAGCCTCGCCGACTTGAATCAAAAATTGCTCGATGCTTGACTCGTTACCACCGTCGAACTTAATGTTCCACCTTCGGACGATCGAGCCAATGTCTATAGGCTTTTCTAGCCTGTGCGGGTTAAAACCATCCTGTCGTAGCGTAGGTAATTCGGCTTGCCGGAGTTCTCGCATACGCTCCAACTCAGCCGTCAGGGCTTTTATTTGGTCTTGGATCTTCCGTTCTGCACTAGACATCAAAGCTCTGTTAAAAGGGCTCGAACTATCTCTCTCGTGCATCGACGTATCACCAAAATTCACCCTAGGCCATTGGGCATGGTTAATATTTTCCGTAGAAATACTACACTCATCCATAGAGTGTTGCAAAATGCCGAGCCTTATTGTACTGGACACCGGTCCATTTGTTTGCCGGTTACGGTCAGCCAAACCATGTCGGTCGTCCTTTTCCTCGATAACCCTTATCCTCTCTTGCAGTTTCTTAAATTCCCCCGTAAACTCCTGCATTGTTCTGAGGAGGTCGTCAATCATACCGCCATCACGGTTGTTTGTTTCTTTAGCCGCAGCCCTGTCGGCTACCTCGCGGCTTCTGGTAGTCGCTTGCACAGACTGAATGTGCTCCGCCGCCTTCATCACGTCTTCGTCCATCAAGACGGCTAGGGGGTGTTCCCCACTTGTAGTAAAATTCGAGTCTAAAATTGTCGAGCCCGATTTTTCCCACATGGTAGTAGCTATAAATTCTGCCCGCATCTCTTCGCGCTTGACTTTGACTTCGTCATGGTCGTCAGACTCATCTTCAATAAAGTCCTCAGCCGAATAATTGCTGACCAGCCATTTTATCAGTCTGTTATGCCTTTGACGTGTCGAACCATCTGGCTTAAGCTGTAAGTCGCGTAAAGCCTCGTCGACTACGTCTTCATCCTCAGCGATTACCCATGAATAGACTAGGTCTTCCTTCACTTGTTGATCCATCCTAAAAATAACAAAAAAACCTAATCCCTCGTGACAGTACTTCCACACTCTAACTAAATTCAAATTTACAATCGCAATATGAAATAAAATATATTTTTCAATCTCCAACAATCCTGAAAGAAGGAAAAACAAAAAAAAATTTTATATTTCTTATTTTCTATCAAACGCCTCAAACGGCTCAACAAATAGAAAATAAAATTTAATAGGCCTATTAGCCTGTCGACTCGCGATTGGCTTTGACAAAAACCAAGGTCGACCCGAAAAGCCAAAATTAAATTATAATAAAAAAAATCCGGTTATCCTAACCCGTGTCAGAACACCGATTTTTATTTTCAGAAATATAAAATACAGTTGCTACTGAACACTAGTCAGTAGCACGCTGTTATGTCAACAAACAAAAATAATAATAATAAAAAATATATTCACAAAAAATCTCAACAACGATTAAATAAATTCAAACTAATAATTGTGTTTCGCTCTACTCGCATTTACTGTCACGAATTACGGGAATTTTGCAAAGTGGAATATAAAACCAATCAAAACAATAACAAATCGATAATAGAAAATTCCACTTTGTAAGTACACGCTATATCGCATACATACACATCCGCGTTACTTTGTTTTTCTCTAAACGCCGCGACCGGCCTTGAACTGATCGACTACGGTATTTCGCTACCGCGCTCGTCTTCACACACACTATCGAGCACCGTGACGTAGGTACTCGAATTTAAAAACCCACCACGTTGTTGGGCCCCATGTTATGGGGCGTTATTTAAACGAGCAGACTCAGGAGTACAACCCACGTAGATCTGCCGAGTTTGTCATACAGCCTCTATAAGCTCTGCCGCAGTCGACTACACGTCGACGAGTTTCCTGCAAAAGGAGAAAATTCCGTCCGCGATTATATATCCCTAAACCTTTTATTAATCGGGGAGGGCGCGACAGCTCGTTGATTTCGGTAGGTGGGCGCGGGCTAGAGGATTCGAGCACGGAGAACACCGGTCAGAAAAATAATTGTTACTCGCAAAGTTAATTTTGAATATTTAATAACAAAAAATTAACTTAAAAACTAATACAAAAATTTATGCTTGACACGGTGATAATTTACAAACAAATACTCATACGGTTGAGTATTTCAATCAACAACAAAGAGTTAGCGGTGCTCTCTAAGTTGAGTTGAGCGCGCACACAACAACCTGCTGCTATCGGCAGCCTACGTGCGCGCGAAAAAAACAAAGTATCTTAGGACTGATTTTAATCACTCACACTCTCACACGATAACTATTATGGTCGCTCAATAAACAATAACTCACGAGTACGCCGCAGGTGCACCTGTTACAAGCCGTCAGGCTGAAACTCTAGCCTCCAAGCTAGATACCCAATACGTAGACTGCTGTGTCTTGTTGCCGGCGTACGGTCCAGTGTCGTCGTCTCGTTGTCGCAGGTTAACGAGTTGTCGAAGGATGACAATCCTGTTGAAGACTTGTTTTCGTCGCGACTATAACTCCCGAGCACGCGCGACACAATAAAATTGATCTTTCACTCGTAGTTTTTATAATCTCGCGAAGCTTCGAATCGATACGATCTGTACTCGAACGCGTGCGGTGATTAGAATGACTCCAGTCCTCCTTCTCTCCGGCCCGACATTCTACCGATTCCCGCGCGTTCCATTCCCACTCGTGCTGCGTTCTAACGGTCGCGCGGCGAACATGAAATTAATTCAATGTCGTCGCGATTAATTAACTCGACCGTTACAACCGATGTGAGTAATTCTGTAGCGTATTTAGACGATTTGAAAATAAAAAAAAAACGGTTTCGAACTCAGAAGCATGTGTAAGCAGAGGAGAGTAAAAAATTAGGGATCCTGTTTCCAAACCTCTCCTAAAAGTCTACATGTACGTCCACACTTGAAAGACTTTGGTTGGTAAAAAAAAAAAAAAAATTGCAAAATCAAATTTTAATTTATCTAGTTTTTACGATAATCATACTAATGGAACTGCAATTGATTAAATTCATATTTAAACGTCAAAAAAGTCTGAAATATGCTTATTTAAACTCTTATTTTTATAAATTCAGAGGTAAAAAATACTCTTTTGCTCGAGGTGCCCTTAGTTGATACGGCCCTGCTCAGGTGAGCTTTTTGAAAATGTATCTTATTTCCCAAATTTTTTGCTTCCAGTTAAAAAAAACTTTTGCAAAATAATTTTTTGGTGAATTTTATCGGAAACATCAAATTAAAAAGTTACAGAGGAAATTATTTTAAAAATACATTTAAACCATGTTAAAAAATTTAAAAAGATTTTTTATACGATTGCCAAAGATTTGATGGTCAAGGTCTGAAATCTCGCAGAGAGATTTTATTTTTATAATATCTCAAATAAGAAATATTGTGTAAAGCTCGCTGTAAGGGTTCTGATCGAATTCTCCATACCAACTTGCAACATAGTTTTACTTCATAGTTTTATTATTTTTTCACTATTTTTATAAAATTTCAAGGCTAATATACACTGTACGGCCACCATAAGGAAAAGATGTAACTGCATAAGTGTTCGAAATTGAGATTTTAAATTTATTAAGTATAATTTCATCTTCTTTTTTGAATTTTATTAACTCGAAGTTATGATGAATTATTGATGATTTATAAAAATTAACCTCATGACCTACGAATCAAAAATTTCGAACTATTTTACCATAGCACATAATTTTACGTAATTTTTCAACAAATATTTTTGATGACTAATATAAAATGTTTGAAATTCTCATCAGTTGATATATAGCAAATCGACGGCCGATACGAAAAAGGGCACTTTGATGAAATTAGCGAAGTAAAAAGTAACAGCAAGGGGGTGCCGCGAATAAAATAAGCTGAAACGGCTGTTTTTAACGATTTTGGCCAAAATTATCATGCCGCGTTAACAATAACAACAAAATAACAGGACGAGCTCCTCAAATGATGAGTTTACTCGTTAGCGGCGTAAAAAAAAATCCGAAAAAATTCGTAATCCAGCAGCGGAGTAAAAGATAACACGCTATCTTCTAGCGACGTAAAGAATAACACGAAATTTATACTGGCCACGTAAACTGTAACACGGAGCATGGCCAACTGTGTGGTGCTTATTATTTATCGCTTCAGCCGCGTAAAAAAAATTCTGACAACTACGAGGTCAGCGACGATAAAAATAACACCAGCTGTGTGAAACTAACAAAAATTGTACCAGCCGCGTAAAAAATAACACGAATAATTCTATTATTATTTCGATAAGTTGAGAGCTCTTGGGACAACTAAATTGCTTATTTCAAGGCTAGCGACGACAAAGGTAACACCAGAGGTGTAAAATTAATAAAAAACGGACCAGCCGCGTAAAAAATAACACGAATAATTCTATTATTATTTCGATAAGTTGAGAGCTCTTGGGACAACTAAATCGCTAATTTCAAGGCTAGCGACGATAAAAGTAACACCACCAGAGAAAAATCACCAAAAATCAGGCCAGCCACGTTGAAAATAACACGAATAATTGTATCATTATTTCGGTAAGTTGAGAGCTCTTGGGACAACTAAATCGCTAATTTCAAGGCTAGCGACGATAAAAGTAACACCACCAGAGAAAAATCACCAAAAATCAGACCAGCCGCGTAAAAAATAACACGAATAATTGTATCATTATTTCGATAAGTTGAGAGCTCTTGGGACAACTAAATCGCTAATTTCAAGGCTAGAGACGATAAAAGTAACACCACCAGAGAAAAATCACCAAAAATCAGACCAGCCACGTTAAAAATAACACGAATAATTGTATCATTATTTCGGTAAGTTGAGAGCTCTTGGGACAACTAAATCGCTAATTTCAAGGCTAGCGACGATAAAAGTAACACCACCAGAGAAAAATCACCAAAAATCAGACCAGCCACGTTAAAAATAACACGAATAATTGTATCATTATTTCGGTAAGTTGAGAGCTCTTGGGACAACTAAATCGCTAATTTCAAGGCTAGAGACGATAAAAGTAACACCACCAGGGGCCTTATCCAGTAAAATAATCGTTCGCTAAACTTATCAAAATAGCGTACTGCGCATGCGCACTGAACCCATTTTATTTTTTTTAACGAAAATCGATATCGTTACATTCAAATTTCTGAGAAACATGTGCAAATCACCACTTTTAGCGCACGGTTAGCGTAAAAACAGAAATTTTTCATTTATATTACGATACGACGTCTAACGATATGTTAACGATTTATATCGTAATGAAAAATATCGTAAATTACATCTTAATTCAGCTATTTGAGTAAGCTACCATATATATATATATATATATATATATATATATGGTAGCTTACTCAAGATGATATATAACATATATATATATATATTATAGGTTTAAATTATATATTATTTTTCAATAATAATAAAATAGTTACAATAGTAGTAACTGAAGACAATTTTGAATTTACTTTAAGCAAAGCAAGTAAATAATTTTTTAATATAATAATATTAAATTAAATATTAATCTTTTATACTCTAAAATTAAGAAAAAAACCGAAAATTTATAAAGTTGACGTAAATTATTAAACACAATCAGAAAATAAATTAAAAAAAAAAGTTTTTAAAAAACATGCTTTTCTTTAAAAAGTTTTGAGAAATTATAAAAAAACGTACTAAAAAGTAGAAAATAAAATTTTAATACTGCTAAATTCTTTCAAAGTACTTTAAAAGATTTAATATAAATAGAACAAACAACATTTCGTGATGAATCTAAACAAAAGCATGGGGCTCTATAGATGACTTAAATTTAAGGCGTATGACTGTGTTTCATCGATTGCCCCATGATGCTTTTGTTTAGAGTCATCACGAAATGTTGTTTGTTCTATTTATATTAAATCTTTTAAAGGTACTTTGAAAGAATTTAGCAGTATTAAAATTTATTTTCTACTTTTTAGTACGTTTTTTTTATAATTTCTCAAAATTTTTTAAAGAAAAGCATGTTTTTTAAAAACTTTGTTTTTATTTATTTTTTATTTTCTTCTTTTTAGTCTTGAAAAGAATATTTTTAGCGTAAAATTTTAAATCTTATTAATGTTTAAAATTTGGTTATTATTGAAGTTTTTATCATCCTTTTTACAATTATAATACTTGAAAACATTTTTTTATTCAAATATATTGATAACTACCAAATTAGAACCCCTGCAGAACTCTTCAAGTCATCCTTACTAAATTTGGCCCAAACTCTCGAAGAAGACCTCCAGGTTCCCCAGGTACACCCGTCATCGGCGACCTGGCTGTCCAGGTTCAAACTTCTTTCTCATATGCTCTAAAACACCCCCGAACTCTATCCAAAGTCATACTCCAAGAATTTGACCGAACTCTCGGAGATGACCCCCAGGTACCCCGGACACCCCCATCATCGGTGACTTGGGTACCTAGGTTCAAATTGCCTCGATAAATACTCCAGAACTTCTTTCAAAGTCATCCCCGAAGAATTTAGCCCAAAATCTCGAAGGTGACCCTCCAGGTACCCCCGTCATCGGCAACCTGGAGGTCCAGGTCGAGAAGTGACTACGGATTAATGTATTGTCATCCAAACCTAGACCCTCTACAAAATTTCAGACCTCTAGCTCTTATAGGCTCCAAATTATAGAGCTTGGCAGTTTTGAACATACGACGACGACGACGACGAAAAACCACAGTGAGTTAAAGAAGCATGTAAATAAATAAAAAAGAAAAGCATGTAGAAACGTCAGCATCGCATTGTCTTATTCTAAGAATTTTATTAAGTCTAAGTATCAAACTGTCAATCTAGTTATCGTTTAAAATTTTGTTATCATTACAATTTATATTATTTTTTTTTTTTTTTACAATAATAATATTTGAAATATTTTTATTCTTATTAAGTTTTTCGCTAACTAAAAATTTAGACACCCTACACGGAAAAAAATGGGAGTTTCTCCAAAAGTTCGGAGAGTTTTCAAAAAAAAAAAAAAAAAATGGAGAACTTCCCGGGGATCATTTCTGAGAGCTTGATTTTAATTTACTTAAAGGTGACTTTGGTGATCGTCTGCGGGCTCCCAGGCATGAATTTCGACCTGGGCAACCAGGTCACCGATGACGGGTATACCCGGAGATCATCTCCTAGAACTTATTTCTAGATTTCCTCGAGGTGACTTTGGTGCTTGTCTGAAAGCTCCCAGGCATGAATTTTGACCTAAGCAACCAGGTCGCCGATGACGGGTATACTCGGGCATCATCTTCGAGCAATCGAGTTTTTTAGGTAAAGAATAATGTTGTTGACCAGAGTCACCACGAAGAAAACTTAAGTCAAGTTCTCGGAGATGATTCCCGGGTATACCCGTCATCGGCGACCTGGTTGTCCATCTATTTATAGAACTCGTAAACAAACCGCTAAGCGTTTGCTTGTAGTATAAACAGACACCCTATATATATATATACATTTCAAATGAGCTAACGATTATCGAAAACGTTACGTTCATTTGAAATTTCGATCGGTAAAGTTACTGGATAAGGCCCCAGAGAAAAATCACCAAAAATCAGACCAGCCACGTTAAAAATAACACGAATAATTGTATCATTATTTCGATAAGTTGAGAGCTCTTGGGACAACTAAATCGCTAATTTCAAAGCTAGCGACGATAAAAGTAACACCAAAGGTGTAAAACCTCCAAAAAACGGACCAGCCACGTAAAAAATAACGCGAATAATTGTATCATTATTTTGATAAGTTGAGAGCTCTTGGGACAACTAAATCGCTAATTTCAAGGCTAGCGACGATAAAATTAGCCCCAACTGTGTAAAATCTGCAGAAATTACTTTAATTGCAAGGTAGCAATTTGGTTGATTCATAAGCGGTTAAGTCATAAGATGAATGATGAAACTATACGTGTTATTTTTTACGCTCGTTTTTACGCTTCTGACGTGGATAATGCTATAGTTTTACATGGGTCGGTTTACTTTTATTGTCGCTAGTCTTGAAATTAGCGATTTAGTTGTCCCAAGAGCTCTCAACTTACCGAAATAATGATAAAATTATTCGTGTTATTTTTTACGCGGCTGGTCCGTTATTTGGAGGTTTTACACCTCTGGTGTTACTATTATCGTTGCTAGCCTTGAAATTAGCGATTGAGTTGTCCCAAGAGCTCTCAACTTACCGAAATAATGATACAATTATTCGTGTTATTTTTTACGTGGCCGGTCCGTTTTTTGGAGGTTTTACACCTCTGGTGTTACTTTTATTGTCGCTAGCCTTGAAATTAGCGATTGAGTTGTCCCAAGAGCTCTCAACTTACCGAAATAATGATACAATCATTCGTGTTATTTTTTACGTGGCTGGTCCGTTTTTTGGAGGTTTTACACCTCTGGTGTTACTTTTATCGTCGCTAGCCTTGAAATGAGCGATTTAGTTGTCCAAAGAGCTCTCAACTTATCGAAATAATGATACAATTATTCGTGTTATTTTTTACGCGGCTGGTCTGATTTTTGGTGATTTTTCTCTGGTGGTGTTACTTTTATCGTCGCTAGCCTTGAAATTAGCGATTTAGTTGTCCCAAGAGCTCTCAACTTACCGAAATAATGATACAATTATTCGTGTTATTTTTAACGTGGCTGGTCTGATTTTTGGTGATTTTTCTCTGGTGGTGTTACTTTTATCATCGCTAGCCTTGAAATTAGCGATTTAGTTGTCCCAAGAGCTCTCAACTTATCGAAATAATAATAGAATTATTCGTGTTATTTTTTACGCGGCTGGTCCGTTTTTTGTTAGTTTTAGACCTCTGGTGTTACTTTTATCGTCGCTAGCCTTGAAATAAGCAATTTAGTTGTCCCAAGAGCTCTCAACTTATCGAAATAATAATAGAATTATTCGTGTTATTTTTTACGCAGCTGGTCCGTTTTTTGTTAATTTTACACCTCTGGTGTTACTTTTATCGTCGCTAGCCTTGAAATAAGCAATTTAGTTGTCCCAAGAGCTCTCAACTTATCGAAATAATAATAGAATTATTCGTGTTATTTTTTACGCGGCTGGTACAATTTTTGTTAGTTTCACACAGCTGGTGTTATTTTTATCGTCGCTGACCTCGTAGTTGTCAGAATTTTTTTTACGCGGCTGAAGCGATAAATAATAAGCACCACACAGTTGGTCATGCTCCGTGTTACAGTTTACGTGGCCAGTATAAATTTCGTGTTATTCTTTACGTCGCTAGAAGATAGCGTGTTATCTTTTACTTCGCTGCTGGATTACGAATTTTTTCGGATTTTTTTTTACGCCGCTAACGAGTAAACTCATCATTTGAGGAGCTCGTCCAGTTATTTTGTTGTTATTGTTAACGCGGCATGATAATTTTGGCCAAAATCGTTAAAAACAGCCGTTTCAGCTTATTTTATTCGCGGCACCCCCTTGCTGTTACTTTTTACTTCGCTAATTTCATCAAAGTGCCCTTTTTCGTATCGGCCGTCGAAATCTGCCAAACTCTTATTTTCAAAGTCTGGGCCCAGTAAAAAGGTTTAAGCCAATATTTTTTTTTATATCTAATGGAATAATTATTTAGATTCACACTTTTTGAGATTGTGGAAACAAATATTTGTTATACATATATTTATAAAAGCTGAAAAGTTCATGCAAATGTTTAAAAAATTAGGTTTTATCCTGTAAAACGCAAGAAAATGCTATGTTTGGAACTAAGTTTTGAAAATATTATCTGCTGTAACTTTTTCAGGCAATCTTTTTACATATTTACAACTGATGGAGGTATTAATACTGGGCTCAAGAAATGTTTCACGACCAATAAAAAGATTGTGCCTGTATTTTTCGAGAAATGACATAACTTCAAAAATGTGTACACACGTTTTTGATAAAAATGAATAACCTATTTTTTCGAGTTTTTGCAGGTTCAGGCATTATTCAAACGCTATAAATGTACATTCGTCTGAAACTACATACTTTTATTCAATGACGAGTAATTTAAGACCAATCCGAATAATGTGCTTTCAAAATAAGCTTTTGTTTACATCGTTTTATTCTGAAAAGTTCGAGCGTGAATTATTGTAAAAAATGTTATTTTCAGCTGGCACATCCACAGATTAAAAAATAAAGTCTCTAAATTTAAGAATGAACAATAAAACATGACCTTATTTAACCATGACCATGTGCCTGAAGCCAAAAAACTTTATTTAGTTTAAAAAAAAAGAGATTCTCTATTATTCGCACCTTCGAACTCAACCTGTAGTAGACGACACTGACTAATGTCTTTCAGCAGCAGGCACTCAACGACGTAGTTATGAACTTATATTTATCAATTTTTTTGCTCTTTACTTATAATTTACTTAGTAGATTAGTGTAAAAAGATCACTAGGTGGATATTATCATTATTATTGCCATTATTAAAATACATAAAAAATAGATGACCCTAACCTATTCATAAAGTGACGTTTGATGACTATTATAAAAAATTTAAGTTGTTTAGATGATTATTATAAAATAACTCAGCTTTTAATTGAAAAAATACTATCCATCCTTTTATTTTTTTAATAAAAAACCGATTGGCATAGTCAGATTTTCATTTTTTTAAAATAATAATTTAATTGTTTGAATAATTACCAGATTATTTCAGGCAACTTGTTATGACCATCCACGCTACATTTTTTTATTTCTTATTATTTTAAAGAATTATTGCAAAAATTTCAAGAGTGTGCTTCAAAAATTGAAAAAGTTTCAAAATTACTGAAAAAAAACAGAGTTTGACGGATTTACTCATATATTTCCTTCTTTTTTTTTCTGTAACGATTTGTTCAATCTGAACATCCATGAGATTTCAAACTTTGAATTCAAAATACTCGAAAAGTGACAGATTGCGGTTACCTACCTTTTTGCTTATAATAGCAGAGTAGTAAAAAAGGGGCAACAAATTTTTTTTGGACCTGCTAAAGTTATACTTTTTTATCATAAGCAAAAAGTTTGATAGGTTGATGACTTTTATTAGTTTTGATTTTTGTAAAATTATAATTTAATTCTAAATTAATCATTAAAATATCCATTTCTTAATCATATAATCATCCACGATCACTTTATTGATATTAAGTTGTGATATTCAAAATTTAAAATTCAATTTTCTAATTTTGCTCTTCAACCGATAATAACACGAATAAAATGTTTCTAAGGTTCTTTTTTTTTTTTTTTTTTATGGTTAATGATGGTTAATGATGATGATGATGATGATTATGATGATTATGATGAATGTACATTCATCACACTTATGGCCAAATGTTGGATAGGTTAACAACATCAATAATAAAACCTCAGTTGTCATAGCAACCTCTCTGTACATGAATTCACTCAGTATGAAAACGACTGCAAACATTTTGTTATAATTTAAAAAAAATATTTACATTTTTATGTGCAAAAAAAAGTCAGAAAAAATTATTCATTATTTTTCCAATATTTTAATGAAAAATCTACACTAATAATAATAACTAATACTTGAAAAATTCAATCTTTAAAATTTATGATTTGAATTTTATCGTCTCAGCCAATCACGTCACGAATAAAATGCTGACATTCTTTTTGGGTTCTCTCTTTTATAAGGGGATGTAACCCAGAATCTGAAAAATCATCTTGTTCTTCATGTGTATCTTTTCTTTTTCTTGAATTATTTTGATAGTAATTTTCAGTACATGTTTTTTCAGGAGACTTTGATTGTGATTTTGAGATAAGTGTACATGATTGATGAGACGGTGTGAATGATTGAAGAGACAAGGCTCTTTTTGAATTTAAAGTGGATGCTCTGTTTGATTTTGAAAATTTTTGATTATATACTGTACTAGAATTTGTAGGCTTTAAAGTGGGTGTCCTGTTTAATATGGGAGATATTGGAGTGGATGCTGTGTTGGAGTTTGAAGATTTTGGTGTGGATACTGTAATAGATGATGCATTAGATTTTGAATTTTTTTGAGTAGATAATGTAGTTAATTTTCGAGTGGGTGCATTATTAGATTTTGAATTTTTTTGAGTAGATAATGTAGTTAATTTTCGAGTGGGTGCATTATTAGATTTTGAAGATTTTAAAGTAGATTTTCTGTTTAATATGGGAGATTTTGGAGTAGATTCTGTAGTTAATTTTGGAGTGGATGCTGCTATAGATTTAAAAGATTTTGGAATTGATGCTGCAATTGATTGTGATGATTTTGGAGTTGATGGAATGTTATTAATGATTGTTGTAGACATTGACGGGGACTCACAAGATAATACTCGCTTAACACATTCAAGTGGAGATTCTGATAAAAGATTTTGTTTCTTTTTTATTATATTATCTACCCAGCTGAAAAAATCCATATGGAAATCCATGCAGTACCCCATACGGAAATCCATATCGAAATCCATATGGAATTCCATATGGTGAATTGAAACCGATTTCCATATGGATTTCCATATGGATTTCCATATGGATTTTCAAAAGCAATGAATTTTTTTTTTTTTAACTTTTTTATTATTTTATTTTATTTATTTAAATATACGGGTATTACCCATTACAAGGTTTCTCTATAAGAGAATTTAAATACAAATAGTTAACATATAATATAATATATTATAATACATGATTTAAACAATAAATAAGTAGTAGCGAAGATTTAACAGTGGAAATTAGCTTAATATATAATAATATTGTGATTTACTTATAAATAGTGTAGTATATTTGTTTAGTGTCTTTTATAAATTTGCTGGTATCCTGTTGCAGTCTAAGGTTATCATATAGGTGGTTCCATTTATCTCTCAGTCTATAAGTTGTACTGTGTTGTATGGTGTTTGATTTAGTGGTAGGGTTTTCTAACAGGTTATTAGACCTTAAGGTATAGTTGCTTGGTTTTATTGTAAATATTGGTGTTTCAGTAAAGTTTAAGGTGTTGTTATGGATGCTGTTGTGTACAAAAAGTATATCCTGATAGTTGTGTAGACTTTTGATGGTAGGTAGAACATATTTAGTTGCAATTTCCGAATAATCATGTGAAAAGGGGTGAAGTGGTGTATTGGATTTAAAAGCTAAGTATCTCAGGAATTTATGCTGTACCTTTTCGAGTCTTTGAACTTTATATGTATATGTTGGTGACCAAATAACAGAACCGAAAAGAAGTAATGGTACGACAAGCGTTTTATATAGGTGAATAATGTTATTGACGTTCTTGAACGATTTTGTCGCGAATTTGACAAATCCAAGTTTTTTGCTTGCTTTTGCGATGATGTAGTCAAGATGATCATCAAATGTAAATTTATTATTGTAGATAATGCCTAGATCCCTTACAACTAATTTTCTTTCGATGATATTGTTAGCAATAGTGTAATCGTAGTGTATATATTGTTTAGATAGGTTGAATGAGATTAAATTAAATTTTGATAAATTGAAAGGTAGGTGGTTGTCTATTGACCAGGTGTGTAGGGCATTTAAGTCAGCTTGTAAAAGTGTGCAGTCAGTGAAATTGTTTATTGATTTAAATATTTTTAAATCATCTGCAAATAATAGTATAGAGCAATGTTTTACAACTTTGATTATGTCGTTAATAAAAATGATAAAAAGAATGGGTCCAAGATGACTCCCTTGAGGTACACCAGAAGTTGAGGTGTAAGGTTTGGATAAGTGATTTTTTATGCGTACTGTGTATTTCCTATTACTAATATATGATGAGATCCAGTTAATTAATGAGCTATCTAATTGTAAGTTTTTTAATTTGTTGATTAAGATGGAATGGTCTACTCTATCGAAAGCTTTAGCAAAGTCAATATATGCTGTATCAACTTGAGCAGATGAACTTTGATTAAGAATGTTAGCAGTGAAATTGTTGAAAATAGTAAGATTTGATAGTACAGATCTATTGGGCATAAAGCCATGTTGCTCTTTTCCAATTAAATGGGTAGTTAGTATGGTAAGTTTTTGTGACATTATGTTGTCGAATATTTTAGAAATTGGTGATATAAGAGTGATAGGTCTGTAGTTTTCTATCAAATTTTTTGGCCCCTATTTGTGAATTGGTACGACAATAGATTGTTTCCAACAGTCTGGGAAAATACCTGATGTTAAAGATTGGTTGAATAGTGTAGTTAAAGGGTATATAAGAGAAGGACAGTTTTTCAAAAGGTCAGCAGGTATTCCATCAAGTCCTGTATCTAGGTTAGGTTTAAGATCCTTAATAGCATTAAGTACTTCTGATGTTGTTATAGATGGTGCAGGTGAATCAGTGTTCAGGTTTGGTATAGGGAGTGTAGGTTCATGAATTTGAAATACAGATTTAAAAAAAGATACAAAGAGATTTGTTGAGTCGGGATAATTATCGGATTTTATTTCGTTGAAAGTCATAGGTGTAGGAATAATATCAAATTTATTAAGTGAGTTTAGGTAGTTCCAGAAGAGTTTTGTGTTTTGTTTGATGTGATTTTCGACGGCTTCATTAAATTCTGTTTTGCAGATTTTAGATAGTCTTAAACAAATTGCGCGTAATTTTTTAAATTCAATGTAGTGATTATTGTCTCGAGTGATTTTCCATTTTTTGTGTATTGTTTTCTTTCTCACTATTAGATATTTGAGTTCGTGATTAAACCAGCGTGGAAAATTACTGTGGTATATGGGAATTTTATTGATTGTTGTATTAATGATGTTGTGTAAGGTGGAATATAAGTGGTTGCAATTGTTATCTATGTCAAAGTCTGCGAATTTTCTTGATGATAAAGCTTTGTTTATTAAAGTATTGATAGATCCATAGTCAGCATTTTTAAAGTTGAAGCAGTAATGAGTGGGGTTTTGAGTATCATTTTGGGTGTAGTTTAAGCCAAAGTAATGGGGTGGATGTGGGGGGTCTATAGGTACTAAGTAATCTGGGGTATCAATAATAGTAAAGTTTAATGCAGAAAAGAATAGGTCTAGGGTGTATCCAGTTGTTTGGTTTATTGGGTAAATTTGAGATAAACCAAATTGTGCAAATGATTCGTTTAGAATACGAGCAGCTTGTGTTAATGTTGGATTTAGGTAGCTTATTTTTCGGAAGTTGAGTATGTTAGTGTTAGTCTATTTTACATTAGGGATGTTATAGTCACCTAATAAGCAGAGGTTATATTCAGGGTATTGGGTATTGATATCTTCAATAATAGTGGTGTGTTCTAGGTAAATATTACAGTCTTTTTGTACTTCCTGCGGTATGTAGATGTTGCCAATGATTAGTTTTAGATGGTTGTAGGTTATGTTTATAAAAATGTGTTCGCAAGGTGATGAAGGTATATTGCATAGGCTGGCATTGAGAGTAGATTTTGTTGCTATCAGGACCCCACCTGCTCTTGTGTTGTTACTGTTATGTGGACCACGGTCATGTCTAAAAATAGTATAACCTGGCAGGGATAACATAGAGTTTGTAATGGTGGGTTGAAGCCAAGTTTCGGTAATAACAATGATATCAGGTGAGGGAGATGATGTGTACAGATTGTTTTGAAGAATATCTAACTTGTTATTTAAGCTACGTGCATTCTGATAATAAATTATTAATTGGTGGGTTGAGTTTGTTGTGGGGGTTGTTCTTGATTTTTTGGAAATTTTGTGATCATAGGTATAGATCTATTATAAGAGATGCGCCATTCAAATTTTGGGTTTTTGTTTTGTAGGTTAAGATTTTTACATTTAGAAATTAAATCATTGCGATGGGATCTTTGAAGGGAAGTTAGGTCTGATTTTATGTTAATATGTTCAAATTCATCCTTAGATTTAAGGCTATTTAGTGATTTAAATACCTTTTTTACTTCCTCACTATTTTGTAAGGTAACAAGCAAGGGGCGGGATTTATCCATAATAAATTTACCAAGTCTTTTTGAATATACAACCTGAGATGAGATTTGTGGGTCCATAGCCTTGAATAGTGCAGTGATTGTATTGTTGTTGTGTTCTGTCAAATTCTTGAAAAATTGCTTTTTTTCTTCTTCCTTTTTTGGTGTATCTTTGTTTAATTCGGGTAGGTTGTATATAATTATGTTTTTAGAACGTTTAATCCTTTCAGTTTGTTCTGTAATAATTTTGTTTGTGTTTATTTGTACATTTCTATCATTAGATAACATGTTTATTTGGTTTTGCATGTTGTTTACCTTAATTTGTAGGTTATGTATCTCATTACTATTTATGTTAATTTTGTTATTCATTTCTAGAATATTAGTGTTTATTTTATCAATCTTACCTCCAAGTATTACATTTAAATCATTATTAGATAGGTCACCTTCAGTGTAGTTATTGTAGGTTGATGTGTTTAAATTACTAGTGAAACTGTTGTTATCGTTGTTATTGTTGGTGGAGTGTAATTGTTCAGTTTGATGGTTAGAGTAGGTTCCTGGTGATGTAGGTGTTCCACAGCATAGTTGAAAGGTGCCGTCATTATTTGGACGGCTTCTATTTACGCATCCTGGGTAGTAGGCTGCTCCGCATCCGACGCAGTATGAAGCCCGTGTTTTGGTAGCTTGCGTCATAGGGGGGCGGTCAGGGGGGCAGTAATTGCAGTAGATTTGATCCTGCTGGTATTGATCATCTAGGTGCGGGGTGTAGGAGGATCTCGTCGATCTTCTCAATTCTTGAATGTGACTCTGGCTAGAGTTGCCGCCTCCTCGACCGCGTCCTCGAGGCATGTTTGTAGGTTAAGTTGTTCAGTGTAATTTGTAGTTGGTGTTGTAAGTTTTGTTTTGTTTGTTGTGTCTGAATTCTTATGTAAAGATATTATAATATTAATAATGTAGATTTTAGTCACTATATATGGTGTAATTCGATTAGTGTTGTTAGATATGTTTAAAGTAATAGAGGAGCTAAAATTTCCACTGTTTTCGAGGCGACGCCATGACACTAATTATATGATTTCTTGTGTTCAAAGAAATCACTTTATAAAATTAGATTGTGTTGAAATCTCATTTCAGCCAATAAACTATTTTCAGTATATAAGAAACTCACAATTTCAAGAAATCCCGTTTGTTACCAAATAAGGCAAGATACTTTTTAATGGAGTCTTTTTCAATCATTTAATTTTCAATTATTTAATAATAATTAAAAAAAATTGATTAGCATAATTATTTTTATGCTTTTTTCCAAAATAATATTTATTGTACATCTTTTTTCCTTATCCAAATTTTTTTTTTTTTAATTTAATTCTTTTCATTTTGATTTTATTAATATTTTAAAAATTAATATTTTACTATCTTCATATTTTATTTTGATTATTGATAATTATTGATAGTTATATAATTTAATGTAACCAAACAGTATAATTAATTGTGATTTTTTTTCAATTTGATTAATTATTTTTTTGAAGTATAATATACTGAAAAAATTAATAATTTACACAAGTTTTTCAAGTAAAAAAATTTATTTTATTTTTCAACATGTGATTTCTAATATGTGATATAGTAATTTTATCAATGGATGACAAAAAGATTTTAGTACATGAGTATATATACAGTTAGTCGCAGAAAGTTTCTAACAAAACAATAGTTGCTTTTTTCTGTTTTTAGTGAATCCAGAGTAACCAAATTTATTCTATTAATTTTTGAAGCAGTTTATTATGCTATTGCTACTATTTATTTTACTAATGAACACAACTTTTGACTAAATAAACAAAATTATAATTTTCTAGATAATCAACAACACTACATAATAATATTGTAAATATAGATGTCAGGACAATATTAAGAGAATAAGCTACGAAAGAGCCAAAAAAAAAATTAATTTCTCAGCTATTAGACTCTGAATCATTTCAGAATTTTAACAGAGTATTTTTAAGTTCATATCTAACTGTCCGTACATTTTCAGAATTTTCTCAGCATGATTAATTTTTAGAGTTAGATGTCCTAAAGCAATATGAACATGTGATGTATTGATACAGATTTTTAACAAGTATCTCACAACAGAAAAACTAAGAAATTATATTACTGTAATTTAAGAAAAAAAAATTAACGTTTGCAATTAGTTATGTAATATATCTCATCCATACTTTGTCTATACTTACAAGATATGATTATGAAAAAATTAGGTAAAAACCATGCTAACCTGGAATTATGTTCTAGGTTTGAAATTTCATGATCATACAAATTGCACACTTTTTTACACTTACTAATTCAAATTTCTTTACTTTTCAACTTAAAATTTGCAAGTTAAATTTGAAACCACACTTTGAAAAGAAATTTGTGGTAAAGCGTCAACAGCAAATACTCCCATCTTTTTCATATTGATCTTTAATAATAGTCTTCAGAATATTCAGCAAAGGAATTGTAGCGTTGACCCAAGTCCACTCCTAACACCAAGTGTTATCGGCCAAGACTGAAAGAAGAATTAACACAAGTCCACTTCCAACACCAAGTGTTATCGGCCAAGACTGAAAAAAGAATTAAAAATTGCACAAAGTTTAAGGTCTTATATTTTACCACTGAATGAATTGAAGCAAATAGTAAGGTAAGCATAAACTTATCTAATGATGATGAATTCATTAGTAATTATCAATAATTTCTTCATTGGTGCAATTGAGTTTCATACTATATCACTTTAAATTATACTTAGTTTCAATTTTGTAAATATTTATTGACGGGCGAAAAACTTTTACTTTTTTTTAATCAAAAAGTCCACCGTCCCTATTCTCTATAGACGTACACTGAGAGTACTAAAATCGCGAGTGTCTGCACTCTGCTGTTGTCTACTCGGAGGGAACGACAATCAATAAAGGTCACGATAAAGGTTCAGTAGGTACGCTTAGGGACTAGGGCCCGCGCATCAATCAAGAGACTTACTTAAATGTAACGTGAAGTCAGCTTTCAGCAGTAGCATTGAGTTTAAAAATAACGTGAAACATAATTTATAATGGAAAGCTTATTAAATATTAACTTAAAATGTTGTGTACTATCAGAAAAATGTCTGTGCACTGTCATTATCAATTAATTTATCGTTAGGAAAAGTTACGGTAAATGAAATCAATGCGCGGGCCTTAAGCGTACCTACTAAACCTTTATTAGTACGTCTGTAGAGAATAGAGACGGTGAACTTTTTTTTGATTAAAAAAAAGTAAAAGTTTTTCGCCCGTCAATAAATATTTACAAAATTGAAACTAAGTATAATTTAAAGTGATATAGTATGAAACTCAATTGCACCAATGAAGAAATTATTGATAATTACTAATGAATTGATCATCATCATTAGATAAGTTTATGCTCACCTTACTATTTGCTTCAATTCATTCAGTGGTAAAATATAAGACCTTAAACTTTGTGCAATTTTTAATTCTTTTTTCAGTCTTGGCCGATAACACTTGGTGTTGGAAGTGGACTTGTGTTAATTCTTCTTTCAGTCTTGGCCGATAACACTTGGTGTTGGGAGTGGACTTGGGTCAACCCTACAATTCCTTTGCTGATTATTAAAGATCAATATGAAAAAGATGGGAGTATTTGCTGTTGACGCTTTACCACAAATTTCTTTTCAAAGTGTAGTTTCAAATTTAACTTGCAAATTTTAAGTTGAAAAGAGAAGAAATTTGAATTAGTAAGTGTAAAAAAATGGTTTTTACCTAATTTTTTCATAATCATATCTTGTAAGTATAGACAAAGTATGGATGAGATATATTACATAACTAATTGTAAACGTTAATTTTTTTTTCTTAAATTACAGTAATATAATTTCTTAGTTTTTCTGTTGTGAGATACTTGTTAAAAATCTGTATCAATACATGGTGTTGGCTAATGAGGTGAATTTTTGTACAAAAATTTTTTTTTTGTACAAATATCTAGTGATTTTCGTAGTTTGAAAGTTACTAAAAAAAATATTTTTTGTACAAAAATTTGTATACAAACATTTTATTTTTAACGTTTTTTCGAAAAGAAAATATTTTTGTTTTTCACTATCGGAAAATTTGTGTTCAAGAAAATAAATTCTTACATTAAAATAGCGACCTGAAGGTATTAGCGTGTCCAATGAGGTGAGGTTATGTTATGGTTGAAGAACCACAGTACCTATAGAGGTTAAGAGTAATTAGGTACCTATTATTCATGCCTATTTTACACGGTGTACTATTTTACTTCCTTCATTTCATTTGTGTTCACTTGTATAGCTCTGACTATCTATTCTAATACGGTTCATGATATAATCCATCCCAAATAACCCTCCTAGGTCTACTTGGTTCTAGCTTTTACCCAATAATAACCCAAACCAAATAACACTTCTAGGTTTACTTGGATTTAGCTTTTAACTTAAATCCAATAACCCAAACCAAATAACCCTTCTAGGTTTACTTGGATCTAGCTTTAATCTTAAATCCAATAATCCAACCCAAATAACCCTCCTAGGTTTACTTGGATCTAGCTTTTAACTTAAATCCAATAGTCCATCCCAAATAACCCTCCTAGGTTTACTTGGATCTAGCTTTAATCTTAAATCCAATAATCCAACCCAAATAACCCTCCTAGGTTTACTTGGATCTAGCTTTTAACTTAAATCCAATAGTCCATCCCAAATAACCCTCCTAGGTTTACTTGGATCTAGCTTTAATCTTAAATCCAATAATCCAACCCAAATAACCCTCCTAGGTCTACTTGGTTCTAGCTTTTACCCAATAATAACCCAAACCAAATAACACTTCTAGGTTTACGTGGATTTAGCTTTTAACTTAAATCCAATAACCCAAACCAAATAACCCTTCTAGGTTTACTTGGATCTAGCTTTAATCTTAAATCCAATAATCCAACCCAAATAACCCTCCTAGGTTTACTTGGATCTAGCTTTTAACTTAAATCCAATAGTCCATCCCAAATAACCCTCCTAGGTTTACTTGGATCTAGCTTTAATCTTAAATCCAATAATCCAACCCAAATAACCCTCCTAGGTTTACTTGGATCTAGCTTTTAACTTAAATCCAATAGTCCATCCCAAATAACCCTCCTAGGTTTACTTGGATCTAGCTTTAATCTTAAATCCAATAATCCAACCCAAATAACCCTCCTAGGTTTACTTGGATCTAGCTTTTAACTTAAATCCAATAGTCCATCCCAAATAACCCTCCTAGGTTTACTTGGATCTAGCTTTAATCTTAAATCCAATAATCCAACCCAAATAACCCTCCTAGGTTTACTTGGATCTAGCTTTTAACTTAAATCCAATAGTCCATCCCAAATAACCCTCCTAGATAGTAGCTTTTTCCAAAAATCTTATAACTTTTTCCTTTCCAATTAGTAACTAATTGAAAAATAGAAGACAGTGTCTAGATAAAAAAACCAAGGGTTACTTGGGATGGGCATGGGATTTAAGGTAAAAGGTAGTATCGAAGTAAAATTAAAAAGGTGATTTAAGGTAAAAGCAATAATTAAGTGAATCTAGAAGGGTTATTGGAATGAGGGTAAAAGCTAGGAGGGTTATTGGATTTAATTTACAGCTAGACCCAACTAAACCTAGGAGGGTTATTTGGCATGGGTTATTGGAATGAGGGTGAAAAGATCCAAGTAAAGCTAGGGGAGTTATTGGATTCAAAGTAAAGAATAGTATGTGTATTGATTTTTGTATAAAAATTTTCAATTGAATACAGGCAGAAAAAATCACTTTATACATATAACTTTTTTTACAAAAAATATTTTGAAGAAAAAAATATTTTCAATTAAAGCAGAAAAGTATTTGTTTTTGTACAAAATTTTTTTTTTTTTTAGTTTTTTGATCAACAATTATTTATACACAATGTGCTGAAAAAATTTTTGTACAAAAACTTTTCCTGGTTATAAATATTCTACAAAAGTCACTAGATCTTTTTTGTACAAAAACTTTTTTTTGTACAAAAAATTTTTGTACAAAAAATATTTTTTTTAGTAACTTTCAAACTACGAAAATCACTAGATAATTGTACAAAAAAAAATTTTTTGTACAAAAATTCACCTCATTAGCCAACCCCTCAATACATCACATGTTCATATTGCTTTAGGACATCTAACTCTAAAAATTAATCATGCTGAGAAAATTCTGAAAATGTACGGACAGTTAGATATGAACTTAAAAATACTCTGTTAAAATTCTGAAATGATTCAGAGTCTAATAGCTGAGAAATTAATTTTTTTTTTGGCTCTTTCGTAGCTTATTCTCTTAATATTGTCCTGACATCTATATTTACAATATTATTATGTAGTGTTGTTGATTATCTAAAAAATTATAATTTTGTTTATTTAGTCAAAATTTGTGTTCATTAGTAAAATAAATAGTAGCAATAGCATAATAAACTACTTCAAAAATTAATAGAATAAATTTGGTTACTCTGGATTCACTAAAAACAGAAAAAAGCAACTATTGTTTTGTTAGAAACTTTCTGCGACTAACTGTATATATACTCATGTACTAAAATCTTTTTGTCATCCATTGATAAAATTACTATATCACATATTAGAAATCACATGTTGAAAAATAAAATAAATTTTTTTACTTGAAAAACTTGTGTAAATTATTAATTTTTTCAGTATATTATACTTCAAAAAAATAATTAATCAAATTGAAATAAAATCACAATTAATTATACTGTTTGGTTACATTAAATTATATAACTATCAATAATTATCAATAATCAAAATAAAATATGAAGATAGTAAAATATTAATTTTTAAAATATTAATAAAATCAAAATGAAAAGAATTGAATTAAAAAAAAAAAAAAATTTGGATAAGGAGAAAAGATGTACAATAAATATTATTTTGCGTAGATGTTGGAATACCTCTCCTACCTCGATTTTATAGATTACGTAGATGTTGGAATACCTCTCCAATAAATTTAAGAAATTGTGATAATAATTTAAGCGTATTTAAGAAACAATGCAAAGCTTTTACTTTTATATTTAATTAAATAGTAGGTTAATCCTACTTGTAAAGGACTTTATGTCCGTTGATGATGTTGTAAATGAATAAATAAATAAATAAATAAATTTTGGAAAAAGGCATAAAAATAATTATGCTAATCAATTTTTTTTAATTATTATTAAATCATAAAAAAGTTTAGAAAAAAAAAATTATTAAAAAAAAAAAAATTCATTGCTTTTGAAAATCCATATGGAAATCCATATGGAAATCGGTTTCAATTCACCATATGGAATTCCATATGGATTTCGATATGGATTTCCGTATGGGGTACTGCATGGATTTCCATATGGATTTCCATATGGATTTTTTCAGCTGGGTAGTTTTTCATTTTGAGCCAGTTTAACTTCTTTTACGAGTTAAATGTTTTGCTGCTTTTCATACTCAAGTTTCAGTTCTTTTAATCTCTGTACAAGGAAAGAAAAAATATTGACAAATCAAGTGAGATTTGATTTTGAATTAATTATATTATTGCAATATTACCTTTTCATCAGCGGTCAATTCTTTTTTCTTTTTTGTTTTTTTTTTTTTTTAAGTTTCTTTATAAAGCTGCTTCATCTGATGACTCATTCATAAGTTTTCGTCCCTTTGACTGAATGTTATTTTCAGTTTGTAATGCTTTTGTTTGCTGCTCAGAATCACTAGAAGAATGAGTATCAATTTGTTTTTCTGTCTTTTTAGATTTTTTTTTTGTCTGAAAAACTTGATTTGTTATCTGATGATACACCTTCGCTAGATGATGATTCTAAATCATCCTCAATTGTAAAATTTTCCTGTCTTAGTAGACAGGAAAATTTAGTAATTCTAACATCGCATTACTGTATCTTAATGCTTTAAAGTTAACTCTTTTCTTGCTCAATTTTTTTACAAGTTCGTCGTCGGTTTCTTAAAAAAAAATCATAAATATTTTTTATTTAAATATTTTATTATCATTTTAATTTTTACTAACTTGCAAATTCAAATACTTCAGCTGGATATAATCTTTGAACCTCATCTTGAGATGATAATTTTATATTCACTAGATGAATAAGTGAAAAATTGAAGCTGTCCGCACAAGTGTATCCTACAATGTCTTTAGCGTTAATGTAATTAATATTTGTATTTTTTAAATTTGTAAAAATATGCACTGCGGCTCTCATTCTTAAAAATTCTCATATACAAATTAATATTTGTAAACAAATATTTTCGTTGTCAACGTAATTCTCAAAAACGTTTGTCAATTTTTGAATTTTAATTAGAATGTAACCTATTTTTTAAAAAGATTAAAGAGCGGGAATTTGATAATGTAATTTAAGTAATTTAATTTAAATAAAAAGATAATTAATTAAAACAGTTTTGAGGTGGTGTAATAATGTTAATTATTTTTAAGTTAGTGTGCATCTTGACCGTCAGAGTGCAACGCCTGGACGAGATTAAATTCTTTAAAAAAAACTCGTTCAAATTAAAATACACTGATATGAATGAAAACAGTTTTTCGATGGTATGAGATCATTTTTTAAATTAATAAGTTATCAGATTTGTAATAATTTTCATAACATTAAAAAAAAAAATTCTTTATTATTCACACAAAATTTTTACATCTGAAGTCATTACAAATGAAATAGTCATCAATTTAAAATATTTTACATTACTTTAATAATAAATATATTTTTTCGAATTCAGGATGGAGAAAATGAGAACTCAAGCAATTATATTAGCAATAGTTTTTCGTCTTCTATAGATACGATTAGTTAACTTGACTATTATACATATAAATTTAACAAAGTAATTTAAATTTATTTATAATAGGACATATTCGCCACAAGTAATAGTTCGAGTACCAAATCCAACGAAGACTCTCTTAGCAATCGTAGTTTAAGCATATTTGGTGACGAAGAAATCCATTCCAACGATGATGCCAACGAGTATTCCTCATCGAGAGAAACATCAAACGATCCGTTTGAGTTGTCTTCTACTGAATCGGTTCGTTTAATTATTATAATCATATATGACGCTCGCGTGTCTCGTTTACGCGTCCGCAAAATATCGCGAAGATCTTGCCAGTTTAAATATCATCACCCACGCACACTCGCAAGGCTCGATCACTTCTTCCTTCCTCGAAAAAAGCGTGTGGGTCTCGGGACCCTCGGAAGAAGTGAAACTTGTAACTACGGTATTATGGAAATATTTTTAACGTAGTAGTAGATAGTCAGTGGGGATTCTGGCAGGGGGGGAGAATAAAGGGGGGGGAGGCTTGATCCGCGAGGGGGGAAGGGGGGAGGGCGATCAGAGAGTAAAAGGGGGGACGCGCGCCGCTGCAGCGTCTTCTCTACCTCTGCATCACTGCTCTGCTGCACCACAGCACCACTGCACCACACCACCGCTGCACTACACCACCGCTGCCACTGCACCACCGCACCACCGCTGTATCTCTGCTGCTGCGTTTCCCCCCTCTCTCTCACACACCCCCGAGGACCCTGCTTATCCGAGAGTAGGGGAACCCAGAGGACGATTATTTTTTTTATTCATTATTTTAATAGGAAGCGGGGGGTGTGTTACTTATTTTTTCAATTTTAAATTTTGTCTATTTTTAAAATTTTTTCAATTTTCATTTTTTCAATTTTTTTTCAATTTTTTAAATTTTTAAATTTTTAATTTTTTCAATTCTGTTTCATTTTTGCTGCTTATTTTTCGAGGATTATTTCAGCATGTTGTGCGTGAGCAGATGTCCCGATGCACTTGACTTTTAAAGGGACCTGCCGTTGCGGTACGAATACTAGGAACGAAGCTGGTTGAAATCTTTGCGCTTGTCGAGCTCTGGAAGCAA
Organism: Encarsia formosa; assembly: GCA_038277355.1. Taxonomy (NCBI): domain Eukaryota; kingdom Metazoa; phylum Arthropoda; class Insecta; order Hymenoptera; family Aphelinidae; genus Encarsia; species Encarsia formosa. The sequence continues at coordinate 64,529,405 of CM076186.1, read as the reverse complement.
TAAAATAATGTTTATGACTTTCAGCTATGATCCAACGTTCATTGCTAACGAAATTTTTTAAATTTTCCCTCTGTTCGTGAGAAAGTTTTCACCCCCACCGCTATGATTTTTCCTAATTTTCGGAGTGCTCGGTCCTATGTGGAGATTACACACCCTCAGTTTGCAGTCAGACTTGCTTCTGAAAGGTTTTTCTTCTTCTTCGTCTTCTCACCAAAATTCAAAATTTTCGATGTAAGTATTTTTTAATATATTTAAAATACTTATTGTGATAAATTGAAAATAAAATTTATTAATTTTTCAATACTATTTATAATTATTTCAGATGTCTCTTCTCAATGGAATACTAGCTTCAATGTCGGCTCCTACGAAGGTGTTTGGTCATAACACCAACCAAGAAAAAGTTAAACAGGTGAAACAAACGGAACAAAAAATTATGCATAATTGCTCGGTTATGTTTAAAAAGAATTATAAACAAAATGAAGATGAAAAATTCAATCATTTGATATCATTTCCGTGTTCATACCCGGAAAAGAAGGAGGAAAAAAGAACCAGTAACCCTCCTTTAAAAGTCGGGGAAAGAACAAGAGCGGTGATTATTAGAGAATTTCATCATCAATGGAATACTGATTTCCTTCGGTTAACTGAAATCCATCACCTGTGCGGACAAAATTGTGCTATTTGTGCGAGAACCAGAACCGAGAACAGAAAGCGTGTAGGTCTCGGGACCCTCGGAAGAAGTGAAACTTGTAACTACGGTATTATGGAAATATTTTTAACGTACTAAATAAGTTAAAGAAAAAATTCAATGAAATGAGTTTATTTTTATTGATTAATATTACTTTTAAAGAATCACAATTAAATCCAAAGTTAAATCAATATAAAGGTTTTATTTGTTCGTTTTTTATTTCTTGATTTTGTTGAACGCTTAGAGTTTATGAAACACTTATCTGATAGTCGTCACATGGGTATAGGCTCTGCACCCCGCGCAGTTGCGAGTCTTGGGAGCTTTGAGGCTGCGAAGCTGATATCAATTTACACGTGAGACGCCCGTGGTCTTATCTTTTTCTTCCTCTGCTTCTTCTTCTTCTCCTTCTACTCATTTATTTCTCTATAACGCGGTGGAGAAACCAGAGGGAAAGTGCTGGCGATTTCATGGTTTTACTCCTCAAGCGTCGAACGCTTTTTTTGCGTACCTTCATTAAAGAAGTTTCACTTCAATTATGGATTATTTTTTATTTAATTTTATATTTAATGATTTGTCACAGGGCTCGAATTAGGGAATTTAATTCCTCGGAGGATCGTGATTGATCACGAGAACCCGCGGCGATCGTCGTCCGCACTCCTCCGACCTGCTGACAAAATGCACTTTCTGTGCACAAAACAATCCGTCGATTTTTGTTCAATCCTGAAAACTGGGGGGAAGACGCGTACGCGAACTAATGTTATTATTACGCGGCGCAGCTGCTCTCCTTCGTCGGTAGTGGCGTGAGTTTACAAGGACCGATCGCAGGAACACGGGTAAACACAATTAATAATCAAATGTAATTTTTAATAATTTTAATTAACAAAAAAAATAAAAAAATCAACAGTTACATGATATCTCAAATTAATTCTACCCGATTGTTTACAAACAAGTAAACCCGAAAGACTCAAAGTCTTAAGTCGACGAAAATTGATTTTACAAAAATAAAGTTCGTCGTCTGTGTTGTGGTCGCTACTAACACACCGACGCACACACACACTCTCACGCTCGTCTGCTTGCTGCAGCGCGCCAAAAGAACAAAGGCGTGGACTAACTCCGATACAAAATCTAAGTACTTACTGTACTTGACACACACACACTCCGACTCTAACTATCACACGAACAAATACTCAATGATCAACCACTACGCGGACTTACTTTTCTAGCAGGTGCACCTTCGCTTGATTAAACAATAATAATGATAATTACTACTAGCCCGATTGGCTTCACACAAGGCGACAATGCCTTCCAAGGCCGCACGCTGACTTTCCGTGAGATGTTCGCCTTCCCCGCTCCGATCCAATGACAACTGGATCATAGGAAAATCTACACAACTTCTGACTGATAACTTTATCAAACACAACCTCGATAAAGTTATCTAACAACACAAAAAAGTAAATAAGTATATTCTCTCTCTGACACACGTGTGATCGCGCCAAGCGCCGAAATTAGAGTAATGCTGATCGGTAGATCTCGTCATCACCTGACTTACCGATCCGCATCTGCGTTCCATAACAGTTAGCGCCGAATTCGAATTTAATCAGCGCGCTAGCTGTTACAGTCCCCTCCCAGAGGTGACGTATCTGGGATTCGTTACCTCGACAATCCCAAGAACGCAGCTTACTTAAGTAGGGATTACATCAATTCCCATATCGTCACAGGGCCCAGATTAAAACAATCCCCATAACACCCGATCGCACGCTACCTGACATTTGCGAGTGTCAGGATTTTCGGACGCATCCCTCGGTGGTTGAATTTCCTCTTCCGACGGTTCTAGCTCCAGTCTTGCGATCCAAGTTTCCAGCCAGATATTGTAATTACCGACTTACTATCACCAAGCCCGTCATCCACGACTCCTAACCTTAAAAATTTTCTAGGTTTTTTTGACTTAAAACCTCATTCAATCTCCAGCCGTCCAGCTCTCTGACCAGATAGCTTATGGGTGCATCAGTCAGATTCTTCCTCAGCAAACACTTGTCGGCCTGACCGATTAACCTTGACTTCGTTAATTCGGTCATAACCACAGCTGTATCTTTGAGGTTAAATTTCTTACTAACCCACAATTGAAATTTCCAGATACCTGCTGCCATCTTATGTTTTCTAGCTTGCTCAGTATTTATCTGACCAACTGGACAAGCTTGGGTGCCATCTCCGAGTGATGGCTCGGTCGCAACTTTGGCGGAGTAGAATTTATGACTTTCTACTCCGCCGGTTGTTCGTTTTTCGGCCGTTCAGGACAACTAAACCTTATGTGCCCTCTTTGCCCGCATTCCCAGCACTCAACTGGAGAACCTTAGCCAGGACTTCCCTTACTTCCATCACTCTTGCTCGATCCTGGAGATGAGCTTCTAGCCTCTTCGTCATCCGTCGACTTACGTCTTGCTTTGGTCCTTCTGGCCTTGTATGAACCTTGGTGCCTTCGATCCGTAGGCTTTCCAAACGACATACAATTAGTCTCGAGTTTGTTAAGCATAGTCTCGAGACGGCTAATAACCGAAGTCTCGGCAGACCTGCCTTCCACAGCCGTTGCGGCTATGTTAACTTTCGGTATTCTATTAGCTCGATCATCTCTATAAGCCAGATTAGGCCATACTGACGTAGACGGTGATGGAGGTGGCTTATACACCAATTCCATATTGGTAATTCTCTCGACCTCGACCGCTTGGCTTAATAAGCCTTTAATTGACTTAACCTCTTCACGCCTGATCTGTCTACGCAATAGAGGCAACATGTTCGTCAACATAAAGTCAATCTGTTCTTTCTCAGTCGGTACCGGTCTAATTTTCAGCAAATATGACTGCAAGCAAGTCATGAAATCCCGCACTGACTCATGTTCACCCTGAGTCCGGGTAGTCGCTTCCATCCTTGCGGTCTGCTGGTAGTCTCGGACTCCGTACCACTCACGGGCTTCTTGATAAAATGTCTTCCATGAGTTGATTGTGCACTGCACGTTACGGAACCACGTAGCCGCTACACCGGTCAACATCATTGGTACAGCATCCAATAACTGAGAACCGGTCAAACCAGCGAGTTTATTGTATTCCTCTATCTGCAATAAAAATTGTTCAATACTAGATTCACTATCACCGTTGAATCTAATATTCCATCTTCGAACAATAATGCCGACGTCGATTGGCTTCATCGGGTTGCCTTGAGTCTGGATTGACTCCTGAGTGGCTAAATCAGCCGTCTGCCCATGGCTTCTCAATTGTTCGAGCTCGGCTTGCAAGGCCTTAATCTGTTGTTCCAGTTTTTGTTCTCTGTCTTGCCTCACAACTAGAGGACTGGAACTATTCCTCGCTTCCCGCACTGTCGTCTCACAAAAATTGACCCTAGTGTGCGGTACATGACCGTCGGTCTAAATACTGCAGTCGTTCAACGAGTTCTGCATTTCCGGTCTTATTGTCGAGGAAACCGGGCCCCCCGGTCCCCGGTTCCAATCTGGCTGGCAGTACCTATCAGCCTCCATTGCTGCCAATCTTGCCCTGGTGTCCTCATTTGATCTTTTCAACGCCTTAAGCTCTTCTGCCACCGCTGTTATGGCTTTGAGCACCTCAGAGTTAATGTCGGCCTCCCGGTCCGGTTGTCCATGCTCAGCCAAATTCCCCCGTCCCGGGTTTCGATCATGCTCCTGAATGCCCGAGTATTCCTCCTGAAGTCTTGAAGCCGCCTCTCGGACTATTTCTTCGTCCATGAGGACAGCAAAGGGATGTGAGCCGCTTGTGGTGTAGTTTGGATCGATTATTGTCGATCCAGACTTCTCCCACATTGTCGTCGCTATGAAGGTGGCTCTTGGACTTTCGCGCTTTACTTTAACCTCGTCTGCCTCCTCAGACTCGGTTGCGAGAAAGTCTTCCGCTGAATAACTGCCTAACAGCCATTTCAGCAGCCTACTACTTTTTTCATTCAGCGTACCTTCAGGCTTGAGCTCAAGCTCATTCAAAGCCTCTGACACGACATCTGCCCCTTCGGCCATGATCCACGAAAAGACCAAGTCTTCTTTCGTAAGCTCCTGCGTCATAGCTGCGTTCGATGTCATCTAGCTAACAAAGAAAATAGTAACCTAACCCACGTGACAGTTTCAATACACTCTAAATTATCAATATCTTACACAAAATTTATGTCTCGCAATCCTGAAATATATGACAAAATTTCACTTATATTTCTGAGTTATGTAATAAAACAAAAAAAAAACCAAAATCGATCCACTGATCTCAACAGCAATAATCCGAAATGACCAAAAGGTCTACCAACCACGCTTGGTTTCAGCAAAAACTCCCGATTGGCTAAAAAAAACGAATCACCCGTTGAAGCCAGGACAGAATCAAAATAACGAGAAAAAAAATCAATCGTTTTAATCCGTGTCAAAACCCGATTTTTCCACTCAGAAATATAAGTTACAGTTGTTACCGAACGTTAGTCGATAACAGCCTGCGAGTAAAATAATATTTTACAATAATAATATAATAACTTTATATTCTAGCGCTCAACTCTCGCTACTGTCACGTCTAGGTTTTGCTTGGTGGAGTACTTGCTCTAAAAACCGAAAAAAAACTGATCCAAAATCGAAATAATGCAGCCCGAAATATCCGCGTCGGAATTAAATTACGGCTATGCCTCAAAACAAACACCTCACCGTGTGACAACACGGTCCAATAAAAATAACTCCGATGCGAATTTAATTTCGTGCTGCTCAAATTCTCAAACCCGAGAAAAAGAAAAAAAAAACAAATCACCGATCTCAATCAAAATCCAGCAATCATTCGTACTCCACCGAGCAATTAACAATAACAAAAAAATTTCTATGCTATAAATTATAGCAGTAGCAATCTCTTCGCCTTTGTTTTAATTTCAAAATCCACTCTGCCGACCGGCCTTGAACCCCCCGTTGGCAAGCGCACACCTGCGATCTCTCTCTCACACTAACAATCTTTGTTTTGGTCTACGACCTCTACACGTACGTTGGGCGCCAATTGTCACAGGGCTCGAATTAAGGAATTTAATTCCTCGGAGGATCGTGATTGATCACGAGAACCAGTGGCGATCGTCGTCCGCACTCCTCCGACCTGCTGACAAAATGCACTTTCTGTGCACACGACAATCCGTCGATTTTTCTTCAATCCTGAAAACTGGGGGGAAGACGCGTACGCGAACTAATATTTTTATTACGCAGTGCGGCTGCTCTCCTTCGTCGGTAGTGGCGTGAGTTTACGTGGACCGATCGCAGGAACACGGGTAAACACAATTAATAATCAAATGTAATTTTTAATAATTTTAATTAACAAAAAAAAATAAAAAAATCAACAGTTACATGATATCTCAAATTAATTCTACCCGATTGTTTACAAACAAGTAAACCCGAAAGACTCAAAGTCTTAAGTCGACGAAAATTGATTTTACAAAAATAAAGTTCGTCGTCTGTGTTGTGGTCGCTACTAACACACCGACGCACACACACACTCTCGCGCTCGTCTGCTTGCTGCAGCGCGCCAAAAGAACAAAGGCATGGACTAACTCCGATACAAAATCTAAGTACTTACTGTACTTCACACACACACTCCGACTCTAACTATCACACGAACAAATACTCAATGATCAACCGCTACGCGGACTTACTTTTCTAGCAGGTGCACCTTCGCTTGATTAAACAATAATAATGATAATTACTACTAGCCCGATTGGCTTCACACAAGGCGACAATGCCTTCCAAGGCCGCACGCTGACTTTCCGTGAGATGTTCGCCTTCCCCGCTCCGATCCAATGACAACTGGATCACAAGAAAATCTACACAACTTCTCACTGATAACTTTATCTAACACAACCTCGATAAAGTTATCTAACAACACAAAAAAGTAAATAAGTATATTCACTCTCTGACACACGTGTGATCGCGCCAAGCGCCGAAATTAGAGTAATGCTGATCGGTAGATCTTGTCATCACCTGACTTACCGATCCGCATCTGCGTTCCATAACAGTTAGCGCCGAATTCGAATTAAATCAACGCGCTAGCTGTTACAGATTTTCTAATCATTTTATTTTTTTATTAAAGTCACTTAATAAAGTTGTAACGGGGTATTCCTCAAGAAAAGGGCCTCCCTTAAACAATTAACGGAGTTTCCCGGGCCCTCCCATTACAAGAAAAATTCACACACAAAAAACTCGGGGAAAACTCCTGAAACTCTGGGGTAGGGTTCCCGCAAAAAGAAAACCTCCGGGACTGGTCGGTGAGCTAGAGAGAGAAGAAATAAATTATTGCAAAAATCTGGTTAAATTTGATTTATTCTTGTCTACAAAAAAAAAATCAAGTCTACAATTACAAAAAAATAAATTTTAATTTGAGAGCAAAGGAAATAAACAAAAACTGTAAAGTAGTCTACAAAATGGCGGGTAACGACGCCGCGCCAAGAAAATCTCGATCAAATTTATATAAAGACACCTTCAATAACATACAACAAAGAAAATTTTATTCAGCATACCGATATCCAAAATCTCCAGGAAAACATGCTTATAAAAATTTTATTAAATAATACAAAAATCTTACATTTACCAAAAAATTTCACTCATTTATGTGATGCCAAAAATGGCCACTCTCTGGGTTTTCCAACTCTCAAATAAAAGAAAGTTAACCCAAGTTTTCTTGATTCCTTCTACTACCTAGCTGTAAATAAAAAAAAAACAAAAAAAAATTGTCTACAAACTCGACTAAAGAAAAATAGGAAAAGAAACTTAGAAAAGTCTACTCAAGAGAAACTTAAAAAAAAATCACACTCTCAAAAAATACAACCTCACACCTTGGCTACTGAGAACAGAGTGACGCTTCCCCGCGTCTCTCTGACTCAACTTCCTTCCTCATCATCCCTTTCCAACACTCTCAGCCAATCAACACTAATTTATTCCATCAAGTTTCATTCACACTTGAGGAACAGTAATTTGTCCACCAATCAAATACATTCACGCCATAATATCCAATCACACTCACGTCTACAAAGTTCCGGTGGCGATCGCCACGCCACCTATACTACGTGCGAACATTCAAAAGAAAAGAAAAAAAAATAACGCATACGAGACACTCACAGCTCTAACTCTGACTCTCGCGCACATACTCTCTCTCTCGTTCTTTCCTACACGCACACATTGTACACGCCACGTGCAAACTACAAAAAAAAATAAAGCTACACTCACGCCCGCGTCTACTGTTGAGTGTGCGGGCACGCGCCTGCCGACGCAGTTGCTGCGACGTCGTCTGCCGACACGCGCCGCGCACCTCCTCCGTCGTCGGAAACTCCCGGACGGAGAATTGGGACTCGTGTGTTGTGAGTGTGTGTGTGTACGTGCACGCCCTGGGTCGGGAGAGCCGTCCCGGATGGTGAACATGTGTGAGTGTATGTGCCGTGCGCGCGTCGTGTGTTCAAGCTGCCGCAGCAGCGTACAGCCGACCGTGACCGTCGCCACGTGGTCGGCTGCTGCTGCGAGTTAACGTGGCATGGTTATCACCTGGGAAAAGTCAACAAAACAACTTAATTATTTCACTATTTTCCAGGTGACTTGACACTGCCAGGTAAAAAAAAATAATTTACGAGGGATTCACTCCCTCACAAAGTCACTTAATAATAATTATTTTTTTATTTTTTGTTTATTCATATTTTTTGCTTTCCTCTAGTGGCTGATGAATCTTAACATTAAATTATTTAATATTTACTACAGTATAAATATTCTAACAATAATTTTTTTTAACAGGAATTTGAGAATGAAGAAGCCAATCATGAATTTTTTTTCATGACACTTTCTCGAACTATGGTGGGACTTCTGATGGGAGTTCAGATGAGGACACTGATAATGACGAGTTTTATGATGCAGACGATAATTTTTTAAATGAGTCCCATGACCAAATTACTGATGATCCGTACCACAATCTGAAAGCCTTTATAGGAGATGACGAAGCCATCCCAGTTAATACTGCTATCAGAAAATCTGATATTTTGAAATTTATCCTAAAAATATATTTAACTTATGGAATTAATCAATTTAGAATGACCGACATGTTTTACATGATAAATTGTATTCTCGAAACAAATACTTTTCTCGACACTAGATACAAAGTAGATAACATTTTTAATGTTAAGATTGACATAGTATATCATGCAATGTGTCCGAAATGTGATCAATACGTGTCTACATTTCGACCAGAAACGAAAAGTGTTGTCTGTACAGTTTATAATCATACAATAGATCTAAAAGACCCTACATATAATAGTTTTTTGTCATTTTTAAAAAAGAAAACATTATCAGACGTTTGATTCAAGAAAACTATGATTATTATAATCAAATTTCTTTAAATCATAGAAATCAATTTAATAATCATAATTGGTTGGACATAACAGACGTTTGGCTCTACAAAAGTATAGTAAATGAGGTATTGGCCATTGAAAATATCGACATCGCAACTTTCACGTTCATTACTTATGGTGCACCAGTGTTCAAAAGTTCTTCTTTTTCTATTTGGCCTATACAAGTGATTATAAATGAGTTGCTTGTAGCTGTTCGTTCAAAGCCAGTAATTGCTGGTTTATGGTTTGGTAAGAACAAACCAAACATGAACATTTATCTCAAGCATTTTTCTATATACATGAATAAATTATCTGTCAACGGTATGACTTATCGTGTAAATGAAATCGATAGAATTCTCAAAGTTTTGCCTGTTTTTTGCTGTGTTGACTCGGCTGCTCGTGGTCCAATGCAAGGATTGTTGTTGTATAACGCATACTTTGGATGTAACTGGTGTCTTCACCCCGGAAAATATGTAAAAACAAAAGGTAAAGGTGGTTGTGTCAAGTTTGTTAATTTAGAACAAGAACCGATACCAAGAACAGCATCCCAGACATTTTAATTAATTCAAGAAACTGTTGAAAGAGGGACATCAGTACTTGGAGTAAAACAACCCAGTTCATTGCTACTTTTGAATCACTTTGATATAGTTGATGGGTTTGTTCCTGACAGCATGCATTGTATTTGTTTAGGCATCGCCAGACAATTTGCGACGTACTGGTTCAATGAAAAAAAAAAATACTTACTCTCTCAGCAATAATGAACTCAAAATTATAGATAAATTATTAAAATCCATTAAAACCCCTAAACAGATTGGGAGACTCCCTCGAGGCATCACAGACAGAAGTGATTGGAAAAGCAGGGAGTGGGAGAACTGGCTACTCTACTTTTCTATACCGATTCTTCTAAAGTTTCCTGAAAAGGTAGACTATTTAAAACACTGGGCACTTTTGGTTGAAGCTTTTTACTTACTTAATAGATTAACAGTTGAAGCTCATCATTTAATCACCGCTGCGCAGTTATTAGACGAATTCGTTTCTCAAACTGAAGTACTTTACGGGTCAAGTGCTATGAGTAGCAATGTTCATCAGTTGAAACATCTTGTACAAAGAGTGCAAAATTTTGGTCCGCTATGGGCTCACTCTGGTTACAATTTTGAGAATGGGAATGGTCTTATCCTACAAAAAGTTCATGCGGCTAGAGGAGTAATTCACCAGTTGTGTAGATCAGTAAGCATGGCTCAAAGTGAAGTAATCATAGATCAATTTATAAACACAAGACCAAACTCACGAATCCACACTTTCATTTCACAGTTATCTTTCAAAACACACACAAATTCTACTCGTAGTGCAATAGCAAGATATTACAACCGAGGTAACGAACCTCACAGGACTTGGAAAAATAATCTAAATTTATTTAATAACGCAAAAAGTTTCAGAAAAATGGTTAAAGACAATTGCCTGTATCAAAGTTTTAAAAAAGTCAACAAAAGGTCAGATAACTCTTTTGCTATAACAAAAACTGGATTCTTCATAAACACTCACAGTTTTATTTTTGATCAAAATGAAATGAAAGAATATACGTTATTTAAAAAAGTTAATATAGAAGAAATTGAAGGATTAAACATTTCGATGAAGAAAGTTGTAAATATAAGTGACAAATTTGAGTGTATGGAAACAAAAGATATTGATAGAATAAGTGTATTTGTTAAAGTAGATTATGATTTATCATTAGACCTGTACCAAATTTATATCATTTTTAATAAAACGGTTTTTTATTTTTGTAAAATGTAAGAATAAAATCCTTTAAACTTAAATTTGCACTAATATTAAAGTTATACTTTCATTAAAACCATATAAATTATCACAATACAAGAATAAAAATTAAATACTAAAAGAAAATAAAAACACCTTCATGTTATATAATTTTCCAATCAAAAATTACACATGAAAATAACACATGAAAATAGTAGCATGAAAATAACTATTGCATGAAAGTTTTTACAACGATAACACATGAAAATAACACATAAAAATTACATTTGAAAATTACATGAAAATCTAATAAAATACAGTTATTATATGTGTAATTTACACGTGTAATGTAACACGTGTAACTTACACGTGTTTATTTTCAACAGGGTAACATGCTAACTCTAGTTCTTTATTTTTTTTTATTTAAATTTTCAACACTGAATCTGGCCTTGTGCATAATCTTTTCTTATACTCTTGCGCTTACTATTGTAAATACCCTTATAACAAACCTTGTTCATAACATTATTTCAAACTTGATAACTACTCTGGTAACTACATTGTATTTACTCCCGTACCTGGACTTGTCATTACGTTTGTAACTTTGAACCTACGGTTATGTGTACATTTTTGCTTAATATTGTTCCTATCTCTTTCACATGAATCTACTTGCTTTAATTTTGGTTTTTGCTGTTGTTTTTTCTTTTTTTCATGCTTTGGTGTCTAACTCTAAATCTTTGTTCTCATCTTTGTAAAAACTATCTTTTCTATTGTTCTTCTCAATTTTTTTTTGTAATTACAATCGTGAAACTAATCATCTTCATACAATTTTGCCCACACAGTTCTTTAACTTTTTTGACAAATATTTCCTACATCCTTTTACATTTGTTATCAACATTTTTTCTACCTAGGTTTCTCCCAATTAACCTATCCTAATTAATATTGAAGTTTACCTTACGATACCAGTTTCCAGCCATGTGCAGCCTCTTTTACTTTGTTATTATTTTCATACTTCAATTTGTAACTTTGAACGTATGTTGTTCTTTTTTTTTTTTTTTTTTCTCAACATCTAACCCTGAAACTATCATCTTTTATGCTATTGTTTCCGATCCTGTACAAACCTTTGTAGGTAAACACTTATCCACTTTTGAATCTACCCATATACCTATCCTCTTGCCAAACCTTGAAGCTCTCTAAGCGAAGCGCACGCGCAATTGTATTTTATAATCTAAAACAAATTTTGTCGAAGCTTCATCTAAATTAATCTACAATAAGTTATATATACCCTTTACCTTTGCGCTACGTTCAGAGTTCATATTAATTTAAACTTTTGTGGTTATAGATTCATTGGTTTTGTTTCTGTTTGTAAGGCAATAATTATTATTTTCATGATTTTAATCGTATATTTTCGAAAACTTGATTACATAATTTTTTTTATCAAATCTATTCTCTAGATGTTTTAATTGAATTGTAATATAAGAATTAAAAATAAAAATTCAAATTTTAAATTTTTTTCTTCAACCAATCACATCATGAATAAAATGCTGTTATTCTTTTTGGGTTCTCTCTTTTATCTTAGGATATTAGTTAATTTTTTTAATGTTTCGTAGTTACTTTTCAAATTTCTATAGTGATATAGCTGATAACTTGTATCAAAAATTGGTGTTGTGGGTAGAAACTGATAACATATATCAAAAATGGGGGGCGTGAGTAAAAAAAAAGGGCGGGGGTGATTAGAAAAGGGTGTGATTTATGAGCACGAAAAAAAAGCAAACACACTGGAAATTTCAGGTCAAATTCACGGGAAAAAAGACATTTGCACGGAAAAATAAGTGATTTAACGGGAAAGAAAATAAATAAACGGGGGGAACAACTTTTTATTGCTTGCAAACAAGGGTATTGGCTCAATTACTCATAACCTTAATTATTACCGCAAGCATTTGATAAACACCACCAATTAAATAACTTGCATAAGTTATGTTAAAAACCGACATTCGTTATCGACATTACTAATGGGAACACCCTTGGCAAGAAGGCAACTAGAACTGGAAAAATATCTAGAACTGTATTGTACGTATCCACTCTTAAAATTGAGTAAGTGATATCGATTTTTGAGTCCAAGACTTTTATTTTTGATCTTATTGGTTAAGCATGTGCCATGTCGTCATTTATAGAGTTCTTCATCGTGAACTTGGTTATTAATCAACAATAAATTTTAGAGGTTGAAATTTTGTCAAATTCTGCGCGGCGCGCGTACGCGCACCCACTTGACTTGTAGTTTAATTAAAAAATTGATTGAGAAAGTTATATCATATAATAACTTTTTATAAACAAATGCTTATGTTTGACAGTTTTTTTTGAATTAACATAAAAGAAAGATCATTAGATTCAAGAAAGAAAACACTTCTTTCGAAGATGAATCAACATATTGGATACAAAATTAAAGTAATAAGAAAACAAATGTACGAAAAAGTTTAAAAAGATCAAATAGATTATCTTTTTCAAATGGTCGGAAAGGTATGGTAAAAAAAATCATAAAATCTTCTTCGAGCTGAGAGTGGAAATGCCGCTTCAATTGAGAACGGTTCTTTCTGTAACTACTTTTCTACACGTTCCCCCAAGCAAACGTTGAAAAAAGTTCCTTTCCCACGAAACCCTGAGCGTCAAAGTTAAATGATTAATTATTATTATTATAAATAAATAAATAACCGCCCATGCTGAAAACCCACAAAACCCTGGGCATCCGAGTTGAATTTATAAATAAATTATTATGAATAAATAAATAATCCCCTAGGCTTAAAACCCACAAAACGCTGGGCGTCTGAGTTCAATTTTTAAATAAAATTATTATAAATAAATAAATCGTCCCCCAAGCTCTAAACCCAAAATAATCTGGACGTAGGAGGTTAATTTTTTGATAAATAAATATAAATAAGAAATAATCCACCAAGCTCTAGACCCACGATACCCTGGGCGTAGGAGGTTAATTTTTTGATAAGTAAATATAAATAAGAAAATAATCCTTCAAACTCTAAACCCACGAAGCCCTTGGGGTCAAAGTTAAATTCATAAATATTATGATTATAAATAAATAAATAATCCCCCAAGCTCTAAACCCACAATACCCTAAGCGTCCAAGTTAAATTTATGAATAAATAAAAAATCCCCTAAGCTTAAAACCCACAAAACGCTGGGCGTCCGAGTTCAATTTTTAAATATTATGATTATAAATAAATAAATAATCCCTCAAGCTCTAAACCCAAAATACTCTGGACGTAGGAGGTTAATTTTTTGATGAATAAATATAAATAAGAAATAATCCACCAAGCTCTAAACCCATGAAACCCTGGGCGTCAGAGATGAATTATTAAATAATATTATTATAAATAAATATATAATCTCACAAGCTCTAAACGCTCAATACTCTGGGCATCAAAGTTAAATTTTTAATTATATTTATTATAAATATATAATCCCCCAAGCTCTAAGCCCACAATACCCTAAGCGTCCAAGTTGAATTTATAAATAAATTATTATGAATAAAAAAATAATCCCCCAAGCTTAAAACCCACAAAACGCTTGGCGTCTGAGTTCAATTTTTAAAGATTATTATTATAAATAAAAAAACAATCCCCCAAGCTCTAAACCCAAAATACTCTGGACGTAAGAGGTTAATTTTTTGATAATTAAATATAAGTAAGAAAATAATCCACCAAGCTCTAAACCCACGAAGCCCTGGTCGTCAAAGTTAAATTCTTAAATATTATGATTATAAATAAATAAATAATCTCACAAGCTCTAAACCCACAATACTCTGGGCATCTAAGTTAAATTTTTAATTATATTTATTACAAATAAATAATCCCCCAAGCTCTAAGCCCAAAAAACGCTGGGCGACAATGTTACGTGACAATTAAATAAACTGTTTATTTAAGTTAAATACTGTTAAATTTAGTTAAATATTGTTACGTGACAATTAAATAAAATCCGCAATCGTGCATTCTCGCGCGAGTGTGCGTGCATGTGGATAAGGGGTCCGGTCAGCACTTCAGATTTCAGCTGCAGCTGAATGCTGCTCCTGCACTTTTGATGGGAAAAAATCAAGGTGGCGGGGGAAGGATTTAGATGCAGTGAGGAGGAAGAGCGCCGGACGTCGAGTCAGTATGAAATATAATTAAATAGCGCAAAGATCGCGAGCATTATAAAAGTTAAGCTAATTACCTAATACTATATTTGCCTATTTTGACCTATCAGATTTTAATTTTAGATTTTACTCCCTAATAATCATAAATTCGTTGATCTCAGCATCCGATAATTGTAACCCAGTGTATTTGATTTTGACCTAATAAAGCCTATTTTAAAAGTAACTTGCCAGTGAGTGAATAAAATAATTGAACCTATTGTACCTACGTCTGAGAGATTAAGCAGACTACGAACACATCGACCAGTTACCTGCGAGTTTTGGATCCAGAATCAAAGTAACGAGTTTAGTATAAAATTTTAACCTTATTTAATTAGTAGTTCGCGCGTTCCTGTCGTCACAGAAGGGGTGCCGTTCACCCCCGGTTTTCCCCGCGACTCCTTCCCGGGTCTGCAAAATTAGGAGCCGGTTATATGTCCACGGGGACATATAACAAAATTGGTAGCAGAAAGCGTAGTTAGGCCCCCCGCGGAGCGCGCATTAAACTTAGAGTATAAAAAAAAAAATAAATATTTTTTTAGTTTTAGTGCTTAAATTTTTGCCAAGACGAGTCGCTCGCCTTACGGTCTTGTAGTTTAAGATTTTAGTTATTTTAAGTTGGAAAGAAGTTAGGTTTAAACTCGTGCATAAAACTTTATTCAGAGTGATTTTCTTTTTTTCAGGAAATAATCAATTCTAATAGGACCGTGCGTGATTATTATATCAGGCCGAATTAGAATAATTTTAGTGCGACAAAAGAATCAGAAAAAAATTTAAAATAACCGAAATCATCCTACGACGCGAAAAGTCTCGAGTTACATCCGGTGACGGAAAAAGTGTAGCTCGTGCAGCTAGCTGCACATCATTTAAGCTTAAGTAAAATTTATATTCACGTTATAAAGTTCAAGAAAATTTTTAAAATTAGAATCTTCTTTTGATAATTTAAACCCCCTTGTTTGGGACCTGATACAGTATAATTGAAAAAAATAGGAAAATTTTTTTTTTTAGAGTAATTAGAGCTAGAACTTTGAATTTTTATTTTAGGCTAATAACTTTTCCCTCGTGCCAGGACAGTGCGTAGGCTACCGTCCTGTAGTTTAAGTTTAGTATTTAAGCAGTTTAGTAATTAGAATTATAAATTGTGCAAAAAAAAAAAAAATTTTAACCCTTAAAGTACACACGGGGTCCAAAATACCCCACATAACTATCGTTATCGGGTGACTGCACGGCTGTCTGTATAAAGAAATACTTAGTCGCGTTATTTTATGCACACTTTTATTATCACTTACAGAGTTTAAATTTTACACTAGAAATAAATTTGATTGTAACAAAAGAAAATAATAATGATAATAATAAATAGAAAATAAAAAGAAGAAAGGAAAAACCTTTTAAAGCAAAGACTCAAATTTTCCAAATTACAATTTTTGAAGGTTATTTTAAATATTAATTTTGAGGTCAAACCCTATTTTTCCAGGGGTATAAATTTTCAGTGCGTAAATTCGATTTCAATTTTCAAATTGGAAATTTTGGAATTGCAATTTCAATTATTTCCAGTTTCACCTTTCAGATTTGGTAATTTTCTCAACTTATTTTTTTTTTAAGCTCAACCAAAGCTGTTGACTTTAATGCTAGAACAGGTTCTTATTTAAAATAGAAAAAAAAAATCAGAGGTAATGATTTTAATAATAAACTCAAGAAATTACTCTGCATAAAATTTCAATTTACACAAAAAAAAAAAAAATTTTTTTTTGCAATTTTTCCCTCGGCTATTTCAAATTTCGATTCTACAGAGAAAGAAAGTATATTAGAAGGCGGAGACATTAAATTGAGGAGACCCAAGTGACCGAGAGAAGAAGTGCGCGCAAGTAATCGCCGTTTCACTTCATTCTCCCGTTCGTATTCCCCCTACCGTGCAGTCCCCCACCGTGGAGTCGCAGTAGCACTAAGCCATTTCTTCTTTGTGCCGCTGTCCGCCTATCGGCGTTTCACTCCATTCTCTCCTTCCGAGCGCCGAGCTGACCGGAGAGACGCCCGACCTATAACCGAAATGCTTTAGACGCTACTCTAAATTCAATAGTATTGGCAATCGCTACTTTGAAAATAAATTTTTTTTTTAGTAGTAACAGCATTAGTAATATTGATAGGAGGTAGTGCTTAATTAATTTGATAGGTTCAATAATTAATAAAAAAAATTACTATAATTAATTTAATTTAATAATGATTGATAATATAATTAGTATAATTATAACGCATATTTAATAATAATTAATTTAAGAATAATTAATTTGGTAGGTTTGATAAAATATCGTGAATATTACCGAGTACAAAAAAAGTAATAAGAGAGAGGAAGCCGCGCGCTACTGAGTCCGACCACTTCCCACCCTTGTGTGACGTCTGACTAATTCTTGACCTATTTTTACTCGCTACCCTTTTGGTGGCTGACCATCCCTTGACCTATTTCACCCGCCTGTGTTTTTATTTTACTTTCTCTTTCTGACCACGTTGACTTACTCTACTCACCTGCTTTCACAGTCGAATAAATAAATAAAGAAAAAGGGGTCGTCATTCTCCTATCACCGTGTGGGTTCCCTGACTCGTGCCCAACCGGGAGTTCCGACCGAGGGGCGTTGTAAGCGACCCCGACTGGGGAATTGAATGCAAGGCGGCGCAGTGCGCCTCTACAGCCAGGAAGGGCTAGCCCTTGGGTTTCGGATCTTCCTGCGCAATCAATTCGAATTAAGAATCATCCGGATCGAGTTGACCCTATATGCAGACGACCTAGTTGTTTATCACCGTTAAAGATAGACCCAGACCGAATCTCAAACACCTACACCGGTAGTTCTTCCGTACCCCTAGTCCTTGGACAGTGGAGTGGCAGCTAAGCTGGTGTCTTTTGGGACCCCACGAGATGACCAGCGGGACAAATGCCAACGGGCAGGGCCAGCAGGACCTGACCCGAACCATGGGCACGACATTGCTGGCATTGACTAACAGTCTCTGCCTGCAAAATGCCATCGCGGGTCTGAGTACCTACGATGGCAGCAATATACCCCTCAAGGACTTTATCCAGGATGTCCGGAATGGAGCAGACTGCGTCTCCGACGAACAGAAGGAGGGGTATAAGCGGGCTCTTCTAAGCAAACTGAGGGGTGCAGCGAAAGACTGCGCTTGGGGGCAAGACTTTGCCGACGTGGAGGAAATATGCAGCCACCTAAAAAAACGTTTTGCCCCCGGTAAGGGCTTCGCCTATTACAACAATAAGCTCCACACCCTGCATATGAAGCAAGGTGACTCGGTCGGGGGATTCAAGGACCAGATTAACATTCTCCTCCGGTGTGCCAGGTTGGCTTTGAAGGAAGAGAAGAAGGAAGAATATCATGAGAAGATGATGGTGCCCTTGACCGAAGCTGCCGTGGATGTCTTCATCAAAGGACTTCCCGCAAGCCTCAGCCAATGGGTGGATTCCAAAAAACCTACCAAGTTGGAAGACGCCTATGAGAAGGCCGTGCGACTCGAGTCAAGGATGGACGCCCGTATCATCCCGGATGCCTGCCAGAGATCCAACTACTACCAACCCGACGGGCGGAAACAAGACTCTCGCTATGGAGCGGAGAGCCAGACTGCCTACGTAGGATGGGTGCAAGAGGGGGAGGACGAGGGCGAGTGGTACCCGTGGTCTGAACAAAGCCAGCTGCAGGAGCAGGAGGAACCATGGCAGGGACTACCACCTCAGTGTGCTGAGACTGCCTGCGAGGTCTATTACCAACAGCCCTACCAGGCTTACCCAAGCCAAACACCCCGGCATACGCAACCAGGACCCCCCCAGTTCCAGACGCAGAACGGACCACCTCAACCGCGTCAACAATACCCCCAGGGACAACGATACCCCCGACCTCCGGTACCGAATCTGCAAGCCCCCCAGGGGTATTGGCAACCACCCCCTGGGCATAATCCCAATTACGGACCACCCCGAGTGAATTACTGATCGCCTGGCCTACCAATATCCCCGATATGGGCCCCCTAATGGCTGGCCACAAGGCCCGTGGATGAATACCCCTATGGGACAACCTACGATGACGGGGCCAACTCCCCCGAGCCGTAACCCAGCCATGCCTCCGGTGCAGTGTCAACCTGTAACCGTGGAGGACGTTGACCTACGACCTAATCCCCCATACCAACAGCCTTTAAACTGGCTGGAGGCTCGCCCAACTATGGTGGCGAGCCAGCCTCAAGGACCCTCCGGGCCACTGGTGAACCAACCAGGCCCCCCGCAGGCGGCACAGACCATGCAAATTCAAACCAAGGGAGTACCATCCACCTTGCGGTCTGCCCGTACGCTGCGGAGCTTGCAATAGACCCCGACCCGGGCATCCACATCCGAGTATATCTCCCGCAGGAGCAAAGACATCTGGTGCTCATGCTGGACACGGGGTCCGCCGTCAACTTGATCAAGCTTCAGGCGCTCCACCCGGATGCCCAGGTAGAAACAGCTGCGGCCATCCCCTTGGTGGGAATCGCAGTCCAGGAAGTAATGACCTTAGGCATCACCTGGATACCCATAGGCGACCAACCTACTCTTTTCCATGTCGTGCCAGACCAATTCCCCATTCGGTATGACGGAATACTGGGTCGAGTATTCTTAAAGCAGAATGAGGCCGTAATATCTTATTATAAGAATAAAATAATGATAGGTAGTGACGTTATGAACCCCCTACCCTTCCTAGACTCCGAGGGTTATGAAATGGTTGACCAAGAGCGGGGTTTAAACCCACGAGACCCCATGCCAGAGGGAATTCACAAGGTTGAGTTATCCGAACTCTCCCCTGTAAGTACGGGGTCGGCTGAGTCCCCGGCTGAGGAGAAAGGACCTAAGGAAACCCAGCTGGAAGCCCCTTTGAACCCCAAAGAAGGGAGTACCACGTGGACAATTAAAAAACGATGCCGCCAAGTTATCAGCATTAACTTGATCAACGCCCATACGGGAGTAGGATACCTCCCGGCCCTTAGCAGAAGTCCAGGAGTGTTCATCGGAAATGCACTCGTCACCAGTGAAAATGGGAGTTGCAAGGTTTTGGCAGTGAATACAACCGAGGAAGATGTGACCATAGAGGTTCACCTCCATGAATTAATTCCCTGCGAGTACAACGCACCCCCGTTCGATCCCGATTCAGAGACCGAGCCTGAGGGCGAAAAAATCACAGATGAGGGAGAGAGAGTGAGGCGCGTGTTAGAGCTGCTCGACGCGGAGCAGTTAAACTCCGAGGAGAGGGACCAAGTGCGGCGTGTCGTGGAAGAATATCACGACGTTTTCTTACTACCCGGGGATAAATTGTCCTGCACCGATCTAGTGGAACACGAGATACCTACCGAAGACAACATCTCTGTGCAAACTAAACAATACCGCCACCCACCCATTCACCGGGAGGTGATGCGGGAGGACATCGAGAAGAAGCTCCATGATGACATCATAGAACCCTCAACCTCAGTACCAGTCTCCTGTGTGGATTTTGCCCAAGAAAAGGGACAGTCAAGGGCGTCCAAGATGGCGTATGGTGGTGGACTTCAGAGCTCTCAATTCCAAACAATTGGGGACGCATACTCGCTGCCGTGCATCGCGGACATCCTGGACCAATTGGGCGACTCGGTATACTTTTCTACCTTTGACCTAGCCAGTGGGTTTCATCAAATCCCCATGAAACCCAGTGACAGACCTAAGACGGCGTTCTCCACAATAACGGGACACTGGCAGCTTAAGAAGATGCCTATGGGACTCAAAAACGCGCCCGCGACCTTCCAACGACTAATGGATCGCATCCTGCTGGGCCTGCAAAATGTGGAGATGTTGGTGTATCTAGATGATATCATCATATACGCCAGTAGCCTTAGCGAGCATCTGCGAAAGGTGAGACTGTTGTTTGACCGATTAAGGCATGCTAAACTCGTGTTACAACCCGACAAAGTACTCTTCCTCCGACGAGAGGTAGGATTCCTGGGACACATCGTGTCCGAGAAGGGGTGTGAACCAAACCCTGACAAAATCATGTCCATGAAAAATTTCCCCCGACCTCGCAATGTAACCGGTATCCGGTCGTTCACGGCTTTGGCCGGATACTATCGGAGATTCATAAAAGACTTTAGCAAAATAGCGAAGCCTCTGTATGACCTCACGAAGAAAGATACCAAGTTCGTCTGGACCGATGCCCAAGAGCAAAGCTTTAATCTACTAAAGCAAAAACTTTGCGAGGCTCCTATTTTGCAGTTTCCCGATTTTAATACAAAATTTACCCTAACAACCGGTGCTTGCGACTATGCTGTGGGAGCCGTACTTCGCCAGGAGAAAGATGGCTTCGACTATCCTGTCGCCTATTTGTCACGAAGCTTGACGGGACCGGAACTTAACTATACCACCACCGAAAAAGAATGCGTCGCGGTGTTGTACGCCTTCCGCAAATTCCGAACTTATTTGCTGGGGAGGCGATTCTTGCTCGTGAGTGATCACGAACCCTTAAGCTGGATGCATAACCAAAAAGACCCCGGCAAAAGGATGCTACGATGGATGCTGACGTTTACAGACTATGAGTACGACTTCAAGTACAAGCCAGGAAAACTTAACATCAATGCCGACGCCCTCTCGCGAAACCCGGCAGATCGGCCAATACCGGAAGATGAGATCAATACCACCTTGCCCACGATCAAGGTCCTGGTCCTGGAAGATAAGAACCAGAGAGACCAAGATAAGGCTCAGCGAATTGAGAGGCCTGTTCGAAACCCTTCGGGACGAATGGTTGGCAATTCACGCCCTAGTACCTCGGGAACAGACCCAAGACAACCAACCCTAAATAAAGCAAAGGGAGTCACGAAAACGACCTCTTTGACCCCTACTCCGTTGCGCCGGGAGCGGGCGAAATCGGTGGACGAGGGAATAAAGCCTCGTCGAGGTCGACCGGTAGGATCTAAAACAAACAAGAACCCGCCCCCGCTGGACCATAGTACCATAGCTCAACGTACGAGATCCAGACAACCGTTAGGACTCCCACCAAAGAGGGGCAGTTCCTTACCCCCAGCCCCGGGACTAAGTCCACTACCCTCACGCGTGAAAGAAATAAGGGACGAAGCCGAACCCGGAGATCGTGCCGACGGTGACGCTTTCGATCCGGAAGAAGACGAAGAAACTCGGGGCGTTCTGACGGTGGACCCCACGAGTGACTTGGACACGTCAGACTCAAGACCCCCTGTGGTTGATCTGAAGGATAGCGGACTGCGAGATGAGACAACCGACGAAGTTTCTTCAGAAAAAGATGACCATCCAGAAAATCGAGAAACCGACCCCGATGTCGCCGCCACGGAAGTTAGCGCAGTGACGCTTAGCGAGACGGAGACTGTGGGGGACGAGAGCGAGGAAATTTTCGAGGATCCATCACACTCCATTAACCTGCAGGACTTGCAAGAGAGCAGCGATAAACTAAACCAAAGCTTATTGGACCACTACGAGCGTACCAACAATTGGTATGGGTTACCGAACCTCGAGGAAGAAGTGGCCCACACATTTTTCAGACGGCGATGGAGATGTGAGAACCCCCGTACAGGGAGACAAGGACCGATTCTCAGAAGGGGAAGTGATCGACGAGGAGCTGCAGGATCTGCTCAACCAGGCTCAAGCCCGCATGGATCGGGAAGTGAACCGGTGCATCTCGGCCGCATCGGACCCTGACACTGACGACGAGGCAGATGAAAGTGCTAGAGAAGAGGAACGCAGAGACGAGTCTTCCGGGGAATGGCCGGTGAAGACCGGAGTTTCAGTTGACCCAAGATATAAGCCTGACACCCCCAAGGGGAGTAGCACCCCCCAATCTGGGGCGTCGAGGGTGAGATGGTCCAAGATACCCGAACTGGAAACTGTACAGGAAGCAACCCCGGCCTCCCCCGTGAACCTCGAATTTAGTAAGCCAGCCCAGGAGGACCAACCCTTTTTTCTTTCTGAAATAACTTGGGCACTAGCTGATCCGCCAGACCATAGTAAATGCTGGGATCCCGATAACCCGAAAACCCCAAGAGAAGATGACCCGTCTGACCATGTGAGGAAGCAGCCTAACCGGCCGCTAGGTAAAATCGTGCGAAGCAGGAATTGTTTGACCTATAAACGAAGCAACCTTGTTCACTTCCTCTCAAAAGATTGTGTTCCAGCGGGACCTGTCAGTCGGCTGCTTGTAGACCTTGAGGCAATCGACCCGAACGCACTCAGGTGAAAGCGATCCCGGAGGGGACAGATTATGATCACCCCTTACAAGAACCACAATATCCTGTCATTGATTGTGAAAAATCATTGCTATGACCCATTGGACATCGGCACGGTGAGAAGGTGCTTAGAGAATCTAAGGAGCGTACTGTCCAAGCGTAACCTCAACGGGTTCAGATTTGCCCGGAAAGGCGACCTGGCTAGCCAACTGGAGTCAGGACTATTGGAAGAGCTCTTACGAGACGTGTTCGAAAAAAGTCCGTTTGATATCACCCTCTGCTTTGGTACAGTAGCTATGCCCGAAGTCACTCAGCGCCCGGGGATCATCAAGCAGCTGCACGATAGCCTTTCCGGGGGGCACAAGGAAATAAACCAGACCTACCAGAAAATACGGGAAAGATATTACTGGAAGGGCATGCGAAACGATGTGCTCGACTATATCCGGCGATGCAGTACTTGCCGGGAAATGAAGATAAACCGATGCAAGACCAGAGAGGCGCTGATACTTACTGATACGCCCATCGAGGCCTTCGACAAAGTAACCATAGACACCGTCGGCAAATTACGGACGACCCCCTCGGGAAACCAACATGTGGTCACGATGCAATGTAACCTTACAAAGTACATTGTTGCGATCCCTATCCCCGATCTACGCGCCACCACCATCGCTGACACGTTGGTGAGGCATCTCATATGCCAATTTGGAGCTCCACGAGCGCTCTTGTCTGATCGAGGTAAAAGCTTCCTTTCGGCCCTGGTCGATAAACTCTTGAGGTTATTCAAGGTACATCGTCTTACTACCTCGGGGTATAGACCTCAGATGAACGGAAGCCTGGAAAGGAGCCATGTGCCACTCATGGACTTTATCCGGTGTTATTCGGAGAAGTATAATGACTGGGATCGTCTTGTGGCCTTCGCGGCGTTCACGTACAATACCAGTGTCCACTCCGCCACGAATTTCACGCCTTTTGAACTAGTGTATGGCCGGGTGGCCCGGTTCCCCATCAAGATACCAAACGAAGAGAAATTGTGGACCTATAACCTCTACCTACGCGACCTAATAGTCCGGTTGGACGAAATGAGACTAACCGCGGGAGAAAGAGAGATAGCCGAGAAAATTAAGACCAAGACCGATACGACCGAAAAAGGAAAAAGTTCTGCGGCAAGCCGGGTGGGTACGCCTGGGTGCTAGTCGAACCCCGCATCTCGAAGTTTGACAGCTACTATAAGAAGCCGCTGAAAATTGTCGAGATCGTGGGAAAGAACAACGTGATTCTCGAATTGCCCAATGGAAAAAAAATTCGAAAACACGTGGATAAACTCATAAGCGTCCCATCCGGTTCCGAAGAATCCGACCTAAATAACTAACAGGTTCTTGTATGATTACAGATGCTAAACTATCTAACGTTTCTGATGTGGGGAATTCGTGTAGTTATGGGGGAGGCGACCTACAATATAACTCAATTCCAAAACAACCCAGAGTTATATTATGAAAAGGTGGGAGTGGTACATCTTCGAAGAGCAGATTGGAAGGTGATAATAGCAGTAGAGAGTGGACAACTACTTCAAAATCACGACGTGGGTGACCGAATAGCTGCTCTCTCTCTAAGATGCCATAATCATGTGGACGATCCCCCTTGCGAAGAATTGGTTGACCTAAACTCATTGACCAATACCTATCGAACCCTCCAAGGATTGGACCAAGAAATCACAGACCAAATAAACGACCTAACTACCGAAGAAACGACCGAAAAAGAAAACCCATCGACCAAACGCATCAGGCGACTAGCTCCATTTGGCATCATTGGATCCCTTAGTGAAAGCTTATTTGGACTAGCTACGGCGGACGACGTGGAGAAAGCTCATCAAGAAATCGACCGGATGCAACAAGACCAGAAACAATTGATCAGTCTACAAAAGGAACAGGTCCACGTCGTAACCGGAGCCCTATCGGAACTTCATAACGAGACCCTAATGCAAAAGCAAAAAATTGACAGAATGGAGACCGCCCTGACCAAGCTGCAAACATCCCCAGTGCTCAAGGATCTGTACGTGCAGGGTCAAAACCTGGGTCGCCAGCTTAATCAATTAATGGAATTACGAACAAAACTCTTACAAATAATCACTCTGGGTCGGAAAGGCGACCTTACCCGTGGACTAATATCAAACAAGTTCCTAACCCAGATCCGACATGAGATTGGACAAACTACTAAGAACCTTGTCCTGCCCATCCCGGAGAAACGCTGGTACCTCGATGAAGTGGCCAAGATTTCGAAGGTAGAGATAGTGCACAACCGAAATCGACTACTAGTGTATGTGCATATACCTCTAGTAGACCACACGGCCTACGAACTACATCGAATGCACTCCTTAGGGGCACCACAATTCCTTGGTACTGAAATCAATGGAACCGCATACATCGAACCCTCTCACGAATATTTGGGAGTGAGTGAAGACCAGCTCCAATACTTTAAATTCAACCAAATCGACTTTGAAGAGTGCCTGGACCTAGTTTACGGGTATCTGTGCAACAGCGAATTGGGAATCTGGAAAAGTTCCCATGCCCCAAACTGTGAGATAACGCTGTACCTACAACCCTCAGCAGAGGCGCTCAAGCTGTGCGATTTGCGGTTCCACCCGCAAGTTCTGGACCAATGGCGCTATCTGAAAGCGACGGGGTCCTGGCTTTTCTCCATGGCAAAGGAGGAGCAAATACGAATTCTTTGTCCCAGTAACTCAACTATAATCTCGGTGAAAGGCCTAGGACTTTTGAAACCAGCCCAGGAATGTGTAGGAAAAACAGATAAAATTACCCTGCCAAACCCCGAGATTCACCAACAAAAGGGAGAGTTTTTCTACCATCCGGAGATCAATTTAACCCTTTCGCAACTATACCCCGAATTATCCAAAGGAGTCCAAAACCTACCGCAAGCCGATTGGAACAATGAAGGGATTAAAGACGACGGGTGGCAAACCCGGCGAGTTTACCCTTGCGAGAACTATTAGACAAGCTCAAACGTTTGGAGCAACGACAGGGCGATAAGATAGTAACTACCGGACTGAGCCTGAGCGGGTTTATTATGGTAACGACCGTGATGATCGGGTTGGTCGTGTATATCCGGGTGGTAAGGCCACGGACTAGGGCGCTCACCGAGAACTCAACCGAGCCCCAAAGCACGAGTAACGAAGCTCCAAATGCAGCGGGGGTCCGAGAACCCCACGACGTTCTATCCACTCCTCCAAGGAAAACTACGACGCAAGAACCTTGGATTGATTCCTCATTTCTAGACCCCCCCTCCCCCACCTATCACCCATCATCTGAATGACGACCAACGGTTAACCGAGACCCAAATTAACTAATAAATATGATTACAGCATCACTGAGTCAACAAACAAAAAAAAGAAAAAAAATGGATCACCAAGTGTTGAAAGAAAGCCCCGGCCAAGACCCCTGCATGATCCGAGTGAAACACCCTCGAGATGTGGAGTTATGGGAGGTCATTTGAGGACTGCGCCGTTATGGGCTCATTATAGGCGGGCATTTAGAAACCAACACGTCCAATGGAAACATCAGTCGGATAACCTTCCGAAATGTAAGCGACGCGGATCGAGTTCGACGAAACAACAAAGAATACGAAAAGAATAAGGCCCGAAAGCCGTCCAAGACTACACCCTCACCACCGGAGGAGCCTTCAAGACCCATCAGATCAGTAATCGTCAAACCGCCACCGAAACCCAAAAGGGAGGAAAGTCGAAAGAAGCAAAAAACTCCACCAGGAAACCTAGAGGAAAGACAACCAAAAAAGATATCTACCGAGACGCCACGCCTATGGAGTGAGCAAGCCCCCGATCCGGAGCTACCTAAAGCACCCATGGACCCACGGGAAGGAGTGGATCACCATCACCTCTTTTGTATTCTCCCCGAGGAAATACCCATCGAGTACCGAGATGAGCTCTTCTTCAAGGAGTTCGCCCAATTCGGACCTTTAGAATATTACCAAACCGTGCGCAATAAGCAAAATCAGCTGGTATGGGGCTATGTGCGCTACCTCGACCCACTAGATGCGGAGCGCGCCCTACGACAAAGCCAAAAACCCTACCGTGCGAAATATGCAGCGTTTCACCGTAAATCGAGTGAAAACAAGGAGGTTGTTCAACATAGCTGTGGGCGATGGATTGGAGCCAGCACGTATCAACATCACGACCGAATTTGTGAAAGACAAGCCAACTACGTTTACCAACTAATACAAGAACTGACCCACCCACCACCGATCATCAATCAGTCCCCGAACCTAATGGACCTTGACTTCTGGGAAGAAACAAAACAACCTCCAAATACCACGTTAGAATTAGCACCGAGCCAAATGCATGTGTTGGCGGAACACATCGTCAAGCTTTGGGACCAGCGTCACCACCAAGTGTCGTCAACAACAAAGACCACACCGACGGAGAGAGAGGTCCCGAGCACAGATATAAAAGATCCGCCCACGACCGGAAATTTAGAAGGCAAACCGACAGACCTATTACCAACACCAAAGAAGCAAACCGACCCAAACGCGCGGAACACCGAAGAAAGGATGGAAATGCAGATGGAAACACTTGTGTAATTAGAGACTGTAAGACCCAAGATAGAGTGACTAAAGGCAAGACCGTGCTAGTGCGCGATAAAAGTGTGTATGAATGCATATGGCCGCGAAAACGGAATGTTTGTGTGAGTAACTGTCTAAGAGGCATAAGTTAGAATGACCCTAAGTCAATAATGTTCGATCTAAAGAAATTATATATATAACTTAAATTAAAAAAAAAAAAAAAAAAAAAAATAATAATAATAATAATAATAATAATAGTAATAATAATAATAATAATAATAATAATAATAATATTAATAATAATAATAATAATAATAATAACAATAATAATGATAATAGTAATAATAATAATGATAAAATGAACAAATAATAATATGAAAGAAAGAAATGTATATGTATGATATGTATGTATGTATGAATGTATGCATGTATGTGTGTGTGCACATATATACATGTATAAACGATAGGTTGTATAAAAAGTAAATTTGATAAAATGTGCGTAGATAAGCGGTCGATATAGGGGTTAAAGGAAAAAAGCGGCGAGTAGGAATGCATGTGTCACAGCCCTAAACCCTTCAGTCTTCTATTAACCATCCTTAATATAATTGAAACCACTATCCACCTCGTGACCTACCTCCTCTCAAACTCCTACCCATAACCAGCCCCTCCCCAAGCGGAAAGCCCAATTCATCTAGAGTAATCAATTCATAACGCCTTCTCGCAGCAAACATGGCCTCCTCAAGACTTTGAGAGAAACTCGAACCCAGCGACCCACGAAGACCGTTAAAGGATCTAAACGGGCACAGATTTGTGCTACGAGTCCTGGGAACGGAAGTGGTGGGGGAAAATGAGGTTGGAATGGTCATTAATCGGCCCTTCGACGAACGAGAACTCGGAAAATACCTGAAAGAGGTCAACCCAACTTTATTGGAGGAAAATGAGGATGACCAAGAAGACCCCCTCATTTTTGTAAAGTTCCGGTTCCGAACGCCTGAGCTGAAGCAGCAAGGCATCGCCCTAATAAAAAAATTGGAAGACGACCAACGATTGGTAGACGAGGGAACCCAATTGCTGGATGTGCGTGTACCCGTAGCCCGAAGCCATCAAAAAGTCTACCATGACCTGAAAACGCACGGACCACTCTTGTGGCTGCGCTTTTGGAAAATGCCCACGCCAGGACGAGACGCACACCTAGACCCCCTGTATTTGACTTTTGCCAAATATAGGCATCCCACGAGTGCGTTAATAGCAAGGGAACGGTTAGAAAAAGAATACGGAGCAAGATTAGGGAAACCTCGTCAATGGAAGTGTGATTTGCGCGAACTCCGGGAACCTTTCCCAATGATCCATTGTGGATGTTGCGATACACAAGTGTCTCGGTTAGACATTAAGGACCACCGACAACTCCACACCCAAGAACGAATATGGGACAAAAGGGAACCAGACAAAAAGAGAAACAAAGAATATGCGGCCACTCTCCGATTGGAAAGGGACTTGCAGCGGCTGAGCTTGGAAGACGAAAACATCCCCAAAGAGGATCCACCGTGCAAGAAGAAGAAGGAGGCAGACCAAAAGCCTCGCGTTTTCAGACCTTGGGAATAAAATACCTATACCTAAAACCTCCTTACCAAACCAATAACTACTTCTAGCCCTATGCCTAAGTACCAAAAAAAAAAAAAAAAAAACCTTACGAACCTACACCTACTTCCAGCCCTATACCTACATTCACCAGGGACGGTGAACAGTTTAAGAAGGGGGGGCTGTTACGTGACAATTAAATAAAATCCGCAATCGTGCATTCTCGCGCGAGTGTGCGTGCATGTGGATAAGGGGTCCGGTCAGCACTTCGGATTTCAGCTGCAGCTGAATGCTGCTCCTGCACTTTTAATGGGAAAAAATCAAGGTGGCGAGGGAAGGATTTAGATGCAGCGAGGAGGAAGAGCGCCGGACGTCGAGTCAGTATGAAATATAATTAAATAGCGCAAAGATCGCGAGCATTATAAAAGTTAAGCTAATTACCTAATACTATATTTGCCCATTTTGACCTATCAGATTTTAATTCTAGATTTTATTCCCTAATAATCATAAATTCGTTGATCTCAGCGTCCGATAATTGTAACCCAGTGTATTTGATTTTGACCTAATAAAGCCTATTTTAAAAGTAACTTGCCAGTGAGTGAATAAAATAATTGAACCTATTGTACCAACGTCTGAGAGACTAAGCAGACTACGAACACATCGACCAGTTACCTGCGAGTTTTGGATCCAGAATCAAGGTAACGAGTTTAGTATAAAATTTTAACCTTATTTAATTAGTAGTTCGCGCGTTCCTGTCGTCACAGAAGGGGTGCCGTTCACCCCCGGTTTTCCCCGCGACTCCTTCCCGGGTTTGCAAAATTAGGAGCCGGTTATATGTCCACGGGGACATATAACAAAATTGAATTATTAACTTTGTCAATAAAATTGACAAAGTTAAATTATTAAATATTATGATTATATATAGATAAATAATCCCTCAAGCTCTAGACCCACGATACCCTGGGCGTAGGAGGTTAATTTTTTGATAAATAAATATAAATAAATAAATCATCCCTCAACCTCTAGACCCACGATACCCTGGGCGTAGGAGGTTAATTTTTTAATAAATAAATAAAAATAAATAAATAATCCCTCAAGCTCTAGACCCACGATACCCTGGGCGTAGGAGGTTAATTTTTTGATAAATAAATATAAATAAGAAAATAATCCTTCAAGCTCTAGACCCACGAAGCCCGGGGCGTCAAAGTTAAATTCATAAATATTATCATGATAAATAAATAAATAATCCCTCAATCTCTAAACTAACAATACCCTACGCGCCGGAGTTAAATTTTTAATTATAATTATTATAAATAAATAAATGATCCCCCAAGCTCTAAACCCACAATACCCTGGGCGTAGGAGGTTAATTTTTTAATATATAAATAAAAATAAAAAAATAACCCCCCAAGCTCTGAACCCACGAAACCCTGAGCGTAGGAGGTTCATTTTTTGATAAATAAATATAAAAAAGAAAATAATCCTTCAAGCTTTAAACCCACGAAGCCCTGGGAGTCAAATTTAAATTCATAAATATTATGATTATAAATAAATAAATAATCCGCCAAGCTCTAAACTCACAATATTCTAAGCGTCAAAGTTAAATTTATAAATAAATTATTATGAATAAATAAATAATCATCCAAGATTAAAACCAACAAAACGTTGGGCGTCCGAGTTCAATTTTTGAATATTATTATTATAAATAAATAAATAATCCCCCAAGCTGAAAACCCACAAAACCCTGGGCATCCGAGTTGAATTTATAAATAAATTATTATGAATAAATAAATAATCCCCCAAGCTCTAAACCCACAATACCCTAAGCGTCCATGTGAATTTTTCAATTATATTTATTACAAATAAATAAACCCCCAAGCTCTAAACCCACAAAACGCTTCGCGACAAAGTTAAATTATTAAATATTATGAATATTTATAAATAAATAATCCCTCAAGCCCTAGACCCAAGATACTCTGGGCGTAGGAGGTTAATTTTTTGATAAATAAATATAAATAAATAAATAATCCCTCAACGTCTAGACCCACGGTACCCTGGGCGTAGGAGGTTAATTTTTTGATAAATAAATAAAAATAAATAAATAATCCCTCAAGCTCTAGACCCACGATACCCTGGGCGTAGGAGGTTAATTTTTTGATAAATAAATATAAATAAGAAAATAATCCTTCAAGCTCTAGACCCATGATACCCTGGGCGTAGGAGGTTAATTTTTTGATAAATAAATATAAATAAGAAAATAATCCTTCAAGCTCTAAACCCACGAAGCCCTGGGCGTCAAAGTTAAATTCATAAATATTATCATGATAAATAAATAAATAATCCCTCAAGCTTTAAACTAACAATACCCTACGCGCCGGAGTTAAATTTTTAATTATAATTATTATAAATAAATAAATGATCCCCCAAGCTCTAAACTCACAATACCCTGGGCGTAGGAGGTTAATTTTTTGATAAATAAATATAAATAAATAAATCATCCCTCAACCTCTAGACCCACGATACCCTGGGCGTAGGAGGTTAATTTTTTGATAAATAAATAAAAATAAATAAATAATCCCTCAAGCTCTAGACCCACGATACCCTGGGCGTAGGAGGTTAATTTTTTGATAAATAAATATAAATAAGAAAATAATCCTTCAAGCTCTAAACCCACGAAGCCCTGGGCGTCAAAGTTAAATTCATAAATATTATCATGATAAATAAATAAATAATCCCTCAAGCTCTAAACTAACAATACCCTACGTGCCGGAGTTAAATTTTTAATTATAATTATTATAAATAAATAAATAATCCCCCAAGCTGAAAACCCACAAAACCCTGGGCATCCAAGTTGAATTTATAAATAAATTATTATGAATAAATAAATAATCCCCCAAGCTCTAAACCCACAATACCCTAAGCGTCCATGTGAAATTTTCATTTATATTTATTACAAATAAATAATCCCCCAAGCTCTAAACCCACAAAACGCTTGGCAACAAAGTTAAATTATTAAATATTATGATTATATATAAATAAATAATCCCTCAAGCCCTAGACCCAAGATACTCTGGGCGTAGGAGGTTAATTTTTTGATAAATAAATATAAATAAATAAATAATCCCTCAAGCTTTAGACCTACTATACCCTGGGCGTAGGAGGTTAATTTTTTAATATATAAATATAAATAGAAAAATAACCCCCCAAGCTCTGAACCCACGAAACCCTGAGCGTCGAAGTTAAATGATTAATTATTATTATTATTATAAAGAAATATACAATCTTACAAGCTCTAAACCCACAATACTCTGGGCATCCGAGTTGAATTTATAAATAAATTATTATAAATAAATAAATAATCCCCAAGCCTAAAACCCACGAAACGGTGGGGTCCAAAGTTAAATTATTAAATATTATGATTATAAATAAATAAATAATCCTTCGAGCTCTAAACCCACGAAGCCCTGGGCGTCAAAGTTAAATTCATAAATATTATGATTATAAATAAATAAATAATCCCCGAACATCTAAACCCACAAAACCCTACGCGTCCAAGTTAAATTTTTAATTATAAGTATTATAAATAAATAAATTATCCCCCAAGCTCTAGACCCACGATACCATTGGCGTAGGAAGTTAATTTTTTGATATATAAATATAAGTAAAAAAATAATCCTTCAAGCTCTAAACCCACGAAGCCCTGGGCGTCAAAGTTAAAATCATAAATATTATGATTATAAATAAATAAATAATCCCCCAAGCTCTAAACCCACTGTTACGTGACAAGGTCCGTAAAATAATAATTAATCATTATTAATTTTATTAATGTTATTTCAATCGTAATTAAGAATTTTTACCAAGAAAGTTCTTCTGAGTCAGCACTCGTTCCCACGAGTCGAGCTGATCGTCATCACCTGAGGAAAAGGTGGGGGACGCAAGCTCGGCTTCGCGAGGAGCGCGTGCAGCAAAAGAGGGCAGTACCGAATTAACTCTAATTAGCATTGTATCGCGCTTTAAAATATTTTTCTTTGTATTCCGAATATTTCTTTATTATATTAATTAAATTTCCACAACTAAAAGCCTTATTAAAGTATAACAAAAAAATATAATTTATAGTGACCGCATTGTAGTGACCAAATAAGTTTAACTAGTGTTGTGCGAACAATATTCTTAAAAGAAGTGAATTAGCGACCGCGAGCAATAAACAATTGTGTATTACGACCAAATCCTGAATAAATCATTACTAGTGAAAATCTGTGTCTTCTGAATTCCTTCTTCACCTAGCCTTGCAGCTGCCAGTCGAGACCGAGTCGTCCAGTCACCAGGAAGCAGAACAAGGTAAATTCTCATATTACTAGACCTAAGTTTTTATATTCTAGTGCCTAACGTCATCATACGAGGGTGGATCGTCTACCCCGGGTTTAATTAAATTTCCCTTTCCCCGGGCTGCTAGAAGTAAAGGGAGGAAGTCGTGTGTCCCGTGACACAGAACTTCACAAATGGTAGCTGGAGCGTAGTTCAGACCACCCGCGAGTAGGACTAGTCTAATTTAGTTAAAATTTTAATTTAAAAAAAAAAAAAAAATATCATAGTTTTAATTTAGCATTGTTTAACTTTAGTTTTTTTTAAAAAAATAAAATTCGCCAAGACTCGTCGCGCACGCAACAGTCTTGTAAGTTAAGGTTATTAAAAATAAGTAATTCATCAATTATTTTTTTTCTTAAATTTAAGTTTAATTATTAAATCCCGATAGAAGTTAGCTTTAACGAAAAAGAAAAGATTTTTTTTTCTTTTCGAAAATTTTTTCCTTTCTTCATAATTTTTTACTAGCTTAAATCGAGAATAGTTTAGGATTAGTGCACAAAAAAATTTTATTAATCAGCGCGAAAGAAAATTTTGCGTCAGAAAAATTCCATTCGAAAAAAAAAAAAAAAAATATATCGAGTTACATCCGGTAGCGAGGAATTTATTTATCGCTGACGCAGAGCATACGCTCTTTGTGTAGGGAAATAGTCGAGTTAAAATAACGACAGAAAAAAAAAAAGAAGAAGAACGCGCTTATTGCAGCGTCACACTTCAAAATTTTTTTTTTGTTGTTAGTCCGCCACCACACCTTACAATTTCGGTTGCTCGGTCGCAGAGCAACAGAAATAGTTCAACAAAGTGACTGACCGGCATCCCGGCAGCACTTGTCGGGTGAAGTAATTTCACCGGCCGGCGCGGCTCTTATTGGACGCGGCGCGAAACAGAGGTGCGGCCTCTGTACCAAGAGTAGGCGGAGCCCCGCCCACCACCTTCTCCCATTGGCTACCGCTAACCAATCGACCAAGCGTGAGCTGCAGCATAAATTAGCGTATTCATGGCCGACTAATTAACGCCTAAGCTAATTTTGACCTAACATTTATTGTTCAAGACAATAATTACCAAATAAAAAAGTTTCTTTTCGTGACTTAGGGATATTATTAATCCATAGATTCATATTTTTAATCCGATAGTTGAGCGAAAAAATTTTTTTTTTACACCTAAATTTGATTTTTTTTTGGAGGCAATTAAATGTAACGAATTAAATACATGTTGAGTATTTTTTCGAGAATAATAGAAGAAAATAGAAAAGTATAAATAAAAATAATAATTTTTTAATTTTTTTGAAGGAACAATTTTTACTTAAAGTATAAATAATTATTAAATTTAAACCTTACATAATTGCTTACAGGCATACAAAATTTTTGTTATTAATTGCATTAATTAAAATTAAATAAATATTTGATTAACATTAAATGAGCACATTGGGCAAATCAAAGAGATTTTTTTTTTACAGTGTGTTTATTCGCAGTTAAAGTACCATCGATAATAATCAGTGAATTTTTTCCTTTTTTTTTGCATTTTTTTCAATCTTTCCAAGTCAATATTTATTAGCAGTGAACACATTTTGAAAAAAAAAAATTTCTTCCACCCAAGTTTAGAAAAAGAAGATTTTTTTTTTGGAAATTTATTAACGTAAATAATCCCTACCGGAAAAATAGACCGTACCAGCAATTGACAATATCTTGTATAAGTAGAAAAGAAAGAAAACAGAAATTTTTATTTATACTGATGACCTAGTGAAATTGCACATGTCAAGCATAAAATCCAGCACTATAATAATTTACGGGCAAGTTCATTCGTCTTTGTCGATAACTTTAAAAAGGTTGTTTCAAAAACATCCAATTAAAGTAGTGTCCGATTTTTATTACTTAGACGATTTGCTAGTTTGGGGGCGTTAAATATTAACGGTCATCTACGCTAAGGTTCCTCGAACCGAATAACGATAGACCTCTCGGCGACTGCCCTCGTGCGAAGACTGGGAACACTTATAAAATATTGCATGCCATAGTTTATTAATATTATTCAAAATAATTATTCCTAAGACCAAAATTTCCCTGACCAAAGTCCACCGTGGCTGGCCAATTCCTCCGCCTCTGACCTAATTACGACCAAAAGAGAGAACCCTCGTATTCGTGGACCTAATAGCCTATCGCAAGATAAGCTTGACCAAAAATTGCGATCGACCAATAAAATTTTTCTGAAAAAAAAAAAAAATAATACCCTCTCTCCAGACGCCCCATTTAATTTGATCAAACAAGACCACGCTGATTCCCGGTGAATCCTGCAAACAAACCCATTGACAGTGGATTGGCAGTTAG
This sequence comes from Encarsia formosa, assembly GCA_038277355.1. Taxonomy (NCBI): domain Eukaryota; kingdom Metazoa; phylum Arthropoda; class Insecta; order Hymenoptera; family Aphelinidae; genus Encarsia; species Encarsia formosa. Next base: position 64,493,320 of record CM076186.1, on the reverse strand, counting down.
GCTGGTGCCAGTTAAACTCCGGCGAAATGGTGAATGAAGCCAATACAGACGCGCCTGTGCAGGGCAATTTAACGCAAGCGATGAGCACTACACTCAGTGCACTCGCGAACAGCCTATGCCTACAGAATGCCATCGCGGGTCTGAGCACTTACGATGGAAGCAACATACCACTTAAGGACTTTTTGCAAGATGTTAGAAATGGAGAAGAAAGTGTCTCCGCTGAACAAAAGGATGGCTACAAACGGGCAGTACTGAGCAAGTTGAGGGGTGCAGCTAAAGATTGCACGTGGGGCCAAAACTTCGATAACCTTGAAGCCCTATGTAGTCATCTTAAGAAGAGGTTTGCCCCAGGGAAAGGATTTGCTTACTACAACAATAAGCTTCATACCTTGCAGATGAGACAAGGTGACACAGTGGGAGGATTTAAAGATCAAATTAATATCCTCATTAGATGTGCACGCACCGCCTTAAAAGAAGAAAAAGCCGGGGAATTTCATGAGAAAATGATGGTTCCCCTACTTGAAGCAGCCGTAGACGTTTTTATCAAAGGCCTTCCAGCAAGTCTTAGTCAGTGGGTAGATGCTACTAAACCAGACTCCCTGGAAAAGGCATATGAGGAAGCGGTAAGGCTTGAATCCCGAATGGATGCGCGCATCATTCCGGATGCCCGCCAACGCTCGAATTATCGTCTCCCTGATAACAGGAAACCTGACGACCGAGCAGCCTACGTAGGTTGGATTCAAGAGGGGGATGAATCGAACGAATGGTATCCATGGCCTGGAACGGGTGAACAAATGGACCAAGGGGAGCAGTGGCAAGAACTGGTCCCTTACATGGGCGAACAACCTAGCGAGGTATACTATCAACAGGTACCCCAGACCTACCAAAACCAGCAATCAGGGTATGCGAATACAAAACCCACGCAACCCCAAATGCAGATGCCAACACCCCCGCAGCGACCACCCTATCCTAGAGCGCCAAACCCAAACATGGCTCCACAAGGATATTGGGCACCTCCACAAGGTTATTGGCCGCCACCACCACAGGGCTACAACCCTTATTATGGAGTTCCCAGACCAACCTTCCGACCAGTGGCACCACCAAGGCCTAGAACTTGGGATCCAGACAGAAGTCAGAACAATAAGGCACCAAATTATCAGTACCCGAGATACGGACCACCACAAGGACCACGGATGAATATGCCAGCAAACCCTCCCAGAGCAGTAGGACCACCGCAAATGGCCACCAATCCTGCCATGCCCCCGGCGCAATGCCAGCATGTAGCTATGGAGGATATGAATTTACGGCCCACTCCGCAGTACCAACATCCTTTAAACTGGATGGAGGCCCGCCCAGTCATGGTGGCGGGCCAGCCTCAAGGGACACCCGTACCAATGATAAACCAACCCGTAACGAGCCAAGCAGCTCAAACGATGCAGATTCAGACGGCAGGAACGCCGCGATCAACTTTGCTGTCTGCGCGTACTCTGCAGAACTCGCAATAGACCCAGACCCAGGTACACACATCAGGGTGTATCTCCCGCACGAGCAACGACACCTTGTGCTTATGTTAGACACTGGCTCAGCAGTCAACCTAATCAAACTTCAAGCCTTGCACCCAGATGCCCAAGTGGAGACCGCAGTCGTGATACCCCTTGTAGGGATCGCGGCACAAGAAGTAATGACCCTGGGCATTACTTGGGTACCCATAGGGGACCAAAGTGTACTTTTCCACGTGGTTCCCGACCAATTCCCAATACGTTATGACGGAATACTAGGGCGAGTATTTCTGAAGCAGAATGAAGCTGTCATATCATATTATAAGAATAAAATTATGATCAGTGGAGACCTAATGAACCCCATTCCCTTTTTGGATTCTGAAGGGTATGAAGTAGTTGACCAAGAGCGTGGACTCGAACCCCGAGCACCAGTGCAAGAAGAAGTTCATGCGGTTAAGGTCGAAAACAGGCCGCCGATAGAAGTGAAATTAAAGAAACCGTTGGAACCGGTTGAACCAATAAACGACCCTGAACCTGCCCCCGCGGGGAAGACCGAAACCAATAACGCCTCATGGACCTTAAAGAAACGGTGTCGACAGGTTATTAGTGTTAACTTAATTAATCCCAACATGAAAACCGGATACCTGCCTATAATTAGCAAGACCCCTGGAGTGTTCATCGGAAATGCTCTTGTTACCAGTGAAAATGGAAGCTGCAAGGTTTTAGCAGTAAATACGAATGAAGAAGATGTAGTAATAGAAATTAACCCTCAGGAATTGATTCCTTGCGAATATGACGCGCCGCCTTTTGATCCTGATTCCGACACAGAACCGGAATGTGAAGAGATAACGGATGAAAAGGAAAGAGTGCATCGTGTTCTAGAGCTGTTGGACACCGAGGAGTTAAATCAGGAGGAGAAGGACCAAGTTAACCAAATAGTTCGAGATTATCACGACGTATTTCTTCTCCCAGGAGATAAATTGTCATGCACCGACATGGTGGAGCATGAAATTCCGACCGAAGACAACGTCCCCGTTCACACCAAGCAATACCGACATCCCCCTGTACATAAACAGGCAATGTTGGAAGATATCGAAAAGAAACTTCATGACGACATTATCGAACCCTCTACGAGTCCCTACCAAAGTCCGGTTTGGATTTTGCCCAAGAAAAAAGACAGTCAGGGCAGACCCCGTTGGAGGATGGTGGTAGACTTCAGATCCTTGAATTCCAAAACGATAGGGGACTCGTATCCTCTCCCGTGCATTTCGGACATCCTGGACCAATTAGGAGACTCGGTATACTTCTCCACGTTCGATTTAGCCAGTGGATTTCATCAGATCCCCATGAAATTGAGTGATAGACCCAAGACCGCGTTTTCAACAATCACAGGACATTGGCAATTCAAGAAAATGCCCATGGGACTCAAGAATGCACCTGCCACGTTCCAACGTCTTATGGATCGAATACTGTTAGGTCTTCAGAACGTCGAAATGCTCGTATATTTAGACGACATCATAATCTACGCCAGCGATCTTATAGACCACTTGCGAAAAGTACACCTACTACTCGGTCGCCTTAGGCAAGCAAAACTCGTCCTACAGCCGGATAAAGTGCTGTTCCTTAGACGAGAAGTCGCATTTCTGGGGCATATAGTGTCTGAGAAGGGATGCGAGCCCAACCCCGACAAAATCATTGCGATGCAAAACTACCCCCGGCCCCGCAATGTTACACACATACGTTCATTCACTGCTCTAGCCGGGTACTACAGGAGGTTTATAAAAGATTTCAGCAAAATTGCAAAACCTCTTTATGACCTTACAAAAGAAGATACTAAATTTGAGTGGACCGAAGCCCAAGAAGAAAGCTTTAAAACATTGAAGAAAAGGCTCTGCGAGGCCCCCATATTACAATTTCCCGACTTCAATAAAAAAATTTACGCTCACAACGGATGCTTGTGACTATGCTGTTGGAGCGGTACTTAGCCAAGAGAAGGATGGGTTCGATCATCCGGTTGCGTACCTATCCCGAAGTCTTACGGGGGCCGAACTTAATTATAGCACCACAGAAAAGGAATGCGTTGCTGTATTACACGCATTCCGCAAGTTTAGAACCTATTTGCTGGGAAAACGCTTCCTGCTCATAAGCGACCACGAACCCTTGAGCTGGATGCATAATCAAAAGGACCCTGGCAAAAGGATGCTGCGTTGGATGTTGAAATTCACCGACTATGAGTACGATTTCAAGTATAAGCCGGGTAAACTCAATAGCAATGCCGATGCCCTCTCCAGGAACCCTTCGGACCGACCATTGCCAGAGGATGAGATTAACACCACTTTGCCAATGCTACGAGTACTAGTGATTGAAGGAAAAGAGGAAAGAAAATCTAAAAAGAATAACTTCGAAGGGAAAAGGATGCCTACGGGACGTATGGTCAACAACCCTGTTCCCAGCACCTCAGGAACAAAGACAAAACAGACGGCTGGAAATGAACCACTGAAAGGAATACCAAATTCCTCCTGTTCACTTCCACCCGCACAAAGGGTGCGAGCCAAATCGGTGGATGAAGAAGTAAAACCGCGTCGTGGAAGACCCCCAGGAGCCAAATCTAATAAGACTCCGCCAACGCTGGACCATAGCGGCGTAGCCCAGCGCACACGATCCAAGAATCCCTTGACTCACACAAGGGCCACGTCACTTCCACCCCCACCGAAATTAATACCGATACCTCAGCATTTGAGAGACTGTCTCAGCCCCAAGAGAGGTGAAGAACCGAAACGACAACAGGAACATCAAAAGGTAACAAGGCAGTCAAATGATGAGGATTCTACCTCTAGCGATAAAACAGCAAGCAGCTCCAGTAATGAAAGCCCATCCGAAAAAAAAGACCTATTGTTGATTTAAAAAACAGTGGACTGCGAGATGAAACCACGGAAGACTCTTTTTCGGAAGAAGACGAATCCCAACCTGACCGGAACCCACGTACCGAAGCCGGCGATACGGACGTCAGTGCGGTTACTCCTACCGAAACAGAATCCATCGACCTGTCGGATACGGTGGAGGAGATTTTTGAAGATTCTCGAGCCTCAATCAGTCTACAAGACCTACAAGCTAGTAGTGACAAACTGAACCAGAGCCTGTTGGACCACTATGAGCGTACTAACAATTGGTATGGATTGGCCAGCCCCGAGGATGGCCAATGGCCAAGGCACTTCTCGGACGGCGACGAGAAGACAGGACCCGATAAAACCAAGGACATAACCCATTTTTCAGAAGGGGAAGAAGTTAGCGAAGAACTTCAAGATGAACTAAACCAAGCAGACCCCTATGATGACAACACCCTCGATGATAGCATCATGAGCGAACGCGTACAACGCCTGATAGCCAAAGCACGGGCTAGTACGGATAGTGAGTTAGACCGGCGAGCTTCAGCGCCTTCTGGGACCGACTCGGACGACGAATCCGGAGAAGAAGAAGATGAAGAAACAAAAACCAAAGAAACCTCTGCAAAATGGCCCCGACAAACAGGAGTATCCGTCAGTGCCGGATACAAACCAGAAACTCCGAAAGGTAGTAGTACGCCTCAGCATGCGGCATCCAAAGTGCGGTGGTCAAAACCGCCGGAACTCGAGATGATACGAGAAGATCACCAAGACTCCCCGGTGGAGTTAGAATTCAGCCAGCCAGCTCAAATAAGTCTTCCTTTCTTCTTACCGGAATTTACATGGGCACCGAGAGAGCCCCTGGACCATAGCAGGTGTTGGGACCCCGATAAACAAGAGTCCGTAGCAGTAAACAGCGAACTCCCATCGGTGAGAAGCCAACAAGGAGAGAAAGGTAAATTTATAAGGAGTAGAAATTGTCTGACTTACAAAAGAGACAACCTTGTCCATTTCCTGTCAAAAGATTGCATTCCAAATGGACCTGTCAGCAGATTGCTAATAGACCTAGAAGCCATAAATCAAACAGCTCTCAGACAAAAACGCCCCCGAAAGGGACAGATTATGATCACACCGTACAAAAATCATAATGTTTTGTCCCTAATAGTGAAGAACCACTATTACGATCCAATAGAAGTGAACACCATCAAGAAGTGTTTAGAAGGTCTTGAAAGCGTCCTATGTAAACGGAACCTCAACAGTTTTCGCATAGCCCGTAAGGGTGACCTAGCGGACCAGCTGGAACCAGGTTTGTTGGAAGAGCTTCTGCAAGAAATTTTTGGGAAAAGTCCTGTGGATGTAACCCTTTGCTTCGGCACGGTGGTAATGCCTGACCCCGATCAACGCGCCGAAATTATCAAATTGTTACATAACAGCCTTTCCGGAGGACATAAAGGAATTAACCAAACGTACCAGAAAATTCGTGAAAGGTACTATTGGAAAGGCATGCGAAATGACGTACTCGATTATATCCGTCGATGTGGGACTTGTCGGGAAATGAAGATCAATCGATGTAAAACCAGAGAAGAATTAATACTCACTGACACTCCAATAGAAGCATTCGACAAAGTATCTATCGACACCGTCGGAAAATTAAGAACAACCCCGTCAGGTAACCAGCATGTTCTTACGATGCAGTGCAATCTTACAAAATATGTGATTGCGATACCTATTCCTGACTTAAGAGCTAGCACGATAGCAGATGCTTTAGTGAAGAACCTAATATGTCAGTTCGGAGCCCCGAGAGCTCTCCTGTCAGACCGAGGGAAAAGTTTCCTCTCCACACTCATTGATGAACTTCTAAAGCTATTTAAAGTCCATCGACTCACTACTTCCGGTTATAGGCCGCAAACAAACGGAAGCCTGGAAAGATCACATGCCCCACTCATGGATTTTGTTCGATCATATTCAGAAAAATACTACGATTGGGACCGACTCATTCCCTTCGCAACTTTCACCTACAACACGAGTGTGCACTCTGCCACAAACTTCACACCTTTCGAATTGGTGTACGGAAAGGTTGCCCGATTCCCAATTAAGATTCCGAATGAGGAGAAATTGCGGACCTATAACCTCTATCTACGCGATCTGATCGTCCGACTAGACGAAATGAAAGTGATCGCTGGAGAGAGAGAGATCACGACAAAGAAAAAGACCAAAGCTCGCTATGACCAAAATACCAAAAAGTTCTGTGGCAGACCAGAAGGGTACGCCTGGGTTTTGTCCGAACCACGTATCTCGAAGTTCGACAGTTATTATAAAAAACCATTGAAAATTGTCGAGATCGTGGGAAAGAACAATGTGATTCTCGAACTCCCGAATGGGAAAAGAATTCGGAAACACATGGATAAACTCATAGGAGTCCTATCTGGCCCCGAAAGACCTGACCAAAGCAACTAATTTTTTTTATATGATTACAGATGTTAACCTATCTCTTGCTTATCTTTGTGGGAAAATCCTTAAGTACGGGAGAAATGACCTATAACCTTACAACATTCCAAAGCAACCCAGGCCTCTACTACGAGAAAGTAGGGGTAGTCCATCTTAGAAGAGCAGACTGGAAGGTGATCGTCTCCGTAGAGACCGACCAAATACTTCTAACTCATGAAGTGAAAGATCGAATAGACGCACTCTCCATAAGGTGTCGAAAAAACGACGAACTTTGTGAAGAGTTCGTAGACCTAAATTTTCTGACCGTTACCTACAAAACTCTACAAGAGTTAGACCGAGAAATCAAAGACCGAATAGAGGATTTAAAAATTGAAGAAACGACAAAATCAGGAAACCAATCAAGAAAAGGACGTGTCCCGCGAATGGCCCCGTTTGGGATTGTGGGCTCCGTAGGCGAGAGCTTGTTTGGATTAGCTACCGTAGACGGAATAGAAAGAGCCCATCGCGAAATCGACCGAATGCAACAGAACCAGAAACAATTACTCAGTCTACAGAAAGAACAAGTCCATATTGTAACTGGTGCTCTGACAGAACTCCACAATGAGACCATGATGCAAAAGCAGAAAATCAACAAAATGGAAACAATGTTATCGCAATTGCAGTCATCACCAGACCTCCAGAAGCTGTACGTGCAATATCAATATTTATGCCGTCAACTAAATCAATTAATAGAAATGCGCAAAGGACTGTTAAGAATCATTGCCATGGGACAGAAAAACGAACTCGCCCCTGGACTAATATCCAATGACTTCCTAATCCAAATTCGGAATGAAATAGGACAAGCCACCAAAAACCTTGTCCTCCCAATCCCAGAAAAACATTGGCGGATAGACGAAGTAGCAAAGATATCAAAGGTAGATTTAGTTCATCACCGAAGCCGGCTGCTAGTGTATTTCCACTTACCATTAGTAGACCATACCAACTATGAACTGCATCGAATGCACTCGCTTGGAGTTCCCCAATCCCTCAGTACGGGAGTCAATGGAACCGCCTACGTCGAGCCCTCTCATGAGTTCATTGGGGTAAGCGAAGATCAACTCCAATACTTTAAATTTGGCCAAACGGACTTCAAGGAATGTCTAAACTTAGCCTACGGGTACCTATGCGATGCAAAATTGGGAATTTGGAAAAGTTCTTACGCACCAAACTGTGAAATAACCCTATTTCTAAGGCCATCATTGGAAGCGCTTAAATTATGCGATTTAAGGTTCCATCCACAAGTTCTAGATCAATGGAGTTACCTAAAGGCTACCGGATCGTGGCTGTTCTCGTTAGCCCATGAAGAAACCCTGCAAATTCTATGCCCCCATAACACAACGATGCTCAACGTTAAAGGGCTGGGAATCCTACGAATGGCACACCAATGTGTGGGAACCTCAATAGGGATCACATTACCAAACCCGGAAATTCACGTGCAAAAAGGAGAATACCTCTACAGACCCAAAATAAACCTCACCTTATTACAACTGTACCCTGAACTGTCTGATAAGGCTCAAAATCTTCCAAGAGTCAACTGGAACAAAGGGGGTGCCCTAAGCGATAACTGGCAAACTCGACATGGGTTGCCCTTGCAAGAATTATTAACCCAACTTAAAACGTTGGAACAGAGACAAAACGACCAAACCGTCAACACAGGACTAAACCTAGGTGGATTGCTAGTACAGATGTTAGTAATCCTAGTAATCGGGTTGATTATATATATACGAGTATTAAAACCACGGATGACACCTCCGACGAGCCCTGGACCGTCACAACCCCAGGTTGTAGGAAATCTCGAGAGCACAGGGGAAGAGCGGATACCCTGTATCACACCACCCAAGGCAAACAGTACAATCCAAGAGCCCGTGGCCGATTCCTAGATCCTACAACCTCATCCCAACCTTAAATGTGATAGAATGTATACTACCAATGACCAATGTCCAAATGTAACCCTATCCTTATTTATTACAGAACGATGGATAGAAAGAACGAAGATTCCGTCCACCAATTGTTGAAGGAGAAACCGGGCCAAGACCCATCCACCATACGAGTAAAACATCCTCGAGAAGTAGAATTGTGGGAGGTACTACGGGGATTAGGTCGTTACGGACCAATCGTAGGTGGATATTTAGAAACCACCAATTCCACGGAAAACGTAAGTCGAATAACATTTCAAAAAGTGCGTGATGCAGACCGAATTCGACACAACCATAAAAGACATAATGAAAACAAAGCTAAGAGGCAGCATAACGATACGGCCTCCCCACCAAAACAGCCCACGAAATCAGTTCAATCAGTCATACGAAAGGCCCAAGTCACCGGTCAAAAGGAAGGGCGGCAAGAAAGACCGAAGACACCTAACGTCGACCACTACGGAAAACCACTCTATAAAAGACCGCAAGAAGTGCCCCACCTCTGGAGCGAACAGCTGCCAGAACCAGAAGTAACCACCATAAATAATACCGGTGCGAAAGATAACATCGATTACAATAGGCTCTTCTGTATGTTGCCGGAAGAAATACCGATTGAATATCGAGACGAGTTATTTTTCAAGGAATTCGCGCAATTCGGACCATTGGAGTACTACCAAACAATCCACGACCGTCAAGGGCGACTGAAATGGGGATACGTACGTTACCTAGATCAGATCGACGCAGAACGGGCCGTTCACCAAAGTCAAAAACAGTATAAAGCGAGATACGCGACATTTCACTTTAAGTCAAGTAGAAACACGAAAATGATACAACACAGCTGCGGGCGTTGGATCGGATCCCGCACTCATAAATATCACGACCAAATATGTACAAGACAAAATGCATATCTGTCTCAAATTATCCGTGGGCAAAACTACCCGCCACCAATGATGGAAGAGACGAGAGACCTACTTGACCTCGACTTCGAAGAAGACGTGGCATACATAACATACTCGCCTACCGGAGTAAATCCGAGGACAACCGACCAAATAGCCAATAATGGGCTGAAAATCCTTACACCAAGCTTGGGTCAGCGAATCAATGACAACGCTAATGACCTGCAAAAAACAATAACCGAAAGCGATGCCGCTTTACCAAATATGACCGAGACCAAATACCCCCAGGAACCTGGAACATCCTGCTCAGGGGTCAATACCGAATCCAGCATCGACGACCGAAGAATAATACCAATGGAGATAGAACCCTTAGAGACTCTAGTGTAAAAGTGATAACCGAGCAGACTGTAAAATCTTGTATGAAATGTTAATGGAATGAATAAATGTATGCAAGAATGAATGTGCGAGTAATGGAGAGACATACTATTAAATTCAAGTAAAAATGAATGTGATACGAATTGATATGATTAATTACGTATGAATGAAACCACATGTAGGAATGTTTGCATGCGAATGAAAGAATGCGACGGGACCGATTATAAATAAACCCCGCGAACCCCATTTAACCTCACTAATAACCGTTAATGACCAAAACACGAACGAGAGCAGAATTTCAACGAAGAGCATTAACATAAATAACTTTGAAACAAAAACACTGGAACCATCATTACTAAAACTTGACTTCAACAAAGAGGCCCGATTGAATGGACAAGACTAAAACAGCTACAATCAAAGAAATTCCAATGTAAAGCAGAATCTTCAAACACGGGTAACTCTGTCGAACCTACGCCAACCATAAGTAAACCTACATAAATACGCTGCTCAACCTCGACCCAATACAGATGAATCAATTGGCCGAACACATCTTACAAATGTTGAATCAACAACCTACTGAACAACCCCTAATAAAAGGGAACGAAACAGAAAATGTGATGCCAAACGTAGTGACCTTACCCATATTGACCGAGACCGAATATTCTACAAAATCTGAAGAAAAAATTACAAGGGTTAAAAGACAACGCGGAAGAACTGGAAGAAGGCGAAATTCAGGCGGAAATGGAAACCCTAGGGACTTTAGTGTAACTGAAATGAAAAGAAAAATATAACGAAGTGTAGAGTGAAAAAATGTTGACATAGTGTGCTAATCTAGTATGTTTGAATGAATGAACAGGGAACGAATAAAAACAGAATGAATGAAGTTAAAATGGCGCTACCTAATATTTATATTTTTTATTTTACTATTGGTAATAAGGCTACCTAAGTATATTGTTCATTGACCCTAAATCCTACCAAAACCATTTCACTCCCTAAATCTTCTGTTGACTACTAACCAATGCAAAGAGCAGGGAACGTCTATTTTTTTTTCCTCTCTTTCTTTATGTCGGCGAGAATAAGAAAATTTTTTGTCTAAAGACCACTGAACGGTCATTTTGAAAAAAAAAAAAATCATTAGCAAATTATATTTGTCATATATCAAATTCTCAATGGAACAACTTGACAATAGGCACTCAAAACCGCAACTTGCGACTCATCGTAGCCCTAATCACTGGTAAACATTACCGGTGGTTAAGGTGCGAGTGGATTGCATGGAACTCATCGTAGCCCTAGTCACTGGTATACATTACCGGCGGGTAAGGTGCGAGTGAGTTGCATGGAGACTTGAAGTAGCCATATCCATTGAATGATTCCAAAAAAAAAAAAAAAAAAAAAAAAAAAAAAAAAAAAAAAAAAAAAAAAAAAAAAAGACCGATTATGAAAAGATGGAAAAAAGGCGAACCCTAAGAACATCTCTTATAGAACAAAAGAAAATCTAACCTGATCCGTATATCAACCGTTATACCTACCTTATACCTAAGTCCACCAGGGACGGTGAACAATTTAAGAGGGGGATCCTGTTACGTGACAAGGTCCGTAAAATAATAATTAATCATTATTAATTTTATTAATGTTATTTCAATCGTAATTAAGAATTTTTACCAAGAAAGTTCTTCTGAGTCAGCACTCGTTCCCACGAGTCGAGCTGATCGTCATCACCTGAGGAAAAGGTGGGGGACGCAAGCTCGGCTTCGCGAGGAGCGCGTGCAGCAAAAGAGGGCAGTACCGAATTAACTCTAATTAGCATTGTATCGCGCCTTAAAATATTTTTCTTTGTATTCCGAATATTTCTTTATTATATTAATTAAATTTCCACAACTAAAAGCCTTATTAAAGTATAACAAAAAAATATAATTTATAGTGACCGCATTGTAGTGACCAAATAAGTTTAACTAGTGTTGCGCGAACAATATTCTTAAAAGAAGTGAATTAGCGACCGCGAGCAATAAACAATTGTGTATTACGACCAAATCCTGAATAAATCATTACTAGTGAAAATCTGTGTCTTCTGAATTCCTTCTTCACCTAGCCTTGCAGCTGCCAGTCGAGACCGAGTCGTCCAGTCACCAGGAAGCAGAACAAGGTAAATTCTCATATTACTAGACCTAAGTTTTTATATTCTAGTGCCTAACGTCATCATACGAGGGTGGATCGTCTACCCCGGGTTTAATTAAATTTCCCTTTCCCCGGGCTGCTAGAAGTAAAGGGAGGAAGTCGTGTGTCCCGTGACACAGAACTTCACACCCACAATACCCTACGCGTCCAAGTTCAATTTTTAAATATTATTATTAAAAATAAATAAATGATCCTCCAAGCTCTAAACCCACCATACCCTGGGCATAAGAGGTTAATTTTTTAATATATAAATATAAATAAAAAAATAACCCCCCAAGCTCTAAACCCACGAAACCCGGAGCGTCAAAGTTAAATTCTTAAATATTATGATTATAAATAAATAAATAATCTCACAGCATCTAAACCCACAATACTCTGGGCATCTAAGTTGAATTTTTAATTATATTTATTACAAATAAATAATCCCCCAAGCTCTAAACCCACAAAACGCTTGGCGACAAGGTAAAATTATTAAATATTATGATTATATATAAATAAATAATCCCTCAAGCCCTAGACCCAAGATACCCTGGGCGTAGGAGGTTAATTTTTTGATAAATAAATATAAATAAATAAATAATCCCTCAACCTCTAGACCCACGAAACCCTGAGCGTAGGAGGTTAATTTTTTGATAAATAAATATATATTAGAAAATAATCCTTCAAGCTCTAAACCCACGAAGCCCTGGGCGTCAAAGTTAAATTCATAAATATTATCATGATAAATAAATAAATAATCCCTCAAGCTCTAAACTAACAATACCCTACGCGCCGGAGTTAAATTTTTAATTATAATTATTATAAATAAATAAATGATCCCCCAAGCTCTAAACCCACAATACCCTGGGCGTAGGAGGTTAATTTTTTGATAAATAAATATAAATAAATAAATCATCCCTCAACCTCTAGACCCACGATACCCTGGGCGTAGGAGGTTAATTTTTTGATAAATAAATAAAAATAAATAAATAATCCCTCAAGCTCTAGACCCACGATACCCTGGGCGTAGGAGGTTAATTTTTTGATAAATAAATATAAATAAGAAAATAATCCTTCAAGCTCTAAACCCACGAAGCCCTGGGCGTCAAAGTTAAATTCATAAATATTGTCATGATAAATAAATAAATAATCCTTCAAGCTCTAAACTAACAATACCCTACGCGCCGGAGTTAAATTTTTAATTATAATTATTATAAATAAATAAATGATCCCCCAAGCTCTAAACCCACAATACCCTGGGCGTAGGAGGTTAATTTTATAATATATAAATAAAAATAAAAAAATAACCCCCCAAGCTCTGAACCCACGAAACCCTGAGCGTAGGAGGTTCATTTTTTGATAAATAAATATAAAAAAGAAAATAATCCTTCAAGCTCTAAACCCACGAAGCCCTGGGAGTCAAATTTAAATTCATAAATATTATGATTATATGTTAAATCCCCTTATTTATCCCAAAATTTAAATTATTATAATATTTAACTTGTTTCACCTTGTCAACTTATTTGAATTTTGGGATTGGTTAAACGTGACCGTATGCCCTGGAAGATGGACATAAAATTGTCCTGATCAAGGTCAATGCTTAGTCCTTATCAACCGGGCTGTGAGTTTGCGAGACTCACTATGGTTCACGCAAGGACTTTGGGTATTGGGAGAAATAGTTAGCTGACGTGACAAGTATAAAATAGATAAAAAAAAAACTATATTCCCAATAATAGGCCTTCCACCTATACGCTAATAACAGCTTAATAGTTGTAACAGAGTACTCAAATTTATGTGAGGCGTGAGAATACCTGACCCACGTACTGTGAAATACATCTAGGTACAATCTTGCAAAAAAAAAATGTTAAGTGTGTATGATTCAGAAATAACTCATGGAATTAAGTAAGCACATATATTCAGTTTATTTCTGTCAGACGCACTGCTACAAACTAAGTTCCTATCATTAGTAGGTAAACAAAAGAACTTAAGTTTAATATTTAAGAATGATCAAATATATTTATAATGTGTTTGGATCTCCTGACTGATCCCTATCAAATTCTCGTTACAGAAGAAAATTTTATTTCCACTTTAATTACGTTATTTCATAAACTTTAATTGAACTGTAAGATTAATCTCAAAGCCTTATTTAAAAAAAAATTTTTATGAATAATAATAGAATTTTGAATAGCAATGCTCAAAAAAAAATGAATAAAAGAATACATGTATTGACTAAATATTATGTTCCCTGCAGTGCGCCCACAGTAATAAAAAAATTTTTTTGAAAATACAATTAATAAATTATTCACCAAGTCGCGCAAAAGTTTCTGTGACTTTGGTAACAAGCTGCGGAGACAGGCGAGCTGACATCTGTAATACAATATACCCGAAAATTATTTGTTTGTCAATACGAACTTAAGTACAAATGACAATTATTATATTCCGTGTTATGGATTTGTTTTGATTTTCAATCTGACTTATATATAATTTATTTGTGAAATCATTATAACGATTTGTACAGGAGTTTTTTTTTTTTTTTTTTTAAACGCGTTTATTTAAAGTTAGAATAAATATTAGTACCACGGAAAAAATTTATAAGCATGTGAAGATTAGCAATGATAAAATAAAATATTCTTACTCAAATACCTTAAAACCTAGAGTGAAAAGGTGGTTGCAAAAAAAAACAGTGAGTGCCCCAAAGTTTGACGGTGCAGACAGGCAGCTTCAAAAAAAAAACAGCAAGCTATATGCGTGTGAACGTATGTGTGTGACCAAAGTTCTCCAGTTTGTAGGAGTCCCTCGTGATCCGGAATTGACAGTACTCGTACTTGGATACTCGCTCTTAACCACTATATCTTTATGCGTGATTATGGAAACTAATAAAAGACAAAATGCGCATTACAAAATTCCACACTGGCTATTTATATTACAGCCTTGGTACGTAGAAATCTTACAATTCTGATCCGTTTAACGCTAAGGATCTTGTGTTTTACCAAAGTGACAAAACTCAGAAGAATTTCTTTTATTTACGTGATAACCGTATTCAGCTATTCGTAATAAAACCTTTTGATCTATATTGGAGATCACTAACCAGGTTTTATTAAGAAATCCTATTCTTTCATGTAATTATCGTGAGATAAGTGAAAATTGTTATTACAAAAGAAAATTAAAGATACTCAATTATGACGAGATCAAGCGTGCACCGGAGACAGTTAATATTTTATTATCTATATTGTTAAACTAACTACAGTTATTTCGAAGGATCAGAATTAATAAAATTTCTTGTACCTACGTTACTGCAATAGTTTGACGGTTCTCCACTGCGTTGTGCTCGAATCTTCCTTTTAATAATCGAGTTTAAATTTTTTACTTTTGTAAATTTTATTCCGCTTTACCTTTGAATCGGTACGATTCTTTTTAAATTACTTTCAAAAGATTTAAGATATTTTGTCTTTTTTTTTTTTTTTCTATCTAACAATTTTATTAAATTTTATGATTCTTTTCGCGACGCGAGTTTATCAAACAAAATTTTAATTATTAGATGTTTACTAGTTGAGAGCAGGAAAAGAAGAGAGCGAGCCGTCGTCACCTTGTTGGCTCGAGCTCCTCGTGCTCCGCGCCGAACATAGCGCGTGTGGAAGGGGAAATCGACGCGACCCTTCATGTGCAAAATATATCAACTTGCGCGATCATTTAAAATTTTTAAAATAAAATAAATCAAAATTTTAAGCATAACCTTACGGACCTTACTAGACCATAACAATGTCCCCCTCTTCTAAGGATCTGAGCTTATTCTCTGTGTAGCTAATAAATCAAGCCTTAGAAGAACAGCACACTTTATTTTAATAAAACAAACTATATATATAAAGAAAAACATATGACTTATATTCTAAAAAAAAAAATATTTACTAAATTTCTTACAACTATTAAAATGTCTATTAAACCTTGTTGTCGGTAGCATTTGACTCACAATCTGACGCGTAGTCACAAACCATTGCTTCGAATAACTCGGTACGCTGTTCCTCTCGCTGTTGTTCCTGATGAATCGTATCGACCATGTCCTTTGGAACTTGGCACGTTCGAGGTATTGCGCCACCACACCGGTGATTTCTCACCTCTCGTAATTTTTCCAAGAGTTTCTCCGTTCTAACGATTTTATCTTGCAATTCGTAGATAGGCATGTCGTAATACGCCCGCATATTTTTTGCTTGCCGACGTCGTTGGTTTCTGATGCACTTACGCCTTTGCTTGTCTAAAGTAAGGCCTAAGTGTGGATGTATGAAAAGTGCCTTTCATTATCCGCTTTCTAACCGGATCAAATAAAGTGTAAGTGCATCCATACGACTCACTCTGCACTACGTACGGACCTTGGTAAATCTCAAGAAGTTTATAGATGATCGAATTGTAAGCTTGCGAGATATTGAGAGCTTTAAGCAAAACTTCCTCCCCCACCTTATATACAATTGGTTCGCGGGATTCTGAGATTTTCCTTACTCTTTTCTCCCCATCATGCAGCAATTTTTGATACACTCTCAAAATTAAATCATCATCTTCAACTTTATCGTTTGACTGACCCACGCCCCACTTATGCCAAAATCGTTCTGGTTTCTTACCAAAATGTAGTTCCAGTGGTGTGCACCCCGTTGAGGTATGTATCGTTTCATTATATATCCTTTCAGCCAGAGACAAAAATTTTGCCCAACCCTTATGATTATGGCTCGTGAATGTGCGAAGCATCCGACCTAATTCGCGATTGGT
Source organism: Encarsia formosa (assembly GCA_038277355.1). Taxonomy (NCBI): domain Eukaryota; kingdom Metazoa; phylum Arthropoda; class Insecta; order Hymenoptera; family Aphelinidae; genus Encarsia; species Encarsia formosa. The sequence goes on along the minus strand of CM076186.1, from coordinate 64,476,359 downwards.
GCGTTCAACTACATTTGATTGTGGGTGTCTTACTGAAGAGAAAACGGGTTTAATACCCAGTTCTTCCAACGTGGCCGCCCACCGTTTGGCCGTAAACTGTGCTCCCCGATCAGATTGTAGCGCCTCCATTTTACCCATTTTCGGAATATAATCATTCGTTAATTTATTAATAACCGTATGGGTGTTTGCCTTCTTTATTGCATAAAATTTAATAAATTTCGAAAATACGTCGACCAACGAAAAAACATACTGAACACCCCCTCGCGATATTGGTAGGGGCCCAAAAAAATCAATCGAAACTAATTGTCGCGGTCCCTTCGGCACAATGCAATGTGTGACGCCCATCGTGGATTTTGTATAAAATTTATTCCTTTGGCAGGAATCACAAGATCGCGCAATCTCGCGGGATATACTTTTTGCCTTATGACCATAAAAATCTTCAAAAAATATATTTAAAATTTTGTAACCTCCCACATGACCGTACATTTCATGTATATCTCGCAGAACCAGTCTCGTTAACCACTCCGGCAGAAATATTCGGTCAGCATATTTCTTCGACACTTTAAATAAAATTTCATCCTTAACTATCAGATCATTCAACTTTTGACCCTCAGTAAGCCTTGCCATAAATTTAGATAACTTGGGATCTTTCAACTGTGTATTTTTAATATCGATCAATGCCTTTCGAATTTCTGGGTTAGGTTTCGTCAAAAATATCGACGCAATCAGCACTTCCTGATCTTCCCTTCCCTTGGGGTCAAAGGACAATCGTGACAACGCGTCAGCCAATACATTTTCCTTTCCAGGAATATGCCTTATTTCTGGATGATAGTCCTGAATTGCTATCATCCAGCGAGTCATACGCCGGTTCAAATATTTGCACGTAAATAAATATTGCAGGGCTTTGTTGTCTGTCAATATTTCAAGCTCCGCGCCCAAAATAAAAGTCCGGAACTTCTCAAGTGCCCACACGATCGCGAGTAATTCGAGCTCTGAAGTGCAGTAATTTTCCTCAGCGGCTTTGAGCGTTCTACTCGCTAAACAAATCAACCTTTCCTTACCTTCGGTGTCGACTTGTGCAAGTACCGCCCCTAAACCTTTATCCGACGCATCGGTATTTAACACGTAACGAAGGTCACGGACGGGGTGATACAAGAAAGCGCTCTCCTCGAAAAGCTCCTTCGTTTTACGGAAAGCTTCATCTTGTCGGGGAGACCACTCATACTTGACACCTTTCTTTATTAATTCGTAGAGTGGTAAGCTTTCTTGTGCCAACCTGTCAGTGTATTTCGAACAGTAATTCACAAGTCCAAGGTACCCCTTTAGTTGTGTAGGTGTCTGAGGAATCGGAAACCGATGTATGTCACTAACTTTGTTTTTGTCGATCATTAAACCATCCGAAGTTAGTATGTGACCGAGAAATTTAATTTCCTTACGAAAAAAATTTACCTTCGCGAATTTAATGGTTACACCTTCTCGCGAGATTTTATCAAACAATTCCTCAAGATCATCGAGATGTGCCTCTTCATTCTCAGAAAGCATAACCCAATCATCGACGAAATCAACAATCTTATTTCCCAACTCACCCAAAATTCCCTCTGACGCACGCACAAGAGCCGCAGTACTCACCTTCGTTCCAAAGGGCATTACCTTATAGTGGTATGTTTTACCTCTATGGGTGAAAGCAGTGTACTTGCGCGACTCCTTAGCAAGTGAAATTTGCCAAAAGCTCACCGTCAAATCAAAGGACGAAATTATACCTCCCCTCGCGCATTTTTTAAACACCTGTTCTACAGGTTCGGGCCCATCATGGTCATCCTGTAACCTGCGATTTAGCTCGCGAGCGTCTAAACATACGCGCACGGTATTGTCCTTTTTTATGACGGGAACTACCGGGTTTACGTACGGAGAATAAGACCGTTCAATCACGTCGAATCTCAGCATTCGATTGATCTCCTTATCTACTGCCTCCCTGTGCCGCATAGGCACCGGATAAGGTTTATTAAAATATGGGCTTTTATCTAAAACCGTGAAGCGGTATTCAAAGTTTTTAAATCGCCCTGGAGCCTCGTCAAAGATGTGCTCGTATCTCAAAATCAAAGCTCGCAAAATAGATTTAGTTTTAACTGTAACTCCCTCGATTGCAGTTAATTTCTCATCGATTTCTAAATTTGTTAAATTTAGCTCACACTCTGCCGGTGTCCCTTTTTTATAAAGATCGGCAACGCCCATGATCTGGTTCACCGCGGGATCCTCCGAAGTAACAGAGCTCTCAGTACAGGGTACTGTTTCTCCGGAGCAACCTAAATACAGTGAGTTTTCATGCGTGAGGATATTCGCTTTCAGCTCTCGCAATACGTCAATACCTATAATGCATTCTTTCATTAACCGGGGTACAACAATAATGCTTGCGCTCATTTCCGTATTTCCAAACTTACAGTCGGCTAAAATTTGCGTTTTTAACCGCGTTGTTTTATCGCCCGAAAACCCAACGGCTCGCAGACCCGTGATTGGAAATTTAGGATAGGTCTTAAATGCAACCTGGTTTCTCAAAAAGACATCGTTAGAGATGCATGTGATTGTACTACCCGTATCAATAAGTGCTTTCAAAACAACCCCCTGGACGCACACCTCTATCATTGGACTTAAAATTTTCTTTTTTAACCGCATTGTTTCAAAATCATCCTCCCTAGTTAACTCGTCACGTGGGCAATCGAAAATTGAGATAATTGGCCAGTTTCTGACTGTTTCTCTCTTTCTATAAATCTTATTTCTCTTTTTTATCAAGGCACTTCCCTTTCTGCATAAATTGAAAAGTTTACTCTCAAAATTCAAAGATTCAATTTCTCTCGATTTTCGATTGTGCACGTCTTTCACAGTTGCACTAGTACTCCAAGACCGTGGTCTCAGGATATCCGAGGCACCTCGTGCAACTGCACTTAGTTTTCCGCTGGCTCGTCAATGATTGGATCATGGACGTCCTTGTCAACGTCTTCGATCGTGTCAATTACCTGGACACTCGCGCGAGTACTATTCACACGTGAAGTGAAACCAGCGGTGTTATGAAAATTCTGCTCTCTCCGTGGAGTAGAGAAATTCGAGGAATTATTATTATTTGTACGTGGGTTTTTTAAAATTGCCGCGGGAGTAAAATCAATCCGTGTTTTTCCCACCTCGGAGTTTAATTTTCCCTGATTATCATACTTATCTAAGAGTTTTATCAAATCGGCAATCGTTTCCACCCGCGTATTCGTAATCGCGTCACATATTTCATCGTCAAAATGCCGTGAAAGAGACTCTATTATCTGCTCGTCATCCGGACGATTTCTCAAATGCTTAACGTCGTTGATTAAACTAATCGCGTATTCGGTTCGAGATTTATTTCCATCCGCGTAATAAAATCCGGTCTCAAGTTTGGAACGAATTTGACTTTGTTTTGAACTGCTCCAATATTTATCTCTAAAGCTAGTTTCAAACTGCGAAAAACTGTCAAATAAACATTCATTATATTCGTACCAATCACGCGCCGTGTTTTTCAAAGCCTGCGTTAAAAGCAGTTTAAAATCGGTCACCGGTATCTTCATTGCCTTCAGATAACTCCTGAAATCTGAAATAAAACGAATCGGTCGCTCACTTGGTCTCCCACTAAACGTAGGCAAAACCAATTTAATTTTAGAAATCGTCGCGTGATTCGAGCTACTCATGCCCGAAATTGATAAGTTCTCCAATCTTTGATGAACCTCGATATGTTCATCGTGCAACCGTTGTGTTATCTCGTGATTTTGATTTACAAGGGCCTGCAAAGTTTTATCGTGATTTAAAACCCGATTTTCGACGCTAGATAACGTGATGCTTTGCGCATCAGCTGCACTGTTAGCCCGATCTGCCTCGCGAGATATGTACGCAATATCAACCGCGTGTTGGGATAATTGTGTTGATAAATGGTCATGCCGACGCACCATATTATTTTGATCCAGAACAAGATTCGTCTGCTCTTGCTCCAGATGCGCAAGCTGTCGCGTATGTTCACGTAGTTTCGAACTTGCTCTCACCTGTCTTTCTCTCAAATCAAGCAAAATTCGTTGAATTTCGTTATTCCTCTGAGTCGTGTCCGCACCAATCGCCTCTAAACGCGCCATAGAGAAAGATCTGCTCAACGGCGCAATCGTTCGATCGTTATACTCGGAACTATGTATTGACTCGACATCAGCATCAGCGCCACGCTCTCGCGATCGACTCCCCGCAGTTTCTGACTCTACATTGCCAGAATCAGCTGGTTGCAATAAGCCGTCGTCAGGAGCTCGTGCGTTCATATTAGCACCAATCACTGCCGCGCTCCGATTAAGTGCATTAGGTGCTGTTGAAACTAAGTCCACGGACTCCAGATCATGCCGACTGGAGTGGGCTCTTTGATTTGGTTCTAACCTAAAATCATTCGACCCAAGAAAATCCCATGAATTCGCACGACTCATATTTATCCGACCGTTGTGGGTTTCCGTCGCGTAATTTGCTGACAATTTTCCACCCCCTTGTCGTAAACGTAGCGACGCGCGGACTGGCTGCATCTGTGCTTTAGCCTTTTTCTGCTTTTTCGGAGCATTAGGAATTTTCTTCACCGCACCCTTACCGTTTACAGTTTGTGCGTTCTGTATATTTTCGTTCGACCCGCTCATCGTGGTATAATAATTCACACTTATAAATATAAATATAAATATACAGTAATGTGACTATAGACACAATCGAAAAAAAATTATTTGTTATTTAACTCTAAATATGAATATGATCGATTTTGTAAGTTTAAAGCCAATTATTATTTGTACAAAATTTCCGAATAGAAACCCAAATAAAAACAATATTGACCTTCACTCTGTGTTCCCCAGCTTGAAATCCAAAATTCACTTGTTTATTTTGATCCTCAGTCTAAGCTTGGAATTCGCACTCTATAAACCTTTTGAATTTATACCCAACTCCAGTTACACCAAATCATACACACTTTAAAGATTTATCAAAAAAAAATTTTAGTTAATAAACTGCGCCCATATGCACCTCCCAGTCCAAGTCAGGTCTCACAAAACCTCGAGCACACTTTTGAGTTATTTTAATTTTATTATTATAATTATTATTTTTTTTTATTTATTTATTTATTTATTTATTTATTTTTTTTTTTTTTTTTACACCAAAATAATATTTTAGTTATTAATCAAAGCATATTTGATCATCCTGGCAGGATCGCCATTTGTTAAATCCCCTTATTTATCCCAAAATTTAAATTATTATAATATTTAACTTGTTTCACCTTGTCAACTTATTTGAATTTTGGGATTGGTTAAACGTGACCGTATGCCCTGGAAGATGGACATAAAATTGTCCTGATCAAGGTCAATGCTTAGTCCTTATCAACCGGGCTGTGAGTTTGCGAGACTCACTATGGTTCACGCAAGGACTTTGGGTATTGGGAGAAATAGTTAGCTGACGTGACAAGTATAAAATAGATAAAAAAAAAACTATATTCCCAATAATAGGCCTTCCACCTATACGCTAATAACAGCTTAATAGTTGTAACAGAGTACTCAAATTTATGTGAGGCGTGAGAATACCTGACCCACGTACTGTGAAATACATCTAGGTACAATCTTGCAAAAAAAAAATGTTAAGTGTGTATGATTCAGAAATAACTCATGGAATTAAGTAAGCACATATATTCAGTTTATTTCTGTCAGACGCACTGCTACAAACTAAGTTCCTATCATTAGTAGGTAAACAAAAGAACTTAAGTTTAATATTTAAGAATGATCAAATATATTTATAATGTGTTTGGATCTCCTGACTGATCCCTATCAAATTCTCGTTACAGAAGAAAATTTTATTTCCACTTTAATTACGTTATTTCATAAACTTTAATTGAACTGTAAGATTAATCTCAAAGCCTTATTTAAAAAAAAATTTTTATGAATAATAATAGAATTTTGAATAGCAATGCTCAAAAAAAAATGAATAAAAGAATACATGTATTGACTAAATATTATGTTCCCTGCAGTGCGCCCACAGTAATAAAAAAATTTTTTTGAAAATACAATTAATAAATTATTCACCAAGTCGCGCAAAATTTTCTGTGACTTTGGTAACAAGCTGCGGAGACAGGCGAGCTGACATCTGTAATACAATATACCCGAAAATTATTTGTTTGTCAATACGAACTTAAGTACAAATGACAATTATTATATTCCGTGTTATGGATTTGTTTTGATTTTCAATCTGACTTATATATAATTTATTTGTGAAATCATTATAACGATTTGTACAGGAGTTTTTTTTTTTTTTTTTTTAAACGCGTTTATTTAAAGTTAGAATAAATATTAGTACCACGGAAAAAATTTATAAGCATGTGAAGATTAGCAATGATAAAATAAAATATTCTTACTCAAATACCTTAAAACCTAGAGTGAAAAGGTGGTTGCAAAAAAAAACAGTGAGTGCCCCAAAGTTTGACGGTGCAGACAGGCAGCTTCAAAAAAAAAACAGCAAGCTATATGCGTGTGAACGTATGTGTGTGACCAAAGTTCTCCAGTTTGTAGGAGTCCCTCGTGATCCGGAATTGACAGTACTCGTACTTGGATACTCGCTCTTAACCACTATATCTTTATGCGTGATTATGGAAACTAATAAAAGACAAAATGCGCATTACAAAATTCCACACTGGCTATTTATATTACAGCCTTGGTACGTAGAAATCTTACAATTCTGATCCGTTTAACGCTAAGGATCTTGTGTTTTACCAAAGTGACAAAACTCAGAAGAATTTCTTTTATTTACGTGATAACCGTATTCAGCTATTCGTAATAAAACCTTTTGATCTATATTGGAGATCACTAACCAGGTTTTATTAAGAAATCCTATTCTTTCATGTAATTATCGTGAGATAAGTGAAAATTGTTATTACAAAAGAAAATTAAAGATACTCAATTATGACGAGATCAAGCGTGCACCGGAGACAGTTAATATTTTATTATCTATATTGTTAAACTAACTACAGTTATTTCGAAGGATCAGAATTAATAAAATTTCTTGTACCTACGTTACTGCAATAGTTTGACGGTTCTCCACTGCGTTGTGCTCGAATCTTCCTTTTAATAATCGAGTTTAAATTTTTTACTTTTGTAAATTTTATTCCGCTTTACCTTTGAATCGGTACGATTCTTTTTAAATTACTTTCAAAAGATTTAAGATATTTTGTCTTTTTTTTTTTTTTTCTATCTAACAATTTTATTAAATTTTATGATTCTTTTCGCGACGCGAGTTTATCAAACAAAATTTTAATTATTAGATGTTTACTAGTTGAGAGCAGGAAAAGAAGAGAGCGAGCCGTCGTCACCTTGTTGGCTCGAGCTCCTCGTGCTCCGCGCCGAACATAGCGCGTGTGGAAGGGGAAATCGACGCGACCCTTCATGTGCAAAATATATCAACTTGCGCGATCATTTAAAATTTTTAAAATAAAATAAATCAAAATTTTAAGCATAACCTTACGGACCTTACTAGACCATAACATATAAATAAATAAATAATCCGCCAAGCTCTAAACTCACAATATTCTAAGCGTCAAAGTTAAATTTATAAATAAATTATTATGAATAAATAAATAATCATCCAAGCTTAAAACCAACAAAACGTTGGGCGTCCGAGTTCAATTTTTGAATATTATTATTATAAATAAATAAATAATCCCCCAAGCTGAAAACCCACAAAACCCTGGGCATCCGAGTTGAATTTATAAATAAATTATTATGAATAAATAAATAATCCCCCAAGCTCAAAACCCACAATACCCTAAGCGTCCATGTGAAATTTTCAATTATATTTATTACAAATAAATAATCCCCCAAGCTCTAAACCCACAAAACGCTTGGCGACAAAGTTAAATTATTAAATATTATAATTATATATAAATAAATAATCCCTCAAGCCCTAGACCCAAGATACTCTGGGCGTAGGAGGTTAATTTTTTGATAAATAAATATAAATAAATAAATAATCCCTCAACGTCTAGACCCATGGTACCCTGGGCGTAAGAGGTTAATTTTTTGATAAATAAATATAAATAAATAAATAATCCCTCAAGCTTTAGACCTACTATACCCTGGGCGTAAGAGGTTAATTTTTTAATATATAAATATAAATAAGAAAATAATCCATCAAGCTCTGAACCCACGAAACCCTGAGCGTCGAAGTTAAATGATTAATTATTATTATTATTATAAAGAAATATATAATCTTACAAGCTCTAAACCCACAATACTCTGGGCATCCGAGTTGAATTTATAAATAAATTATTATTAATAAATAAATAATCCCCAAGCCTAAAACCCACGAAACGATGGGGTCCAAAGTTAAATTATTAAATATTATGATTACAAATAAATAAATAATCCTTCGAGCTCTAAACCCACGAAGCCCTGGGCGTCAAAGTTAAATTCATAAATATTATTATAAATAATTAAATAATCCCCGAACATCTAAACCCACAAAACCCTACGCGTCCAAGTTAAATTTTTAATTATAAGTATTATAAATAAATAAATTATCCCCCAAGCTCTAGACCCACGATACCATTGGCGTAGGAAGTTAATTTTTTGATATATAAATATAAGTAAAAAAATAATCCTTCAAGCTCTAAACCCACGAAGCCCTGGGCGACAAAGTTAAAATCATAAATATTATGATTATAAATAAATAAATAATCCCCCAAGCTCTAAACCCACAATACCCTACGCGTCCAAGTTCAATTTTTAAATATTATTATTAAAAATAAATAAATGATCCTCCAAGCTCTAAACCCACCATACCCTGGGCGTAGGAGGTTAATTTTTTAATATATAAATATAAATAAAAAAATAACCCCCCAAGCTCTAAACCCACGAAACCCGGAGCGTCAAAGTTAAATTCTTAAATATTATGATTATAAATAAATAAATAATCTCACAGCATCTAAACCCACAATACTCTGGGCATCTAAGTTGAATTTTTAATTATATTTATTACAAATAAATAATCCCCCAAGCTCTAAACCCACAAAACGCTTGGCGACAAGGTAAAATTATTAAATATTATGATTATATATAAATAAATAATCCCTCAAGCCCTAGACCCAAGATACCCTGGGCGTAGGAGGTTAATTTTTTGATAAATAAATATAAATAAATAAATAATCCCTCAACCTCTAGACCCACGATACCCTGGGCGTAGGAGGTTAATTTTTTGATAAATAAATATAAATAAATAAAAAATCCCTCAAGCTCTAGACCTACCATACCCTGGGCGTTGGAGGTTAATTTTTTAATATATAAATATAAATAAAAAAATAACCCCCCAAGATCTGAACCCACGAAACCCTGAGCGTAGGAGGTTAATTTTTTGATAAATAAATATAAATAAGAAAATCATCCTTCAAGCTCTAAACCCACGAAGCCCTGGGAGTCAAATTTAAATTCATAAATATTATGATTATAAATAATTAAATAATCCCCCAAGCTCTAAACCCACGAAACCCGGAGCGTCAAAGTTAAATTCTTAAATATTATGATTATAAATAAATAAATCATCTCACAAGCTCTAAACCCACAATACTCTGGGCATCTTAGTTAAATTTTCAATTATATTTATTACAAATAAATAATCTCCCAAGCTCTAAACCCACAATACCCTAAGCGTCCATGTGAAATTTTCAATTATAATTAATATAAATAAATAATCCCCCAAGCTCTAAACCCACATTACCCTAAGCGTCCAAGTGAAATTTTCAATTATAATTATTATAAATAAATAAATAATCCCCCAAGCTCTAAACCCACAATACCCTACGCGTCCAAGATAAATTTTTAATTATAATTATTATAAATAAATAAATGATCCCCCAAGCTCTAAACCCACCATACCCTGGGCATAAGAGGTTAGTTTTTTAATATATAAATATAAATAAAAAAATAACCCTTCCAAGCTCTAAGCCCACGAAACCCTGAGCGTCAAAGTTAAATTCTTAAATATTATGATTATAAATAAATAAATAATCTCACAAGCTCTAAACCCACAATACTCTGGGCATCTTAGTTAAATTTTTAATTATATTTATTACAAATAAATAATTCCCCAAGCTCTAATCCCACAAAACGCTGGGCGACAAAGTTAAATTATTAAAAATTATGATTATAAATAAATAAATAATCCCTCAAGCTCTAGACCCACGATACCCTGGGCGTAGGAGGTTAATTTTCTGATAAATAAATTTAAATAAATAAATAATCCCTCAAGCTCTAGACCCACGATACCCTGGGCGTAGGAGGTTAATTTTTTGATAAATAAATATAAATAAATAAATAATCCCCCAAGCTCTAAACCCACAATACCCTGAACGTCCAAGTTAAATTTATAAATAGATTATTATGAATTAGGGACGGGCGATTATTAAAAAAATCGACGGTTATTCAACATCGATTAAAAAATTTAATCGATTTTTGTTAAATCGATTAATTGTAAAATATTAATCGTAATCAAAAAAATCGATTATTATAAAATAATTTTTAAAAATTAATATAAGATTGAATTGTCAATGTAAGTACTGTAAATCTTTAATTTTTTTGCTTATCTTGATTATAGAGCTAGTGATCAATTAAAAAAAAAAAACAATTTTTAAAGATTTTTTTATTAAAAATAATTACTTATCAATTTTATTATTGCCAATTCTCTTTTGAATTACTCGTCCATGATCAATTAAACTAAAAAAAGTTTAAAAATTTCTACAAAATACGTATTTTTTGAATTTATAGAATAAAAGTTTATAAAAACCGATTCCAATTTAAAAAAAAATCAGCATCGATTAATCGGTCTCAAGAATAATCGATAGAAATAACCGATTAATCGATTAAAATTAATCGGTTCACCGATTAATCGGCCATAATCGCCTATCCCTATTATAAATAAATAAATAATCCCCCAAGCTAAAAACCAACAAAACGTTGCGCGACCGAGTTCAATTTTTAAATATTATGATTATAAATAAATGAATAATCCCTCAATTTCTAGACCCACGATACCCTGGGCGTAGGAGGTTAATTTTTTGATAAATACTTATAAATAAGAAAATAATCCTTCAAGCTCTAAACCAACGAAGCCCTGGGCGTCAAAGTTAAATGATTAAGTATTATTATTATAAATAAATATGTAAACCCCCAAGCTCTAAACTCACAATACTCTGGGCATCCGAGTTGAATTTATAAATAAATTATTATGAATAAATAAATAATCCCCTAAGCTTAAAACCCACAAAACGCTGGGCGTCTGAGTTCAATTTTTAAATATACTTATTATAAATGAATAAATAGTCCCCTCAGCTCTAAACCCAAAATACTCTGGACGTAAGAGGTTAATTTTTTGATAGTTAAATATAAATAAGAAAATAATCCACCAAGCTCTAAACCCACGAAACCCTGGTCGTCAATGTGAAATTCTTTAATATTATGTGCAACGGTGTACCTGGGGGACAAGGCCACGCAAAGCCAGCCCCGAGGTCCCGTCGGCCAACGCCCAAGAACCTAAAAATAAAAGAAAAATCTGCACTCGGGAACGGGCCAGTATTTTCGATGCACCCTGATTCCTGTCCTGGCTAGCTCGAACACAAAGAAAGAAAATGGAATAGGTGGGGCCGGAAAACTACCCGCGAAGGGCCTGCGTCACTGCTCCACCGCTGTCTGCTGTCTCGCTGTCCTCGACCGCGACGCTTCGCGGGAAATCAGCCCTGCTAGGCCGCGCCCTAAGGGAAAAGAGAGAGAAAAAACACAGAAAAGAGAGAAAAAATTTAAGGAGAGAGAGGTAAAATCATACAACTAAATGAAAGAAAAGAATACGTAAAGTTAACTAATTTATTCAAAACGCCTACACGGGCGGGTCGACAAATGCCGACGCGAGGCCCAAGAAACACAAGCCCGTAGGCCACACACCGGCAGGATCCACTGATCCGCACGCGGAGGGAGCACCGGGAATTAAACGGGTCTATCCTAACTCGACAGTACCTTGTAGTCAGATGCTCGCTCGATAGCTCACGGCGTCCGTTCAACTGGCCCACGGCGTGGTTGGCTGGGAGGAAGGCGGTCTCCTCATGGTCGGTGATCCTCGATCTCGATGTGGTCGCCGATCCCCGATGATCTTCACACCCACGTCACAATTTCTAACAGGAAAAGAAATCTCTCACGCGTATTTTCGAGGCGAGAATGCGCGAATTCTTTCTAGGCGGGTAGACAAAGACTGCCTCGCGAGGCTCGGTCGCTGGTGGTCGCCGCCAGCGCCACTCAGCTGAGCAGGGGAGGGGAGGGGAATCAGGCTCCCGGCCGTCTCTCTCCTCGTTTCGCTGCACGCTCGGGTTTAGCTCCGGTGGATCGCGACGATCCGTTCGGAGCCCAGCTGACGAGTGGGAGACTGCCGGGAGCTTGTGCTCAAGCTCCCGATCTCCCCGTAGCATATGATTATAAATAAATAAATAATCCCTCAAGCTCTAGGCCCACGATACCCTGGGCGTAGGAGGTTAATTTTTTGATAAATAAATATAAATAAGAAAATAATCCTTCAAGCTCTAAACCCACGAAGCCCTGGGGGTCAAAGTTAAATTCATAAATATTATGATTATAAATAAATAAATAATCCCCCAAGCTCTAAACCCACAATACCGTAAGCGTCAAAGTTGAATTTATAAATAAATTATTATGAATAAATAAATAATCCTCCAAGCTTAAAACCAACAAAACGTTGGGCGTCCGAGTTCAATTTTTAAATATTATTATTATAAATAAATAAATAATCCCCCAAGCTGAAAACCCACAAAAACCCTGGGCATCCGAGTTGAATTTATAAATAAATTATTATGAATAAATAAATAATCCCCCAAGCCTAAAACCCACGAAACGCTGAGCGTCAAAGTTAAATTATTAAATATTATGATCATAAATAAATAAATAATCCCTCAAGCTCAGACCCACGATACCCTGGGCGGAGGAGGTTAATTTTTTTATATATAAATATAAATAAGAAAATAATCCTATAAGCTCTAAGCCCACAAAGCCCTGGGCGTCAAAGTTAAAATCATAAATATTATGATTATAAATAAATAAATAATCCCCCAAGCTCTAAACCAACAATACCCTACGCGTCCAAGTTAAGTTTTTAATTATAATTATTATAAATAAATAAATGATCCCCAAACTCTAAACCCACCATACCCTGGGCGTAGGAGGTTTATTTTTTAATATATAAATATAAATAAAAAAGTAACCCCTCAAGCTCTAAACCCACGAAACCCTGAGCGTCAAAGTTAAATGATTAATTATTATTATTATAAATAAATATATAATCCTCCAAGCTCTAAACTCACAATACTCTGGGCATCCGAGTTGAATTTATAAATAAATTACTATGAATTAATAAATAATCCCCTAAGCTTAAAACCCACAAAACGCTGGGCATCTGAGTTCAATTTTTAAATATAATTATTTTAAATGAATTAATAGTCCCCCAAGCTCTAAACCCAAAATACTCTGGACGTAAGAGGTTAATTTTTTGATAATTAAATATAAATAAGAAAATAATCCATCAAGCTCTAAACCCACGAAGCCCTGGTCGTCAAAGTTAAATTCTTAAATATTATGATTATAAATAAATAAACAATCTCACAAGCTCTAAACCCACAATACTCTGGGCATCCAAGTTAAATTATTAAATATTATGATCATAAATAAATAAATAATCCCTCAAGCTCAGACCCACGATACCCTGGGCGGAGGAGGTTAATTTTTTTATATATAAATATAAATAAGAAAATAATCCTATAAGCTCTAAGCCCACAAAGCCCTGGGCGTCAAAGTTAAAATCATAAATATTATGATTATAAATAAATAAATAATCCCCCAAGCTCTAAACCAACAATACCCTACGCGTCCAAGTTAAGTTTTTAATTATAATTATTATAAATAAATAAATGATCCCCAAACTCTAAACCCACCATACCCTGGGCGTAGGAGGTTTATTTTTTAATATATAAATATAAATAAAAAAGTAACCCCTCAAGCTCTAAACCCACGAAACCCTGAGCGTCAAAGTTAAATGATTAATTATTATTATTATAAATAAATATATAATCCTCCAAGCTCTAAACTCACAATACTCTGGGCATCCGAGTTGAATTTATAAATAAATTACTATGAATTAATAAATAATCCCCTAAGCTTAAAACCCACAAAACGCTGGGCATCTGAGTTCAATTTTTAAATATAATTATTTTAAATGAATTAATAGTCCCCCAAGCTCTAAACCCAAAATACTCTGGACGTAAGAGGTTAATTTTTTGATAATTAAATATAAATAAGAAAATAATCCTTCAAGCTCTAAACCCACGAAGCCCTGGGGGTCAAAGTTAAATTCATAAATATTATGATTATAAATAAATAAATAATCCCCCAAGCTCTAAACCCACAATACCGTAAGCGTCAAAGTTGAATTTATAAATAAATTATTATGAATAAATAAATAATCCTCCAAGCTTAAAACCAACAAAACGTTGGGCGTCCGAGTTCAATTTTTAAATATTATTATTATAAATAAATAAATAATCCCCCAAGCTGAAAACCCACAAAAACCCTGGGCATCCGAGTTGAATTTATAAATAAATTATTATGAATAAATAAATAATCCCCCAAGCCTAAAACCCACGAAACGCTGAGCGTCAAAGTTAAATTATTAAATATTATGATCATAAATAAATAAATAATCCCTCAAGCTCAGACCCACGATACCCTGGGCGGAGGAGGTTAATTTTTTTATATATAAATATAAATAAGAAAATAATCCTATAAGCTCTAAGCCCACAAAGCCCTGGGCGTCAAAGTTAAAATCATAAATATTATGATTATAAATAAATAAATAATCCCCCAAGCTCTAAACCAACAATACCCTACGCGTCCAAGTTAAGTTTTTAATTATAATTATTATAAATAAATAAATGATCCCCAAACTCTAAACCCACCATACCCTGGGCGTAGGAGGTTTATTTTTTAATATATAAATATAAATAAAAAAGTAACCCCTCAAGCTCTAAACCCACGAAACCCTGAGCGTCAAAGTTAAATGATTAATTATTATTATTATAAATAAATATATAATCCTCCAAGCTCTAAACTCACAATACTCTGGGCATCCGAGTTGAATTTATAAATAAATTACTATGAATTAATAAATAATCCCCTAAGCTTAAAACCCACAAAACGCTGGGCATCTGAGTTCAATTTTTAAATATAATTATTTTAAATGAATTAATAGTCCCCCAAGCTCTAAACCCAAAATACTCTGGACGTAAGAGGTTAATTTTTTGATAATTAAATATAAATAAGAAAATAATCCATCAAGCTCTAAACCCACGAAGCCCTGGTCGTCAAAGTTAAATTCTTAAATATTATGATTATAAATAAATAAACAATCTCACAAGCTCTAAACCCACAATACTCTGGGCATCCAAGTTAAATTATTAAATATTATGATTATAAATAAATAAATAATCCCCCAAGCTTAAAACCAAAAAAACGTTGGGCGTCCGAGTTCAATTTTTAAATATAATTATTATAAATAAATAAATAATCCCCCAAGCTCTAGACCCACAATATCCTGGGCGTAGGAGGTTAATTTTTTGATAAATTAATATAAATAAGAATATAATCCCCCAAGCTGAAAACCCACAAAACCCTGGGCATCCTAGTTGAATTTATAAATAAATTATTATTAATAAATTAATAATCCCCTAAGCCTAAAACCCACGAAACGCTGGGCGTCAAAGTTAAATTATTAAATATTATGATTATAAATAAATAAATAATCCTTCAAGCTCTAAACCCACGAAGCCCTGGGCGTCAAAGTTAAATTATTAAATATTATGATTATAAATAAATAAATAATCCTTCAAGCTCTAAACCCACGAAGCCCTGGGCGTCAAAGTTAAATTATTAAATATTATGATTATAAATAAATAAATAATCCCCGAACCTCTAAACCCACAATACCCTACGCGCCCAAGTTCAATTTTTAATTATATTTATTATAAATAAATAATCCCCCAAGCTTTAAGCCCACAATACCCTAAGCATCCAAGTGAAATTTTTAATTATAATTATTATAAATAAATAAATAATCTCCCAAGCTCTAAACCCCCAACTGATCAGTTTGTTTTTTTCAACCCAGGCACCCAGGGTTTCGTGGGTTTAGAGCTTGGGGGATTATTTATTTATTTATCATAATTATAATTAAAAATTTAACTTGGACGCCCCGGGTTTTGTGGGCTTAGAGCTTGAGAGATTATTCTTTTATTCATAATAATTTATTTATAAATTCAACTCGGACGCCCAGGGTTTCGTGGACTTTGAGTTTGGGGGATTATTCATTTATTTATAATAATTATAATCAAAAACTTAACTCGCACGCCCAGGGTTTCGTGGTCTTAGAGCTTGGGGGATTGTTTATTTATTTATATTTATTTATCAAAAAATTAACCTTCTACGCCTAGGGTATGGTCGGTTTAGAGCTTGGGGGATAATTTATTTATTCATAATAATTTATTCATAAATTCAACTCGGATCCCCAGGGTTTTTTGGGTTTACAGCTTGGGGGATTATTTAATTATAATAAATGTGTAACGGGGTATTTCTTAAGAAAAGGGCCTCCCTTAAATAATTAATGGAGTTTCCCGGGCCCTCCCGTTACAAGAAAATTTTAATAATAGCCAAACAGAATTCTCATTTAGCGTGCCATATACACAATTTCCGGAAAACCATGCTTTATAAAGTTTTTCAATAATTAAAACAAAAACATTACGTTACAAAAATTTCAACCAAAAATTCTCTAATGCTCCAAAATGGCTACTCTCTGGTTTTCAACTCTCGGTATTGCAAGAAGGAAATAACCCAAGTCTTCGATTTCTTCTTGTACCTAGCTGTAAATAAAGAAAATAAAATGTCTACAACTCAACTAAAGAAAATTAGGAAAAGGGAACTTAGGAAAAAGTCTACTCAAAGAAACTAAAAAAAATCACACTCTCAAACACTACCTCACGCTGTGGCTACTGAGAACAGAGTGACGCTCCCCGCGTCTCTCTGACTCGACTTCCTTCTTCACCATCCCCTCCAAACACTCTCCGCCAATCCACACAAATTAATCTAATTAAGCCTCATTCAAACTCGAGGAACAGTCATTTGTCCACCAATCAGACACATTCACGCCACAACACCCAATCACGCTCCCGTCTACAATCTTCCGGTGGCGATCGCCACGCCACCTATAGTACGCGCGAAAATCCAAAATAAAGAATAAAATAATGTACACGAGGCACTCACTGCGTTAACCTATCCCTCGCGCACATACTCTCTCTCTCGCTCTCCCCCATACGCACACATTGTTCGCGCAACGTACACAATACAAAAAAAAATAATATCTCACTCATGTCCGTGTCTACTGTGGTGAGCGTGCGCGCACGCGCTTGGCGACGCAGTTGCGTCGTCTGCCGACACGCGCCGCGCACCTCCTCCGTCGCCGAAAACTCCCCGACTGAGAATCGGAACCCGTGTGTGGTTTATGTGTGTGTACGTGCGCGCCCTGGGCCGGGAGAGCCTTCCCGGGTGGTGAACATGTGTGTGTGTGTATGTGTCGTGCGCGCGCCGGGTGCTCGTGCTGCTGCAACAGCAGCGTCCAACCGACGGCGATCGTCGCCACGTGGTCGGCTTCTGCTGCGCGAGAAAGTGGCATGGTTATCACCTGGGAAGGTAAACAAACAAATTAATTATTTCTTTGTTTCCCAGGTGACCTGACACTGCCAGGTAAAAAAAAATAATTTACGAGGGATTCACTCCCTCGCAACTCCCCCCTGCCAAGCCGAAACATACCCGTTATGTTTCGCCTTACAAAACACCTGGCAATGTCCAGTCACCTCTGGAAACCACAAAGAACAAGATTGGTGGTATACTCACTGCTCAGTCTACCCAATTTTTCTCGCAATGGTCTACTCGTCTACAGTCCAGTCGTCTACATTTCGTCTACAAGTCAGTCGTCTACACAACAAAAAAAAATTATTTTAATTGAGTCGCCGACGCTTCAGTCGCTCGTTCTCCCGCCATACCTGACGAATAACCTCGGGTCTGACATCGTCCGGGAGCCGTTGAGCCATGAGTAAAATCTCCATGGCACTCAGCACTCTCGGCTCCAACGAATTCATCGGCTCCAGGCGATGCCAGACCGAAGCGTCAACAAGGTTGGCCGAAGAAGGAGCGACCGGAACCTCGACGACCTCCGCAAGCTCGTTCCCACCGTTGTCCCGGGCGCGTTTCCCCGAGACCGTTCCTCCCACCGCTGGCCCCGAACCCAATGTGTCCCCCTCGGAGACAACCCCGGTCGCAGGATTTGGCGTGTCCCACCGAGTCCTTCTTCTGGCTCGGGACATGGCCGCAAACTGTTCGACGGGGAGGACCGCCTTCGCTTCGTTGCGTTCCCGATTACGCAGGCGCAATCGGTACGCTGAACTACAACGAGGGCACTCCTCCACTCGAACACCCCCGCGACCGCAGTTGTCACAGAAAGGCCTCACGAGGTAGCGGGGGCAATGGCGAGTCTCGTGGCTCAGAGACCGTCACCCGAAACAACAATTGGGGGGGTGGGTCTATGCGGGGGTCTGTGGCTACTACAGCTAGGCCCCCAAACAATCGACCTTCGAGCTTGATTGGAAGGCCTCGATTGTAAACTGGAAGGTATCCATGGTGGTTTGGGCCGTCGACGTCCGTCCGAGTAGGAGCTCTAGTCACCTCCGCGGTCTCCATGGCAGTCGAAACTGGCACGGAGGTTGCAGGAGCGACCGGACTCGAACCAAGAACGGTACGTTGGACGGCCCCCCGCCCCACGGGAACCCGGGGCTGTCCGTCCGTGATCGTCGTAGTCGTCGGGGTCGCCTCTACGGCTGGTACGATCACTGGGGGAGGAGCGCGAGTTGGAGAGCGGCGGGGAGAAGGGTAGGACCCCCCCGAGACGTAATCGTCTAGTGTGAGGTGTCGTTGGGGGTTGCACTTCTTCTTCTTCTTCTTCTTCCTTCGCGGCGCCGTCTCTTCCATAGCCGGTGACATTCTACGATGAGCATGATGTACCGGCACTGCTCCTTCCGTTAGTTCTATCTGATGTTGCGTGAGAGTAGTGAAACCCTGCAATTCTTCCGGCGGAGACAAAATTTCCTTAGCTAGATCTTCTATCCGCTGTTTCTCTTCTGGTGTTTCCTGCACCTCTGCACATTCTGCAATTAGAGTTTCACCACTCTCTCCATCAGCCCTCGTGAACTGGTGCCGTATGCCACTTGAACCACTTTTCCACGAGCCATCCGCATAGTTACAACAAATCCCGAACGCCTGGATGAAATCCTGCCCCAGGATTATATCATTAGAAATGCCTTTCACCGCTCTGGGCGAAATCTTCTCTACCCGGCCATCTATATTGATATTTAGGTCTAGTTGACCTAAGACCGTCAGATAGTCATTACCTACTTGTTTGAGACTTGTGGCGCAAGGTTTTATTTTCGCTTGAAAATGCTCGGCTACTGACTCCCCCACAATGGACACCGTGGCACCAGTGTCGTGTAATGCTTGAAATGGTTTCCCATCCAACAAGACCTTGAAGAAAAACCTGTTATCTCTCACCAAACCACTTACTTCATCGTCTACCTCCTCAACTGGGCTTCGCACAGTTCCACCCCCCCCCCTTGACGTGAACTAGTCTGAAAACCTTCAGCTTGTTCACTCACACTTCCAGTAGGGGCTTTGTAAAACCTTCGATTCGGAGACCAGTCGATTTGTTCCACAAATTTCTCAATTGCAACATTTATCTGTGTTAGTTGCTCATCACTTATATTATCCCCACTTGCCAACCTTTCAATTATCTGTCCTATCTCTTCCCCATTAACCTCTATATCACCTTCCCTCCCCATTTCCACATTTTCCACCTCATCCCTTTGTCTACACTCAACGCCGATTTCCCCACTAATTTCACCAGCTTTTTCACCGGTAGTTACTTTTTGTCTTGTCTACTTTGTCGCTAATACTTTCGTTTACCTCCCTGTATACGATTTCTGTAGGAATTTCACAAAACTTTTCACTTGCAGTTACTCCTGACCTCGTTACTCTACTGCTAATACTCATGTCTACCTCTTTGTCTACATTTTCTTTGGCATTTTCACAGGTCTTTTCACTTCCGTTTACTCTTGCTTCTGTTACTTTATTACCATGATTATTCTCTTTCTGCGTTGGTGTTATTTGTTCCTCGCTCAAATGTACCCCACTTTTATTTTTAGGAATTGCTCCTGTTTTCCTGGTCTTAAAATCATTTACCACTTTCCACACATCCCATTTTTCACTCTCTCCACTCTCACTTTCTGTCTCCTTACACTCCTTCACCTCCTCACTTTGTTCCTCATCCGTCCAATCTTCCTCTATCATCTCCTCTACCTGTTGTTCCACCTCCTTCTCTCTGTCTACTTCATAATTGTTGTCTACTGTCATTGTGGCCCTTGTTTTTTGTTTGGGAGTGTTGGGCCACCCTACGCTCCCGCCTTGGCGTTTCCCAGCAAGGCTAACAACTTTGAGCAATTTCCACAGTTTCTCACTGTAACACCCTTTGCACCACAAACTTGACAACTTGTTGCTTGGACATTCAATGGGCAACTATTTGCAAAATGTCCAGTCTGTCTGCATTTATAGCAGCATAGATCTGGGCATTCCCAAATCCGATGACCAGGTCTACCACAACTACGACAGTTACCCCTCGGTCTACCTTCACTTTGAGTTTGTTGTTGTCGTGATTGTTGT
Organism: Encarsia formosa; assembly: GCA_038277355.1. Lineage (NCBI taxonomy): Eukaryota > Metazoa > Arthropoda > Insecta > Hymenoptera > Aphelinidae > Encarsia > Encarsia formosa. Next base: position 64,455,447 of record CM076186.1, on the reverse strand, counting down.
TGTTGAGTTTGTCTATTTTCTCGTTCTAATTGTTGTCTAGCTTGCTGGGGTTGTTGGTCTAGTTGTTGTTGTATTTGTATTTGAGGTCCTAGTTGTGGTGGCCTCATTTGTTGTTGTCTATTTCCGTTTTGTTGGTTATACCGGTTGTTACTTAACTGGTTATTTTGTATCTGAATACCTGCTACTTCATTCTCCTGACTTTGAGTCGGCCTGTCTATGCTTTTTCTCTTCTTATCTTTCTTTTTCGCATTCTTTCCTTCGCCACTAACCATCGCCACTTCATTTACTGCAGCCACTTTGCTTTTTGTGCTCGTAAATGCCGCTATAGGTATTCTGCATTTGTCTTTGGTTGGTGGTCCTACAAATCTGTTACAATCCTCTCTCTGTCTTTCGTATTTTCTTCCGTAGTGCTCCAAATCGTCTACCGTGTCTACTCTTTTATTATCCAAGTACCACTTGTATTCAGGCTGCAACCCTCTTCTTATTATCTCTATTTGTTCGTCTTCTTCCAGAGGATTCTTTAAATATTTAAATAGGACTCCCAGACAAGTGATGTAGTTTGAGATCGTTTCTCCTTTTCCTTGAGTCCTATTCCTTATTTCATCCATAACCTCATACTGTGAGTATTGGCCAATAAAGTTCCTCTGGAACGACTTTTTAAACTCACGCCACGTTTCAATCTTCAAAATCACCGTATCGTACCACCTTAACGCACGATCTTCCATTACACTCGCTACTGCGTTTATTATTTGAGTGTCCGACATGTTGCTATTTCGTCTACACCTGTCTAGCTTGTTAAGGAATTGTTCTGGGTTTTCTTTCCCCTCATCCCCTGAGAATTTTAAATTCCAATCTTTCAAGATTCTCACACAATTGGTATTGCCAGACTGTGTATACCCGTGTCTACGATGTCTTACTGGTGATCGGCTGTCTGATGATGAAATACTGCGATTTCGTCTTGAGACATGTCTATACTCTCTCGAACCGGATCTACTACGATAATTTCGTCTACGTCTACTATGTTCTCTATCACCTCTATGGCCTCGGATCCACGACCCACGACCACGTTCCTCCGATGAAGAAGATGATCGGTGTCGATGGCCTCGTAGTCTACTGTTGACTCTTCTATGACTCCTTTCTCGTGACGATGAATCCCTTCTCTTACGAGACGGGGATCCGTGACGATTGTGTCGAGTTATGGAAGTTCGTAGTTTACTACCATGTGAATGTCCATGATGTAGTTCTTTGGACCTCGATCTTCGATCTCTTCTTTCTAGAGAACTGTGATCGAGTTCCCGAGATTTAACGTTGACGTGACGTCTTTCCCGTGATGTAGATTTATATCTCTTATGACCTTGTTTCGATTTGTAGTGGTTTTCCCTCGATGAGGATCTATAACGTTCTTCACGATGATGAGACGGCTCATTTTTTTTACTGTAATGAACCTTACTACTCCTACGGTGTCTAGTTATCTCATCGTCGTTTGTATCGCAACCACTACTTGTGTATTGTCTGTTTTGTTCTCTTTCATTGTCCAGTTTTCTTTCTTTCTCCAGTCTTTTCATTTCTTCCTGCCTTCCTTCTACTTTTCTGTTCTTAGAACTTCTCTTGACTAGCCGTTTTCTTCGTTGCTCTATCCTACTATCACTTGCATCTCCACTCTCACGACTCTTTTCTCTTTTTCGGTCCATTAATCTTCCTATTTGTCTACTCGTGTCTACTTCTTGTTTTCTCAGACGTAAGTCTAATTGACTTTTTTCCCCTGCCGAGTGAACACCATGTAAAGGAGACATCAACAAGTTTTCCATTTCCAGAGGTGGTTGAATTAAGTTTTTCCTCAAACCCGTCTCACTTATTTTCTTGCTTGCGCCATCGTTCTCTGGATTTGAATAACTTGTCTTTGATTCTTGTTCTTCATTGTTAGGTGTTTCATTTACTACTGACTGTTCCTGTGTCCTCACTACATACATTTTTCTTTCTTTCTTTCCTTTCACTGTCTACAATTAATCTTGAATCTGAGAAACAATAAAAAAAATATTTTATGTCTACACTTAATCTTGAACCTGAAAAGAGAAAAAAAATTCACTGTCTACTACTTTTGAACCTGAAAATAAATTTTCACTGACTCTAATTTTCTTTATTCACTAAAAACAATTTTCTGTCTACAATGTTCTTGAACCTGAAAGAAAATTTTCACTGACTCTAATTTTCTTAATTCACAAAAAAAAAACTTTTCTGTCTACAATGTTCTTGAACCTGAAAGAAAATTTTCACTGACTCTAATTTTCTCAATTCACAAAAAATAATTTCCTGTCTACAATGTTCTTGAACCTGTTTCTCAGTAGCTGTTATTTTTATTTTATTAGCTCTTCTCTTTTGTACTACAAATAAATCTTCCTAAAACCTGGTAAAATCCAAAAAATAAAATAAATATTTCAGTTGGACACTAGCCAACAATTAAATTTTAATATTTTGTCGGTCACTAGCCAACAATAAAATTATAAAAATCACATCAATATTCCCAAATATCCATCACCAATTGTTAATTTCCATAAATTCACACTCATCCGTTTAAAGTTCAACCTTTCGAAATTTTCCTATGTACCACCTTGGAAAATTCTATTAAGTCCAACTGTCGCGAAAGAAGAAAAAGAAATTTTCTAATTTCTATCACCGAAAATTTTTCTAAGTCCAACTTTTCGAAGTTTTTCAATGTTCTACCTATGAAAAATTCTACTAAGTCCAACTTTCCTGAAAGAACAAAAAAAATTCTAACTTCTATCACCGAAAATTTTCTAAGTCCAACTTTTCGAAATTTTTCAATGTTCCACCTATGAAAAATTCTACTAAGTCCAACCTCCGCGAAAGAAAAAAAAATTTCTAATTTCTATCAACGAAAAATTTCCTAAGTCCAACTTTTCGAAATTTTTCAATGTTCCACCTATGAAAAATTCTACTAAGTCCAACTGCTAAAAAAAAATTCTAAGTTCTCTCGCCGAAAATTTTTCTAAGTTCAACCCTTCCGAAATTATTCTAAGTCCCTAGCCTGTCTACAAAAATTTTCTAAGTCCCTAGCCTGTCTACGAAATTTCCTAAGTCCCTTTGTTCTCGGAAAAAAAAAACAACAAAAACACCTCTAGTCAAACTAAAAAAAAAATAATAAAAATAATTGCAATAACCGAAAAAAAAAAAATAAAATATTTCCTCTCCTCTCACCAGCTCTCCATGGATTAATTTTTAAAAAAAATTAACAAAAAAAAATTATGTTCGGGCGCCATTTGTAACGGGGTATTTCTTAAGAAAAGGGCCTCCCTTAAATAATTAATGGAGTTTCCCGGGCCCTCCCGTTACAAGAAAATCTCTTTCAAAAACTCTAGGGGAAAACTCCTTCCACAAAAATTTCAACCAAAAATTCTCTAATGCTCCAAAATGGCTACTCTCTGGTTTTCAACTCTCGGTATTGCAAGAAGGAAATAACCCAAGTCTTCGATTTCTTCTTGTACCTAGCTGTAAATAAAGAAAATAAAATGTCTACAACTCAACTAAAGAAAATTAGGAAAAGGGAACTTAGGAAAAAGTCTACTCAAAGAAACTAAAAAAAATCACACTCTCAAACACTACCTCACGCTGTGGCTACTGAGAACAGAGTGACGCTCCCCGCGTCTCTCTGACTCGACTTCCTTCTTCACCATCCCCTCCAAACACTCTCCGCCAATCCACACAAATTAATCTAATTAAGCCTCATTCATACTCGAGGAACAGTCATTTGTCCACCAATCAGACACATTCACGCCACAACACCCAATCACGCTCCCGTCTACAATCTTCCGGTGGCGATCGCCACGCCACCTATAGTACGCGCGAAAATCCAAAATAAAGAATAAAATAATGTACACGAGGCACTCACTGCGTTAACCTATCCCTCGCGCACATACTCTCTCTCTCGCTCTCCCCCATACGCACACATTGTTCGCGCAACGTACACAATACAAAAAAAAATAATATCTCACTCATGTCCGTGTCTACTGTGGTGAGCGTGCGCGCACGCGCTTGGCGACGCAGTTGCGTCGTCTGCCGACACGCGCCGCGCACCTCCTCCGTCGCCGAAAACTCCCCGACGGAGAATCGGAACCCGTGTGTGGTTTATGTGTGTGTACGTGCGCGCCCTGGGCCGGGAGAGCCTTCCCGGGTGGTGAACATGTGTGTGTGTGTATGTGTCGTGCGCGCGCCGGGTGCTCGTGCTGCTGCAACAGCAGCGTCCAACCGACGGCGATCGTCGCCACGTGGTCGGCTTCTGCTGCGCGAGAAAGTGGCATGGTTATCACCTGGGAAGGTAAACAAACAAATTAATTATTTCTTTGTTTCCCAGGTGACCTGACACTGCCAGGTAAAAAAAAATAATTTACGAGGGATTCACTCCCTCGCAAATGTATTATTGTAAATGTATATTAAAAATTCAACTCGGACGCCCAGGGTATTGTGGGCTTAGAGCTTGTGGGATTATTTATTTATTTATAATAATAATATTTAATAATTTAACTCTGACGCCCAGGGTTTCGTGGGTTTAGAGCTTGGGGGATTATTTATTTATTTATTTTCATATTTTATAAAAAAATTTGATCGCCCAGGATTTTTCGGTTATCTAGCTTGGGCTTTAGTTATTTATTCAATTTTTAATTAGTTAGTTAAAAAGACTCTAACGCCCAGCGTTATTGGATTCTCGTTTGTTTATTTATTTTACCATTTATTTAATTATTGAACTCGGCCGCTTAAGGTTTTGTGTGTTTTTCGTTTGCGTGATCATTGCCAGAAGATTTTCAAATTTCGCGGTACCACTTTGGCCAGGATCGGCAACACTGCAGACGAGTGCTACTCAGGCATGTTAATATAGGTGAGGTCCTAGGTTAGGTACCTAAGTCGGCCTAAGGCCTAAGAGAAATTTGAACGGTTAAAATTTTCGGCTCCAGAATGCGCTCCGTACGCGTGATCGCTGTGTTCGCTGCGATAGACTTGAGAAAATTTTTTTTCTTTTGCTAAATATTATAACACCTATGGAGTCAGGGTGGACACCTGGTGATAATAACGCCTTGTGGACGATTTCCCAAGAAAAGTTTGACTCTAGGGGGGTCAGGACGGACACCTGGGGCACTTGGTAATTATAACGCCTCGGAGACGATTTCTACAGGAAGTCTTGGCTCTAGGGTGGTCGGGATGGATACCTGGTGCACCTGGTGATTATAACGACTTGGAGACGTTTTCCCCAGGAAGTTTTGACTCCAGGGGGGTCAGGACGGACACCTGGTGCACCTGATGATAATAATGGTAGGAGATTGGGGGATTCTTATTAATTTATTTGACTCTTAAAAACTTGCAAGAGCTCGGGAGGCGTTATTAATACCAGGTAGCCCAGGTGTCTGTCCTGACCCCTTTGGAGTCAAAACTTCCTGGGGAAATCATCTACAAGGCGTTTTAATTACCAGGTGCACCAGGTAATGATCCTGAACACCCTGGAGCCAAAACTTCCTGTAGAAAGCGTCTCCGAGGCGTTATAATTACCAGGTGCCCCAGGTGTCCGTCCTGACCCCTCTGGAGTCAAAACTTCCTGGGGAAATCATCTACAAGACGTTATTATCACTAGGTGTCCACCCTGACTCCATAGGTGTTATAATATTTAGTAAAAGAAAAAAAAATTTCTCAAGTCTATCGCAGCGAACACAGCGATCACGCATACGAAGCACAGTGTGCAGCCGAAAATTGTTACCATTCGAGTTTCTCTTAGGTCTTAGGCCGACTTAGGTACCTAACCTAAGACCTTACCTATATTAACATGCCTGGACTCACTGCTACTTGGAAGTTATCTACACGGGCGGGGAAATATGATTTTATAATCTGAAGTTTGCCGCTTACGCCGCCATAAAAATAATCGTTTCCATCTAGTGTTGGAAAGCTCTGGTCTCTATGCATTAACGCACTCAATGTTGTGCAAAGATCTCTGTCCCGGCCTTTAAACTTGTCAATTTCTTACGACTCAAGGCATTTATTCATGTGGAGGCCTTAAATATTTAGTGATTGTGCAGCAAAACACTTACCACGTGGTTCTGTTACACTTAAGGTTAGATTTTGTGCGTCTGAGTGGGGCATGCTGAAGTTGAATAATATTTCATGGTTATTACACAAACACACACACACACACACACATATATATACATATATATACAAACACATTATTAATAAGGAGTTTTAGATTGTCAATTCTTTGTTACCTATAAAATTGTTGTATGATTCTACCATCTTCTTATGCTTGGAACTACAGTAATTTATAGTCATATCGTATATTGTGTTTATTTTTGTGTTACGTGATGTCCTTACGTCAAACATCATATTTAAATCGAGAAATTGATTAGTCGATTAATTTTTATTTTTATTAATTTTTTGAAATGTAGCGACTTAAAAACAATTGTGAAATCTTTTCACAGTAATTAAACACTAATTTACCAGGTTAATAATATAAAATAGATATATGATTACATCACTTAAGATTAATTAAACTAACTTAAAAAATGAAATTGAAATTATTAAATAATGTATTCATAATGTGTTCACCCTAGTTACACTTATTTTCAACTATTTATCAATGAGATAAAAATAATTTTAAAAACTTTTGTTGAATTAAAAGTTAGTGTAAACTGAATAAAAATGAACCCAGATGATTATGAAACATTGCCTACAACATCAATTGGTATACATATGATGGCAGGTGCTTGTGCTGGTATTATGGAACATTGTGTAATGTATTCTGTAGACAGCGTTAAGGTAATCATTACTATCAAGTCAAAATACAATTTTTAAAATATCTCAATAAACTAAACATAACTGATTTTGATTTATACTCATAATAAAATTTTAATTTATGATTACAAAAAGTTTATAATTGCTGTTTGATTACATGTATCATTTGCCATTTAATGGAATTATTAGAGTTTAAATTGACGGTCCCAGCGAAGAAAAACCTTAGCCAAAAATCTGCAGATTTAAAATTATCTATGAAATACTGAAATGAATTAAAAAATTAGAACAAATTAAATATCTGATTTATTAAGTGATAAATTATTTAAATTCTTTATTTTTTCTGATTTTTTAATTTATTTCGGCTTCTCACAATTATTTGAAAACTGCAGATTTTTGGCTTAGGTTTTTCTTCGCTGGGACCAACGAAATAGTTAATATTAACACTTCATCATTTTCAGTTTAAAAAGCAACCAGGTAAGATTTTCATCTCTAATGTTTTATGGTTTGTATACCTAGTGCTCTATAAATAATAGCTCTACAAGCAATTGCTCTTGTTGCCAATATTTATACTTCACATGAAAATTTCTGAGAGATTTTGAACTAATTTAATAGAAAACTGGAAAATGTCCTTTGGAAAATATAAGTCAAAGCTGTTTAATAATAGTTTATTTTTTTTAAATAACTCAAGCAACAGATAAAAAATAATCTTTTGAAATAGTATTTTAAGAATATATTTATTTTAAATATATTAAAAAACTTTTTTTAAAAGCCTATTCACTGTTGAATGTGTCAGGATAGAGTCAGGTATGATTAAACCCAAGAGTCTCATTATCTAAGTGATCTACACGTGATATTTGTGGTAGTTGATTATAATATTTGTATTCAGTATCTTATAAATTATTTATTGGAGCCTTACAAGTAAATTTTTTCTCTTCAACTTAAATTTCAAATTTGAAAATTTGGCATAACTGCCTTATTCAAAAATAAAATATGGTATTATTATTGAAAATTTGTAAGAAGTGCTTAGTGTTTACAGTTATTAAAAAAAAAAAAAAAAAAAAAAAAAAAAAAAAAAAAAAAAACAAGTTATATTGTTTAAACATTATAAAAAATTTCAATTATATGTAAATAAGAAAATTGTTTTATATTTTTCAAGAATAAAAAAATTGAAAGTAATTGTAGATATTTTTCATTTAAAGCCAGAGTTTACAATTAAGGGGACCCCCCGGTGAGATTTCAGCCTAGGGATAAAAAAATTGTATGGGGCTGAAATTTAGGGAATATACTCTTAAAATACAAGCGTTTTAAAGGGTGTACTCGAAAAATTTTGAAAAATTTTTTTAATGCTGTTAGGACTTTTATTTTTTGTTCTAATAAATATTTTGCAAAACCCATGCGAGAAGTTGTTTAAAATATTGTTTTAAAACCGTAAAAAAATTTTCAGAAAAAAAAATTAAAATTTGCGTCAGTTATAAACTTTTTAAGATTTAGAAATATCAAAAAATCGTGATTTTCAAAAAATAAATTCTGCCATTAAATTTTTCGGCAAAAAATAGGAAAAAAATGTTCTATGAGTTTTTTTGATCCGGTGCTTGGTTTTTTTGCAGCGACGGTTTGAAGTTGATTTTAAACGGTTTTGAGCGATTTTCATGGTAAATTTTGACATAATCGATAAATAACCTCTTGTTTTTTCGTAATTTATTCGGTTTTTCATAAAAAATGGAATTTAAAAATTGGTTTTGCATAGAAAAATTTAATTAAACTGTATTATTATGTTTAGTCTGATCTAGAACTTGATTCTTTATGGTGGTGATGTCAAGTTCGAATCATGATATGATTTGCTAACACCAAAATACAATGAGAAAAGGTTAAGTTTACAAATGACCATAACTTTCTTGACGTATATCTCTTTATAAAACTTATGGTTCATTTATTTACGTTACTTATAAGCATGTTTATTACAATAATTTGGAAGCGTTCAGAAAGTTATGGCTTCAGGTTCACAACAATGCTTGCTGATGGGGACTCAAAAACTTTTAACCTCCTCAGCAGTCTAAATGTATACCGACAAGAATATACGTTGATGAAAGAGGAATGCATCAATCACATCTCTAAAAGGTATCCCAACTGAAAAATTTTTTTTTTTTTTTTATTTCAATTGCGAATTTAAAAACAACTTCTTTTATTAAAAATTTATTTTGAAATTTCGTAAAACAGAACTCTATACAATAATAATAATAAACATAAAAGTGTGTGCAATATAATAGTAATAATTGTTGCACACACAATAAAAATTAGTTATTGTTACATAACTAATTTTTTTATTACTTTTTATATTTTAGAGTATACACTGGCTTAACAAACATTGTAAAAGAAGAAAAAGCTCGTAAAGTCACACTTGGAGGTAGAGGTCACGGACTACTAAAAGAAACCACAAAACGAAAATTAGCAGATTATTACAAAAAAGCCAATGATAGAAACAAAGAAGATGTACCAGTATGTTGACTAAAATATCTCAAATAATTAAAAATAATTTCTCTGATTTACTGCAATATTTATAAATTTTTTCAAATAGGAAATGAAAAATGCAATTTATGCATCGATATACCATGCTGTATCTACTGACGATGAGCCGCAACATTCGTACTGCCCCAAAGGGAAATCATCTTGGTGTTTTTATCAGGCTGCAGTAGCAAACAACAAAACACCAGGTTCTCATCTAGAAAATGTCAAAACCCCACTAAATAAAGTTTGTTTCGAGAAAATAAAACCACTTTACGAAAGGCTTTCTGATGAGGCTTTGCTGGTCAGATGTTCACGTTGCCTTAATCAAAATGCCAACGAAAGTTTACACAGCATCATTTGGAGTAACTGTCCAAAAGAAGTTTTTGTCTCTAAAACAAAAGTTCGATCAGCAGCCTGCATAGCTGTTTGTGAGTACAATTTGGGTACAAAACGTACTGTAGTAGAAATCCTTCAAAACTTGGGACTCTTAGTTGGACAAATAACTCTCGCTCTTGCTGATAAAATCGATGAAAGAAGACTGAATCAAGGTAGACAAAAGACAACAACAAAATTCAAAGAGGCTCGTCGTGTAATTGCAGCAGCTCAAAGTCAAAGAGAAAGATTAATTCTTGAAGCAGAAGATCCTGCATATGGTCCAGGAATGTTTTAAGCATTTTGATTCTAAGAGGAGTTTCTAAGAGATGTTTTTTTTTTATAATTGATGATATTTTTAAATTTTTGTAAAATTATGTTACATTGTAGTCACATCATATACGTACATCCAAAATCTTTAAATTATGTAAATAAATTAATCACAACTTTGATGGTCATTTGGAAACTTGACCTTTTCTCATTGTATTTTGGTGTTAGCAAATCATATCATGATTCGAACTTGACATCACCATCATAAAGAATCAAGTTCTAGATCAGACTAAACATAATAATACAGTTTAATTAAATTTTTCTATGCAAAACCAATTTTTAAATTCCATTTTTTATGAAAAACCGAATAAATTACGAAAAAACAAGAGGTTATTTATCGATTATGTCAAAATTTACCATGAAAATCGCTCAAAACCGTTTAAAATCAACTTCAAACCGTCGCTGCAAAAAAACCAAGCACCGGATCAAAAAAACTCATAGAACATTTTTTTCCTATTTTTTGCCGAAAAATTTAATGGCAGAATTTATTTTTTGAAAATCACGATTTTTTGATATTTCTAAATCTTAAAAAGTTTATAACTGACGCAAATTTTAATTTTTTTTTTCTGAAAATTTTTTTACGGTTTTAAAACAATATTTTAAACAACTTCTCGCATGGGTTTTGCAAAATATTTATTAGAACAAAAAATAAAAATCCTAACAGCTTAAAAAAAATTTTTCAAAATTTTTCGAGCACACCCTTTAAAACGCTTGTATTTTAGGAGTATATTCCCTAAATTTCAGCCCCATACAATTTTTTTATCCCTAGGCTGAAATCTCACCGGGGGGTCCCCTTAATTTTTGTGGTAATTAAGATCAAATAAAAATCTTTTTCATCTTCTAACCTCAAAATCAGACCTTCGACTTTTTGTATTCTGTTAGGGAACTGCTAAACGTCGGTCAGATATTTCATATTTCATATTTCTGTATTCTTACACTTCAGGACGCGGGAATCCGGACTGGTGCGGAAAATTTTGAGTTCAAAATTATTTTGAATTTGTCCGTGAAAAATAATTTTTCAATGATTGAAAATATTTATTTCAAAGCCAATTTCAATAAAATTTATTTATAAACATGTTTCAAAAATTCATTTGATATCTTTTATTTTCAAATTATAAGGAAGTATATGTGTGCAATTTATACTAACTTAGTTATTAACTTATACTGCAAACATTTTTTTTTTTTTTTTTTTTTTGATCTGAATTTACAACAATTTTAATTTTATTATCTTTAACAAGAAAATCTGTCATTTTACAGAATTGTCGATGAATTTATAAATTTTGCATAAATAAATTTTAACTTCATTAATTTTATTTTTCTTTTTGTGTAACCGTGCTTACAAAAATTTTTGTGTAATTATAATCTTCAATTAATTATTATATTTATTGATAAGAATTAAAAAAATATATACTTTCAGTCAAAACTTTTATTAGAATTTTCTATTTTAAAATTTAGCGCCATGTTACTTCCTTAAGCAGCGCCTCTAACGGCGTTTTTCGAGCTGCTAGAAACAGCGAATTAGGTGGAATTGTATATATAGTTAGAGGACTGTGTATAACCTTTTTACAAGCTCTTTTTTCTTAATTTTAACCCTTTGTAAATACAAAAGGGTTGTTTTCACATTATTTTTCATCAATTTTTAACACTAGCTTTTCATATACATGTATAAAATAAAATTTTTTTATTATTTTCGGCCTTAATTTAAATGAAAAAAAATAAGTTCGATTTTCGATTATCTGACCGACGTTTAGCACCGGCCATTCTGTTATCAGACGGAAAAAGAAAATGGGAACAGTTAGACGTCGGTCAGATATTTCATATTCCATATTTCTGTATTCTTACACTTCAGGACGCGGGAATCCGGACCGGCGCGGGAAATTTTGAGTTCAAAATTATTTTGAATTTGGCCGTGAAAATAACTTTATAGTACTCCTGGTCACTCTAACTACAAAATCAAATCTTTGTTTCTACCTATCATGGAGATAACTGTAGTTTGAATTTTTTTCATGCTTTTATTTCTAACTATAAGACTACTTTGTTATTATCGTTGAGCATACTTTCATTTCTATCCTTAGTTAAACATCTGTCTCTATTCTTTTTCCGACTTATTTCCGTTTTTTTATTTATTAACCTTCCCTGCTTCAAAACCTTGCTACTATCCACGTCTCTTGAGTCTTTTTTTCCAACTCTCTTTACTCCGTATGTTGACTTTTTTTTCTTCATACATATGTTAATAATCATGTGCTTACAAACTATTTTTTACTTAAGCTACTAACGCTGAACCTTCTACACATGAATTTTTTTCTACATCTGTTTCTACTCCTATGCTAACTCTAGTTCTTTATTTTTCTTACTTAAATTTTTAACACAGAATCTAGCCTCATGCATAATCTTTTTTCATCCTCTTGTGCTTACTATTGTAAATACCCTTATAACAAACCTTGTTCATGACATTGTTTCAAACTTGCCCGACAAGAATTCGTAGTCAGAGTTTCTGACTACTACATCAGATTCGGATCAGACATTCTGATCAGAATCGTATACTGCTTGTAACCTCTTTTTTCGTCCGAGTCGGATGTTTTGGTCTGATCGGCTCATGCGGTTGTAATAACTGAGATGTGATCAGCTGCGTGAACGAATAAAAATTGAAAAAATACATAAGTCTATTAATTTTTTAATTCCGTTTTTAATCAGTTTTTGGAACTCTGCAGGTGTATAAATAACGAATTAATATTTTAATTAAATGAAGGTTGTAAAAAAAAATGTTCACAAGAAATTGTGTAGAGTAATAATTACATTCAGTTTTTAGGTTATTTTTTTATTTATTTTTTTTTAAATTGGAGCACAAACAATTTTTTCAAAATGGAATTTGGTACCGAAGAAAAACGTCTACGTAATAGATTAAAAATGCAATCCTGGAGAGCCAGAAAAAAAAAACAGAATTCAGTCACCAATCCTGTTACATCGAGCGAAAAGAATTCAATCCCTCAGAATAAAAGAAAAGTAATTTATAAAAATGAGTCAATGTCTGCAAAAAAAAAATTTTATGCTAAAGAGCCTTGTTTTACAAATAATAGTATAATAGAAAATTCTGAAATGAATTTTCAAGAAACTGCTTTTGTGGTAGATAATATAGTAAATACTTATTTTAATGGAGATGAAGAGGTAAGCTTTAGCAAATTGAATCAAGAAAAAATTAATGAACATGACAAAAATTCAGAGGTATTTCTTGATCAGAATTCGTGGGAATATATTGATGTAAGTTGTGAATCAAGTGATAGTGACTATATTAATGAATCCTCTCAAGATGAGTACGACAATAATGAAGAGAGCAAAGAAGAAGAAACAGTAGCAGAAAAGCTGCGAAGCTTGGCAATCGAATATGGTATTCCTCATAATCAATTGGATGATCTTTTAACAATTTTAAGACCAGTTCTTCCAGAGCTGCCTTGTACTGCAAAGACAATTTTAAAAATATATGGTAATTATGAATTTACTATTGAAAAACTAGTATCATCTGCAAACTCAAAAATAGAAGCAGAATTTGTGTACTTAGGATTGTCAGATCATTTGAAAAATATTGTAAGTGCACAAAATCATGAAGATTTAAAACTCATTCTTCAATTTTTTGTTGATGGGCTACCATTGTTTAAATCTTCAAAAACTGAATTTTGGCCAATATTAGCAAAAATTGTTATGAAAAACAATCTATATGAACCTTTTATCGTTGTCTGTTATTGTGGAGAAGGAAAGCCTTTTTCTGCGGCTCTTTTTTTTTATAAGTTTGTTGAAGAAGTAAATTATTTACTATGTAATGGAATAGTTATTGCTGAAAAAAAATTTCAAATCGAAATTATGTGCATAATTTGTGATCGCCCTGCCAGGGCTTTCTCTAAATGTATTATAGGTCATCAAGGCTACTTCGCTTGTGAGAGATGTTATATCAAAGGTATCCACGTACAAAATAGAAGAATTTATCCTTCTATATACAATCAACAGAGAACTGATGCATCATTCAGAGCTTTTGAAGACCCATTTCATCATATAGGATTTTCACCTTTAACCCTGATTAAATCTCCAAGATTAGATATGATTAAAATGTTTCCTTTGGATATATTACACTTGGGATTCCTGGGTATAATGAAAAAACTGATCATCGAGTACTGGTTGAGCAGTGATGTAAAAATAACAAAAGAAAAACTAGATTTACTAAATAAGAGACTTGAAGAATTAGCTTGTCAAATTCCCTGAGAATTTCAGCGGTCAACAAGGTCCTTAGGATCCATTAATTTATGGAAAGGAACTGAGTGTCGTATGTTCTGTTTATATCTTGGAATTCTAGTCACAAAGGATGTTTTACCTCAAAAGCTTCATGAAGATTTCAGTTATTTCTGCATAGCTCTACGTATTCTTCATGACCCTCTTCTTATCAAAACTCATTTAAAAAAAGCAAGGGACTACTTATGTTACGGATTTGCCGTAATATTAATTTTTATTTATTTGCCGGATTAAAAGCTGGTAGGGGAGGGTTGTCAAATAAATTGAGTAGACCATTAATTACCATTATATACAATTTTGAGTATTTATTTACAAGATTTACAGATCTTCCGGGTTGAGTTAAACAATAGTGTACACCTTACTTGAATATTTACAATGATAAAGAGTTGCAATCAACTCAGTTGAGTTGATGTACACCTTGATGAATGAGCTTGCAGTTATGATAAAACCTCTTTGTTGTTGAGCAGAGTCCTTGGGTGATTGTTAAAGATGAGTAGATCCTTTTGAGAGTAAACCAGTTGAGCGTTGAGAGGAGAATAATAATTGATTAAAGAGAGAAACTGAGATATGAGAATATGTTGAATTGAGAATTGCCAGCATTAATTTCCGTGTAAAGAAAATTAATTAATTTGAGAAACCGCCTAGTCAAAACTCTTGACGAATTTGATTATATTAATTCAAACCATAAATACGAGTTTTGCTTGAGTACAGTTGAGGTAAACAAAGCAACAGAGAATGGCCTTGAAAAGAGTAGAAAAGAAAATGGCTGCGTGTAAGACAGCACAAAGAAAAGAGAGAGGGAGAGCAAGAGAATGCACAGTAATTTTATTGATTTTCTGGCTGTGAGAATGACAATGAGAAACACCGGTAAATTATTGTTACCGGTTCTGAGCGAAATACCTGAAGATGCCACGCCGTGAAAGCTCTCCTTGCTGAGCAATTAACCCAAGAATTGAATTGAGCCGAGCCGTTTGAGTTGATTGAAGATCAAATGTCTCCCGAGTTGAGCCAACACCAAGTAGATGATTTGTCGAGTTGACTGTACTGATGAGATGACTACGTTGAGGATGATGAGAAAGAGTCACGAGAAAGAACCAAGAAAAACCCGAGAAGTTTCACAAAAATGGTGAGTGAAACCGTCTATTCACGAGCGTTGTCTTGAAGAGAGAGAGAGAGAGAGAGGCCCGAGCGTAACAGTCAAGTCATAAGTAAATGTAAACACCGATATTGATTTGAACTTAAATTATGAGAGTTTTCTTATTTACGTTAAAAGGTGTGAGCGTTGGTCGAGTAGCAGCAGAGAGTGGCCTTGAAAATAGAGAGAGATAACCCGAGAGAGAGAGAGAGAGAGAGAGAGAGAAAATGGCCGAAATGGCTACGTGCTTGTGTACATTGAGATAGACGAAATCAGCACAGAGTCGTAAATTCTGTGCTAGAGAAAATGAAAAGTGAGAAGGGGCAAGGAAATGACTGTTCCTTGCACCTGAATACCTGGAGATGTTCGATGAGTGAGGATTGTCCTTGAACCAGACAAATTCTCCGTGGACCACCGGTGAAGAGCAGCTGATACCCGTGGTAATGGCGCGGCTCCGAGGTTGTTGATGATCACAGAATTACTGTCTGTGATCGTCCGGATGAGCTGGTGCACGGTGAAAAGGCAGGTTCCGGGACTGCCTGGTGAAAAAGGCGATGAGAAGAGCCGTTGAGAAGAACCGTGAAAAAGCCGGGAGAACTCTCTGCTGCACACACACACACTTGAGCACCAAAACCAGAAGCCAGCACGCGAGGCCTGAGGCAGCAGCAACGGCGACAGCGGTACTGCCCAGCACTACGGCGCGCGGGAGTAAGAATTGGGACTAAAGTCCCCGCCTAGACTCATAGATGGAGCCATGTAGTCTATCAATTTAAAGTTGAGCGAATGAGCCGAAATATTTACGAGCAAATAGTGGTCCACTCCGTAACAACTTAAAAGAATTTGTAGTTACATTTGGTGATATTTATGGATTGTAGTCACTTATTTTAAATGTCTATTTTGTAACTACTTTTCTTAACGTTGCCCCTAGCAACGTGAAAAAAAGACAAAAAGAACCGTTCGCTACTTAGGCGGCACTTCCCCACGCAACTTGGGCAGCTGCCCACACTCGCTTCGCTCGTGCGCGCATGATTTTGATTGATTTAAGTGTTTTATTTCAAGCAGAGGGTTGCACCCTGTCCTGCTCGTTTAGGTTTTACAGTGAAATACAGATAATTTAAATTGATACAATCTATGTGATGACATAAGAAGTAATAAGACTATAAGTAATAAGTAATGTTAATGCGCATAGTTTTGTTTGCACTGTTTTGCTGACTTTTGTGGTACGTGGTGGAGAGCTATTCAACAGTGCTGTAATGCTTGAAGGCAGGGAGTGGGGGGGGGGTGTTAGAGTCGAGCTAAGGGAGGTTGTAACAAGGGTTTTAAGAGGGAAGAGAGGGGTGGAGGGATGATGATGAGGTTCTCAATATTGGCCCTTTGGACCCAATCTGCACAGTCTATGGTGAAGAGAGCGGATTTAAGGGAGGTTTTGTAGGTTTGGAGTGAGTTACTATTGTAGAAAATTGAGCGGTGTTTGTTTATGGTACGTGATGTTTGCATTGTAAAAGAGTAGTTGTAGGTGAATGTTCGGGGGGTGGGGTGGATTAGGGGTGGTCGAGGGCGGCGATTAGAGCGTCTGAGGAGTTCCTCGCCAGGGTCCAACCTGTAATTTGAGTAAAGGTGTGATGGTTTTTGTGAGGCTATGATGGAGTAGGCGAGGGAGGTGTTTAAGTATTCGCGACGGGAAGCAGCAGAGAGCCAGTTAAGGGAGAGGCGGTAGGGGGTGACATGGGCGGTGCGGGGGATGGAGTCAAAAGCAAACCGAGTGCAGGCGTTGTGAAGGGTTTGGAGTTTAAGGTTTTGTTGGTGGGTGAGATGGGTTTGAAAGGGCGCTGAGAAATCAAAAAGAGGAAGGATGAGTGAGTTTGTGAGAAGGATGCGTGTGGGGCGGGATAAAGCTTTACGAAAGTGGCGGAGGGAGTAGAGGGAGTAGTTCACGCGTTTGGTTGTTTCGCTGATTTGACGGTTCCAGTTTAGGGAGGAGGAGATGTGCATACCTAGTAATTTTATCGTGTTGGAGTAGGGGATGGTGTGGCCATTTATGATTAAGGGGGGGAGGGATTTGAAGTCAATTTTGGACAGGTGGTGGTCGCTGGCGATGATCATGAGGGTGGTCTTGCTGGGGTTGAGGTTGAGGTGGTTTGCAGAGGCCCAGGCAGCCACGGACTGGGCATCTGTGAAAATGAGGGATAGAAAATGGAGAAGTTGGGAGAAAGGGGAACATATGTAAAGGGTTGAGTCGTCGGCGTAAATTGCATGAAGGGCGTAAAGAATGAAGAGGCGGAGGTCATTTATGAAGAGAATGAAGAGGAGGGGGCCGAGGACGCTACCTTGAGGTACTCCTGAGGTCGTTGGGAGCCATGGCGCATGTTGGCCATCCTGCGAGCGGACGGCTTGGGATCTACCCGTAAGATACGAGTAGAACCAGCGCACCACGGTGTCCGAGCAACCTAGTTGGCGTAATTTGGAAAGGAGGATGCGATGGGGGATGGTGTCGAATGCTTTGGTGAAGTCAAATGAGATGAGGATGGTGACTTCACCCCGGTCTATGGCAGAGCGCGCGTCTTCGAGGATGCCAAGAAGAGCGGTTTGGGCAGAGTGATGTTTTTTATAGGCGTATTGAAAGGGGTCAAGGAGGTTGTGACTGGTTGCGAAAGTGGTGAGTTGTGATGAGACGATTCTTTCAAGGAGTTTGGATAGTTGCGGAAGAAGGGCGATGGGGCGGGTGTCGGAGGGGGTGCGAGGGTGGTGGATTTTGGCTAAAGGGATGATAGATGATTTTTTTTCATGAAGTGGGGAAGTGACCGAGTGAGAGGGATGTATTGATGATGTTAGTAATGGATGGAAGAAGGGAGGGCAAGGCCAGCTTAAGCATTGAGGAGGTGATGTTGTCGGGTCCCATGCCCCTTGGGCTGTGCTTGTTAAAAGCTTGAAGAACGATGGATTCGTTAACCTGGGTGAACTCAAAAAGGGGGAGGGGGGGCATTGGTGGCGGTATAGAAAGGATGTCTATGAGGTCGCGAGGCGTCAGGGGGGGGGCGATGATTGGGATACTGCTGCGTAGTGTGAGTTGAGTGTAGGGCTGTCAAAGATTGTGAGGGGGGAGGGTCTGGTTGGTTCTAGCACGCCGGTTCTACGGATGGCGCGCCACTTAGCGGAAAGATCGTTCTGGCCGTCATCTATAATGTTTCTGACGTGGGTGTTCTCCAACCTGTCCAGGTCGGTCGTGACTTGGTTACGGAGTGCTCTGTATTCGGCGAAAAGGCGGGCGGAAATTGATCTCGTGGCCCGTCTGTAAAGGTTATCGCGGAGGCTCATCTTATTCAGTATGGCGGGTGTTATGTAGGGTTTCACTAGGGGTTTCTTTCTTACGGTTTTCAGGGGGGCGAGAGTGTCGAAGACTTCGAGGGTAATTTCCGTGATGTCGGACGTTTTAAGGTCAAGTAGAGTAGTGTCTGTAGGGGGGGAGGGGTTGTACGAGCAATTCGCTAGGCGCGGGGGTGGTGGAAAAATAGTTGAAAGTTTGGTAGTCAGTAGGTTGTGAAGTGTTGGGGGGTCAATGGATTTAAGTTTGCGGACAGTTATTGTATCTGTGGGAGGGGGTGGAGGATCAATGCAGAGGTTTAGTGAAATGAGATCGTGGCCAGGGGTAAAGGGGGTTGATGTTTGAGAAAAGGATGAGATTTTATCTATCGAACGAGTGATAAATAGATCAAGGCAGGAGTGATGGGCGGATCCGTCATGCCATAGAAGATGATGGGTCGGTTTGTTGCTGACTAGGGTGAGGCAGTGATCAGTGATAAGGTTGGACAGGTAAGAGGATGAAAAAGAAGGGGTGGACATATCTGCATTGAAGTCTCCTGTCAAAATGACGTTTTCGTACTGTGGAAGCAGAGGGGTGAGCGTGGAGAAAAGATGAGAGGGGAGGGCGGTGTTGGGCGGGCGATAGACGATGGAGAGGAGTAATTTAATGGGTTTCAGGTCGATGTCGAGGGTCATGAATTCAGGTTGTGCTTGGTATGTTGGGGGTGTGGGTGATACGGAGATGATTGTAGGTGTGAAATGGTCGCGGATGTAGGCGGCGACGCCGCCTCCTGGCTTGCCGACCCGATCGTGGTGGAGCTGGGTGTAGCCCGGCAGGTTGTACATATGGGTGGGGGTGTTAGGCGGGATGAAAGTTTCGGTTACAGCGATTATGTCGTAGTGCTCCAATGTGGACTTGTGCCGTAATTCACGGAAGTGAGTGGACAGACGGTTGATGTTGATATGAGCGATGTGAAGAGTGTGGGCGATGGGTTGGGGAGGAGCAGATGAGGTAGCAGGGGGGGGGGTAGAGAAGTTGCAGGGGTGGAGGGTGGTTGTGATGTGTGCGTAATGTTGGGGGGGGGGGGGTGCTTAGCGAATTTCTTACGTTTCATGCGTTCTGTTGAGGGTCAGAATTAGTGTTGGGTGAGGATAGGTGGAGGGAGGGGATCTCTGTTTCAAAATCTAAAAGTGAGGCGTGGGGGGATTGATTTGGTGCGAGGGATAGTTCGAACTGGTCGAGGTCTTGGTCGGTGAAAATCGCGTGTGCTTTCCCGTTTTGGGATTTGCGTAGCAGGAGTTTGTTGGTGTGGGTGACAACACCTGGGAGTTTAAATCTCCTCGTGATGTCTCGAGCTCTCTTGGCGAGTGCGTGGAGGGAGGGTTTGCAGAAGGAGTTCATGTAGACTGGGCGGGCGGTGCCGTAGCCGAATATTTGGACGTCCGTGGCGTCACGCAGTTTTGACTTGCTCGTCATGACGAAATCTCGGGTTTCGGGGCTGGCAAATTTGACCATGATAGACTGGGAGTTTGTTACGGGTTGAGGGGGGTTGTTTGGGGGTTGGGGTGGTTTATAGATCCAGGGGCGAGCGGTGAGGATGAGGTTGATTGCGGTAGGGCGACCGATGAAATTTAGAACAGCAGTGGCGGCTTCAAGGGGTGCGATGGGTGGGTCGATAGGGATGCCACTGATCCGGATCTCGCAGGGGTCTGATTCCAGGAAGCGGTGCTTGAGTGTAGCAACTTCGTCCCTGAGATTTGCAACCTCAGATGCGGTGTCGGTAGCGAAGGTCTCAAGAGATGATAGCTTTTGGAGGGGGGGAGCGAAAAGGGATACGAGGTCTTTCATGGATTGGGGGTTTTGGGGGTTGGTAAGGAAAGCTTCCACGTCTGAAGCGAAGTTGGTGTTGCTTGCAGGGTTTTGCTTTTGCGGGTGAGGGACGGGAGGACGACGGGTTTGGGGTTGATTCTCTGGCGAGGAATCAGGTAGACGTTTGCGGGAGTTAGGAAGAGGGGGTCTGATGGTGGCTAAGAGGGGCGGTATGAGGGGGGGGGGTGAAGGGAGGGGAGGAGTTGTTGCGGCGGGTGGAGGTAGGAGAATGAGAGAGGTTATGGCGCTGTGCAGAGTGCTGGGGGGGTGGGTTGTATGCTGCTTGATTAGGCGAGAGTTCGGGGTGAGGAGTGTACCAGCGTGAACAAAGGAAAGGAGTGTTTCTGGGATATGATGAGGAAATGCAGGTGGTAAGGGAGAGGGAAAAGCAGTTAGTGCACTGTTTAGTAGGCTTACCACGTGGTACGATGCGAGAGCAGGACGGGCAGATGCTGGTGTGGCCGACGAACATTTTCGGGCTGTTGGCTCCTGGTCGGTGGCAGCCGGCGATACGGTGATGTTGGTGTGGTGACCGGGCAGAAGCGCGCAGGGGCGCCCGTGCAGCTGAGGGCCGTGGTGGTGAGGAGCGGGCAGAGAGACGCAGGTCGCTGTGTGTGTGAGGTCTGCATGTGTGCCACTGGGTGTGGCACCGAGTGATGGTGACAAGTTTTTGGCGGGCACTATGCAGACAGCGGTGAAGCGGCTAAGCGCTAGGCATTGGCGGCGCGCAGCCGCGCGACGATGTAGGTTTTTGGCGGGCGACAGGCTGGCAACTGTGGAGCGGTGAAAGGTGCTAAGGTGCTGGCGATGCCAACTGCGTAGGCACGAATGCTGGGCGATTCCTTGATAGTTGCTTAACCTCAAAACTTCGAAGCCAGATTTTCCGAGACCTCTAGCTCGATAATTTGAGAGCGTGGCGTGAATTCTCGAAAAGCGCAAGAGCCAGAAAGGTCACCGGAAAATCTGAAACAAAAAAACTTGCACGTGGCGGATGGTGGAGGTGAGAGGATGCTGAAGTTGAGGAGCGGCAGTTAGAGAGTTGCACACTTACCAGCAGCAGACGACTTTTTTCATGCGCTGCCCTCGTTGCGTGTGGAAAAGCACCGCCTGCGTATCGAAATATACTTTGCAAAAAAGTAGGTCATTTAGAAAAAGTATGCATTAAAAAACACGGAAAAAATATAATTTTTAAAAATGCTGACGGTAACGCGAGAAGTAACAGTAGCAGGCAGTGCAATCATGTGCAGCCAGAAGAGCGCGAATCAAACAATGAGTTCGAACATTCCGATGAATTTTATTCTATTAAAGAAAACAAAGTGAAAATTAATAATTTGTAGAGGTAATAATAAATAATATTCAATTTGAAATGGAAATTGACACCGGGTCATATGTAACAGCTATGTCGGAAGAAGATAAGAATAAATATTTTCCAAACGAAAAATTAAGCAAAAGTGATCTTACATTAACGTGTTACGGAGGATTACCACTGAATCCTATTGGAATTTTAAAAGTAAAAGTAAATTTCTTAGAAAGCGAGAAAAACTTAGATTTGTACATTATAGCGGGCTCAGGACCTTTATTGTTAGGTCGGCAATGGCTGAAAGCTTTTAATTTATGGCCGTTAAAATTAATGAAAAGTGAACGTGAAAGTATTGTTTTAAAAATAGAGAGCGAAACTATAAAACATAACATGTTAAAAAAATTTCCGGTATTATTCTCTAACACACAAGGGTGCTATAAGGGAAAAAAGTGCATTTGGTTTTTAAGGAGAATGTAAGACCAATACAATTGAAACTACATCACGCGCCATTCGCGCTGATGCCGAAAATTTCTGATCGAGATACAAAGATTGATAAGTTTGGGAAACTTAGAGCCACTAGAATGCAGTGAATGGGCAAAACCCATTATTCCGGTATTAAAGAAAAACGGAAAAGTGCGTATTTGCGATAATTTTAAACTAACAGTCAACCCGCAATTAGTAATTAAAAGGCATCCAAAACCTCTTGAAGAAAAAATTTTTAACACGTTAAGAGTCGGAAATAAATGGTCGCAAATAGACTTATAACACGCGTTTATGCAATTTGAATTAGATGACGAATCTAAAAACGCGTTAACAATTATTACAAATGAAGGATTATATCGATACACAAAGCTAGGCGAAGGTATAGCATCAAGTCCGGGAGAATGTCAAGATATTCTCGAAGAAATTTTAAAAGGTATAAAACATAGGGAAATTTACATTGATAATATTTATATTACGGGTCAAACGGACCAAGAACATATTGAAATTTTAACAGAGATTTTTGCGAGACTAGATAAAGCTGGTCTACGCGTAAATTTAGATAAATGTGATATTTTAAAAGAAAGCATTGAAATTTTAGGGTTTGTTATAAACGAGAACGGATTAAACCCAAGTCCTTCTAAGATAAAAGCAATTAAAGAAGCACCATCTCCAAAAAATCATAAAGAATTAGAAGCTTTTTTAGGCTTAGTAAATTTTTACGAAAAATTCTTGAAAGACAGGGCAGAACACGTTTGCCCACTGTACGCGTTACTTAAAGAGAAAAAATAGGTATGGTCAGATCGGTGCGAAAAAGAATTCAACCGGATAAAAAGTCAAATAACGTCCGAAAATGTGTTAGCATTATTTGATCCAGACATACAGCTAGTTTTAGCATGCGACGCGAGTGACGTAGGCATGTCAGCAATTTTATCTCACAGGTACGACGACGGTACGGAAAGGCCTTTGCTTCAAAAGTAATTCCGAAAAGCGAAAGACATCGCGCTATAATTGACAAAGAAGCAGGAGCAATTATTTTCGGTTTTAAAAAATTTTACCAGTACATTATTGGTAATCATATTATTTTGAAAACAGATCACGAACCGTTAAAGTTTATTTTCGGTAATAAAAATATATCAACAATGTTACATAGTAGATTACAAAGATGGGCGTATTTTTTGTCAGGGTGCACGTATACAATCGAAGTTGTAAAGTCAAAAGCAAACGGGAATTGCGACGCGTTATCACGTCTCCCGATAGAGGGCAAAACTCCTGTATTTCCTTCAGAGTACAGTAATTTAAATTACATTCAAAACGGTTGGTATATAATAGATTTTAAACAAGTAGCCAAGGAAACGTCAAAAGACTTAAAGCTTGAACAAATAATTGCATTTATAAAAAACGATTGGCCGAAAATCAATAAATTAACGGAAACAGAAAGAGCATTTCACGCGAAACGCAACGAATTAGATATAGAAGACAATTGTATCACAGATCACTAGAATAAAGCATATTTTTTCAGCACCATATTTTCCAGCTACAAACGGAGCTGCAGAAAATTTTGTAAGAACCGTGAAAGATAAAGTTGACAAGATGATACGAGACGGGCACAGCTTAAATTTTGCTTTAAATAGATTTTTATTTGACTACAAAACTACTGAACCCACAACAACGGGAAAAACACCATCATATTTAATGTTTAAACATGAACTTAGAACTCGTTTTGAATTGTTAAAACCAGATGTAAAAACAAAAGTTGAATTGCAACAGTTTAACCAAAAAAGATTTAGATCAGGGGATAGAAAAATAGAATTCGAAATAGGAGACATAGTCTATGCTAAAGATTTTCGAAATTTGCCGATAAAAAAGCAGAAGCTAAAATTTTAGAAAGAATATCACCAATAGTTTACCATATTCAATTTGAAGATGGTTATATTACTAAAATGCACGTAAATCAAATTATAAAGACGCAAATAAGGTCAAATCTAAAAAGGGGGGAATTAGGCGAAAGCGAGTCTATTTCCAAAAATCAAGCAAACAAAAAATCTGTAACAGGCGAGCGTAAAACTAAAAGCACAGTGAATGAAAAAATTATGAAAAATTGCGAGCGAAATAAAATTTTAAAAAAGAGTATGATGAATGACGAGAGAGAGTACATGGAGCAACTGCAAGGTGATAAGAAAAGTGCAGTGAAACAAAAAAATAAGTGCAGAGTGGAAAACCAAACTGGACCAAGAAGGTCAGAAAGGTTGCGAAATAAAACCAGAGTGAATCAAAAATAAAAAGGGGGGAATTGTAATGTACGCGTTTTAGGTAAGTGAATGAACTAGAAAGAATGTTAAAACTGCTAAAGCGTAGTTAGCAGAAAGTATGGCAAGCAGGTTATTGACACGCTGATCAAGCATTAGGCGTTGTCCAAGCGAGCATTATATATACAGCGAGCAACACTCTTACGGGAGCTCAGTCACAATGTAACGTCAGTAAAGTAAACTTATATATTTAACCTTACACTAAAATCTTATTCAAAATACTCCTCCCTCAAACCATCACAAGAATCTTTCATCATGCCGCTGTTGCATGAATAGTGTAAGTATATATGTATATATTCTACATCACAGCAATTGTTTATAACCTTTTTATGTTAGGTTAGTTAATCTCAATC
Source organism: Encarsia formosa (assembly GCA_038277355.1). Classification (NCBI taxonomy): domain Eukaryota; kingdom Metazoa; phylum Arthropoda; class Insecta; order Hymenoptera; family Aphelinidae; genus Encarsia; species Encarsia formosa. The sequence continues at coordinate 64,430,426 of CM076186.1, read as the reverse complement.
ATGACAGAGTAGGCATGCAGGCATTTGTGTCTATTTTAAAAAAATAAAAATTAGTGTTCAATAAACTGGAGTTAATACATTTACACATTACTCATAAAAATAAAAAGTAGGTGGGCTTCATGTATTTGTAGTAAACTTTATTGTTTTATTTTATTCATGAAAGAAAATTATTTTTTAAGGTTATCTTGATTGTTTAATTTTAATTATACTAATAATTTAAAAATCATATGATTAATTACAATTTTTTTTAGGAATGACTGACCAAATCAGGAGCAGAATGGAATGTCGGGTTGGAGAGCTTCAAAATACATTTCTCAAATCCGCAAGTGGAAAACGTCCTTTTCCATGCGTGTGAACAACCAGGGAACCGACCCTTTTCTCCTATAGTTTAGTAGTCTTCAAAACACGCGTGGAAAAAGGCCGTTTCCACGTCTGTAGCGAAACACGCGTGGAAAAAGGCCTTTTCCACGTCTGTTGTTGTTTCTCTGAACTCTGAAGCTGTTTACGAAAGAGCAGCAGAAAGAAGAACCGAAGTAATATATATAGGTATATTTTATGGGAAATGCATAGTGTATAGTGTCGTAAGCAACACACTTAGGCATTTTCTTTGTTAATTTTTACGACTTTAAAACCAATGAGAGGTCAAGTGTCAAATTTCACCCTCACTATGCCCGACTTATCGCCGTCCGGCCGCCGGCGGGAGGACACATGGATACCGCTCCGCTCTGTCGCCTCTCGTCAATGAATTATAGAAAAATGCATTGAAATTCAGCGAATTTGAGAAAGCACAGTCCTGTGCATGTAAGTGAACCTTGTCGGTCCTACTCGAGTAGGATGTTTCAGACGCGGTTCCCTTACTTGCACAGGAATATACTATACCATACCCAGACAACTTGGTTATTGTGCCTGAAGACAGCTGAAGCTCTTGTTGGTGAAAAAAAGCTTCAATTCGCCAAGGATGGTACAAAAGAAAATAAAAGGAAAAAGGCTGTTTCTTCAAATATACCTAAAAAAAAACTCTATGGAATAAGACTTTACCTTCTAAAATTCTTAAACAAAATAAGAGAACTTCAGCTCTGGCAGAAGTTTCAAATTTTAAGAGAGCATCGAATTCAATCAGCGTAATAACCCCTGCTAAAATAACAGAAAACATTAAAAGTACAGAAGTTATAAACTCTACATTACCTGCTTGTAATTTTGAAGTAAGATACCTAAATAGTAGCCCAAATACAAGTGAAACATCAGTAAATTTTGAGGATAAGTTTAAACATAATATTTCAGAATCAAAGTCTGCTGGATCTCCAAGTGATTTAAGAACATTGCAAGAAAATCCTAATCTTTGTCCAACAGCTCTACCTGTGACTTCTACAATTGGTCTACAAGAAAATTCTGTTTATCAGATAGATGATTTGACCGAAGATCTAAACAAAGTCACCAAAGAAAATATTACATACTCTAATGACCAACATTTATTTGACCTCCCTCAATGCAGATCATTAAATGATGCAAACAGAGGAACCAGTATTCTTGATTTTAAGACACTTATTACAGAAGAATTTAAAAAATTGGATAAAAGTATTAATCAGTTTTCCCAAGAATCAAAACATCAGTTGAACGATATTCATAGTCAAATTAAAAACTTGGAGCTGAGTGTTACAGTAATGAAAAAAGAATTTGGTACAATAAAATTAATGCTTGGCAAGGCTTTAAAAAAAAATGCTGATATTTTTAGTTTTGATGGCTTTATAGCAAAGTATCCAGAATTAAATCTTCCAGTAGATACAAAAGATCAGTTTGATGAATTAAATATTAAAATATTTAATAACAGAGTTTAAAGAAGATTTATTAAGATAATTAACAGATAATTTGGATCTGGTTCTAAAATTAAAAGATAATTTACAAAAGTTTATGAAAATTTTTATGACAAAACATATATATTCTTACTATAATGCTCAAAAAGAACCCACGCAAAAAGAAAAACAGAAACTAGCTGAAAATGGTGACAAATTGGTAGATAAAGAAATATATAGGTCCACTGAGTTTAGTAAAACTTTGCAGTCAGCTGTACTCAAACGCTTTGGCGATGCTAGTAGCTCTCAAAAATATTTTTCTGCTCTGAGTTCCCATTTCAATTTAGTGAGAGATGTGGAACGAGCTAAGGAGAAAAGTAATCAAAGCTTTTAACTTTAATTAAATCATTTCAAAAACATTTATTACAGTATTGTTCTGCTGTTCATTCCTACCAGTTTGATTGTTTTCCAAAGCTGTGTGTGTTTTACTTTACATTAGTTCAATATTTATTATAATACTGTTGAAATACCTTCATGATATTTAATAAAAAAAATGTTTATTTATTTATAATATTAAGGTGAAGACGTAACCAGCGCTGGAAGTAAAAAGTGGCTATAAAAAAAAAATAAAAAGGGGAAATGTAAAAAAACGCTCTGTAGCGCGCTAGATAATAATTTTAGCTATTTTTTAAGCCTTGTTTGATGAAAATCGGTTAAAAAATAACTTCAGGAAACTTGGAAAATCGTTTTCCTCCCGTTAACCATGTGTAGCAGATCCTTGCGTCGTCTGCTACCGCACGCGTAGTAAATGCATGAACCGCACATGCACGATGCACCCGTTCTCATAACCTTTAAAATTTATTTCCCTCAATGAAATTCTAAATTTTTTAAATTATTTATTTCATGCAGCACATGCAAAGAAAAAAAAAATTTTAGTAAGCAATTATACAAGCAGCAGGCAGTGATAAATAATTCTTCTTTCTTCAATATTAATAAATTATTTCCCCAACTGTCTGAAATTTCTTTAGGCTAAGTACAAGGATATGAGTAATTGTATGCACGTGAGTAGGTACAGTGGTAGTCATAGAGTTACGAGGGTATGCACACGAGTTTGAACAAACATAAAAACAAAGATACGCACAGGAGTAAATTCCAGGATAACTACAAAGTAGTAGCTACGAGGCTAGCCACAATTGTAGACACAATGCTAAGGACTAGCATAAAAATCTGGGGGGTTGGCGAGTGGAACGAGCAGGGGGTACTCCCCCCCCCCCCCTACTCTTCTCTCACGCCCAAAAAAGGAATTAAAAGGTGAAGTAGCGGCAGAGGTCAATAGCATATGAAAAATATTATAATAGAAACAAGAGTAGGTGCATGAGTAGGAGGCTAGTTAACGAAAAAGGTTTTTACAATGGTAAGAACTAAGACATGAACAATGATAGGCATGATTCTTGTTACAGGGATGGGTTCAAAGTTACAAGGTTATCACAGTGTAAGAAACAAATATAACCCTAAGAGTAGTCAGGAGACACCATAAAAGGGTATCCACAAGAGTATGTTTAAAGGTATAAATAATTTTATTAACAAGAGAAAGTATTCAAAAATGCACAATAGCAGGCAGAAGGGTAGGCACAATTGTAGGTAAAGGGTTGCGTATCTATTATGTAAGAACAAAGGGTAGAAACGATGTTAGTTCCAAAGCTTTCAATAGGTCTAGGAAGATAATAAATAAAAACTTAACTAATGGTAGAAACGAAAGTAGGCATAAGAATAAGAACAACATACGTTCAAAGTTACAAATTGAAGTATGAAAATAATAACAAAGTAAAAGAGGCTGCACATGGCTGGAAACTGGTGTCGTAAGGTAAACTTCGATATTAATCAGGATAGGTTAATTGGGAGAAACCTAGGTAGAAAAAATAACAAAAGATAACAAATGTAAAAAGATGTAGGAAATATTGTCAAAAAAGTTAAAGAACTGTGTGGGCGAAAGTGTAAGAAGAAGATTCATGTGAAAGATATAGGAACAATATTAAGCAAAAATGTACATATAAGCGTAGGTTCAAAGTTACAAACGTAATGACAAGTCCAGGCACGGGATTAGGTACAATGTAGTGACAAGAGTACACGGAGAGAAGAGTCGGAGATCCGGTTACGAAATTGGGACCGAACCTGGTTGTCTTTGTTAAGCACAATCGGGCTTCGAACCAGTTCGCAATCCGATATCGAACAGGTGAACGTAATCTGGGAATGTCGCCCCAAGAGGGCGCCGCTTCGTTTACGATCTCAGTTCGACATCGGGCCTCTCGCCCGAGTTCGCAATCAGATTGAGAACTCGTTCGAAGCCCGATCGCGCTTAACTAAACACAAGCGGGTTATGTTCCAATTTCGTAAACGGATCTCCGACTCTTCTCTCCGTGTAGTTATCAAGTTTGAAACAATGTCATGAACAAGGTTTGTTATAAGGGTATTTACAATAGTAAGCACAAGAGGATGAAAAAAGATTATGCATGAAGCTTGATTCAGTGTTAAAAATTTAAATAAAAAAAATAAAGAACTAGAGTTAGCATAGGAGTAGAAACAGATGTAGAAAAAAATGCATGTGTAGAAGGTTCAGCGTTAGTAGCTTAAGTAAAAAATAGTTTGTAAGCACATGATTATTAACATATGTATGAAGAAAAAAAAGTCAACATACGGAGTAAAGAGAGTTGGAAAAAAAGACTCAAGAGACGTGGATAGTAGCAAGGTTTTGAAGCAGGGAAGGTTAATAAATAGAAAAATGGAAATAAATCGGAAAAAGAATGGAAACAGATGTTTAACTAAGAATAGAAATGGAAGTATGCTCAACGATAATAACAAAGTAGTCTTAGAGTTAGAAATAAAAGCATGAAAAAAATTCAAACTACAGTTATCACCATGATAGAATCACATACATAAACATGAGCATATTTCTAAGTAAGAGCCTAGTTATAAAAAGCAGTAAGTGCAACGGTAAAAACAAGGGTAGTTACAAGGGTTTGAAGTAAGATGAAAGATAGCAACGGTATAGGATAGAAAAGGTAGGCATAAAATAAGGTGCAGTTGTAGTCACAAGCTATAAGAGTAGAAGCAAT